>CAWUFW010004280.1:1200000-1583747 GCA_963921515.1 Calotriton arnoldi | reverse complement strand
TACTTCGTTCAGTTACGTATTGCTTCCAAAACTCCACACTTCGAAGAATTTCCAAGTGAAACCAGTCAATGTTAGCCTATGAAGGAAATTCAAGTTACCGGTAAGTACGGTTAAAATTACTTTTCAGGATCAGTACTGGGCTGAAAGATGCAGCACTGAGGTCTCTCCTGATAACAGGTGAGTAAATCGGAATTCGTATTTCGGCTGATTTTAGAGGAATATTTTAAAGTTCCAAAACTCCACACTTAGAAGAATTTCCAAGTGAAACCAGTCAATGTTAGCCTATGAAGGAAATTCAAGTTACCGGTAAGTACGGTTAAAATTACTTTTCAGGATCAGTACTGGGCTGAAAGATGCAGCACTGAGGTCTCTCCTGATAACAGGTGAGTAAATCGGAATTCGTATTTCGGCTGATTTTAGAGGAATATTTTAAAGTTCCAAAACTCCACACTTAGAAGAATTTCCAAGTGAAACCAGTCAATGTTAGCCTATGAAGGAAATTCAAGTTACCGGTAAGTACGGTTAAAATTACTTTTCAGGACCAGTACTGGGCTGAAAGATGCAGCACTGAGGTCTCTCCTGATAACAGGTGAGTAAATCAGAATTCGGATTTCGGCTGATTTTAGAGGAATATTTGTATGTTTCAAAAATCAACACTTAGAAATTTTTCAGCAAAAAGCAGGCAATGATATCCTAAGGAAGGAAATTCAAGTTACTGGTAAGTACGGTTAAAATTACTTTTGAGGATCAGTACTGGGCTAAAAGATGCAGCACTGGGTTCTCTCCTGATAACAGGTGAGTAAATCGGAATTCGTATTTCGGCTGATTTTAGAGGAATATTTTAAAGTTCCAAAACTCCACACTTAGAAGAATTTCCAAGTGAAACCAGTCAATGTTAGCCTAAGAAGGAAATTCAAGTTACCGGTAAGTACGGTTAAAATTACTTTTCAGGATCAGTACTGGGCTGAAAGATGCAGCCCTGAGGTCTCTCCTGATAACAGGTGAGTAAATCGGAATTCGTATTTCGGCTGATTTTAGAGGAATATTTTAAAGTTCCAAAACTCCACACTTAGAAGAATTTCCAAGTGAAACCAGTCAATGTTAGCCTATGAAGGAAATTCAAGTTACCGGTAAGTACGGTTAAAATTACTTTTCAGGATCAGTACTGGGCTGAAAGATGCAGCACTGAGGTCTCTCCTGATAACAGGTGAGTAAATCGGAATTCGTATTTCGGCTGATTTTAGAGGAATATTTTAAAGTTCCAAAACTCCACACTTAGAAGAATTTCCAAGTGAAACCAGTCAATGTTAGCCTATGAAGGAAATTCAAGTTACCGGTAAGTACGGTTAAAATTACTTTTCAGGACCAGTACTGGGCTGAAAGATGCAGCACTGAGGTCTCTCCTGATAACAGGTGAGTAAATCAGAATTCGGATTTCGGCTGATTTTAGAGGAATATTTGTATGTTTCAAAAATCAACACTTAGAAACTTTTTCAGCAAAAAGCAGGCAATGATATCCTAAGGAAGGAAATTCAAGTTACTGGTAAGTACGGTTAAAATTACTTTTGAGGATCAGTACTGGGCTAAAAGATGCAGCACTGGGTTCTCTCCTGATAACAGGTGAGTAAATCGGAATTCGTATTTCGGCTGATTTTAGAGGAATATTTTAAAGTTCCAAAACTCCACACTTAGAAGAATTTCCAAGTGAAACCAGTCAATGTTAGCCTAAGAAGGAAATTCAAGTTACCGGTAAGTACGGTTAAAATTACTTTTCAGGATCAGTACTGGGCTGAAAGATGCAGCACTGAGGTCTCTCCTGATAACAGGTGAGTAAATCGGAATTCGTATTTCGGCTGATTTTAGAGGAATATTTTAAAGTTCCAAAACTCCACACTTCGAAGAATTTCCAAGTGAAACCAGTCAATGTTAGCCTATGAAGGAAATTCAAGTTACCGGTAAGTACGGTTAAAATTACTTTTCAGGATCAGTACTGGGCTGAAAGATGCAGCACTGAGGTCTCTCCTGATAACAGGTGAGTAAATCGGAATTCGTATTTCGGCTGATTTTAGAGGAATATTTTAAAGTTCCAAAACTCCACACTTAGAAGAATTTCCAAGTGAAACCAGTCAATGTTAGCCTATGAAGGAAATTCAAGTTACCGGTAAGTACGGTTAAAATTACTTTTCAGGATCAGTACTGGGCTGAAAGATGCAGCACTGAGGTCTCTCCTGATAACAGGTGAGTAAATCGGAATTCGTATTTCGGCTGATTTTAGAGGAATATTTTAAAGTTCCAAAACTCCACACTTAGAAGAATTTCCAAGTGAAACCAGTCAATGTTAGCCTATGAAGGAAATTCAAGTTACCGGTAAGTACGGTTAAAATTACTTTTCAGGACCAGTACTGGGCTGAAAGATGCAGCACTGAGGTCTCTCCTGATAACAGGTGAGTAAATCAGAATTCGGATTTCGGCTGATTTTAGAGGAATATTTGTATGTTTCAAAAATCAACACTTAGAAATTTTTTCAGCAAAAAGCAGGCAATGATATCCTAAGGAAGGAAATTCAAGTTACTGGTAAGTACGGTTAAAATTACTTTTGAGGATCAGTACTGGGCTAAAAGATGCAGCACTGGGTTCTCTCCTGATAACAGGTGAGTAAATCGGAATTCGTATTTCGGCTGATTTTAGAGGAATATTTTAAAGTTCCAAAACTCCACACTTAGAAGAATTTCCAAGTGAAACCAGTCAATGTTAGCCTAAGAAGGAAATTCAAGTTACCGGTAAGTACGGTTAAAATTACTTTTCAGGATCAGTACTGGGCTGAAAGATGCAGCCCTGAGGTCTCTCCTGATAACAGGTGAGTAAATCGGAATTCGTATTTTGGCTGATTTTAGAGGAATATTTTAAAGTTCCAAAACTCCACACTTAGAAGAATTTCCAAGTGAAACCAGTCAATGTTAGCCTATGAAGGAAATTCAAGTTACCGGTAAGTACGGTTAAAATTACTTTTCAGGATCAGTACTGGGCTGAAAGATGCAGCACTGAGGTCTCTCCTGATAACAGGTGAGTAAATCGGAATTCGTATTTCGGCTGATTTTAGAGGAATATTTTAAAGTTCCAAAACTCCACACTTAGAAGAATTTCCAAGTGAAACCAGTCAATGTTAGCCTATGAAGGAAATTCAAGTTACCGGTAAGTACGGTTAAAATTACTTTTCAGGACCAGTACTGGGCTGAAAGATGCAGCACTGAGGTCTCTCCTGATAACAGGTGAGTAAATCGGAATTCGTATTTCGGCTGATTTTAGAGGAATATTTTAAAGTTCCAAAACTCCACACTTAGAAGAATTTCCAAGTGAAACCAGTCAATGTTAGCCTATGAAGGAAATTCAAGTTACCGGTAAGTACGGTTAAAATTACTTTTCAGGACCAGTACTGGGCTGAAAGATGCAGCACTGAGGTTTCTCCTGATAACAGGTGAGTAAATCAGAATTCGGATTTCGGCTGATTTTAGAGGAATATTTGTATGTTTCAAAAATCAACACTTAGAAACTTTTTCAGCAAAAATCAGGCAATGATATCCTAAGGAAGGAAATTCAAGTTACTGGTAAGTACGGTTAAAATTACTTTTGAGGATCAGTACTGGGCTAAAAGATGCAGCACTGGGTTCTCTCCTGATAACAGGTGAGTAAATCGGAATTCGTATTTCGGCTGATTTTAGAGGAATATTTTAAAGTTCCAAAACTCCACACTTAGAAGAATTTCCAAGTGAAACCAGTCAATGTTAGCCTAAGAAGGAAATTCAAGTTACCGGTAAGTACGGTTAAAATTACTTTTCAGGATCAGTACTGGGCTGAAAGATGCAGCACTGAGGTCTCTCCTGATAACAGGTGAGTAAATCGGAATTCGTATTTCGGCTGATTTTAGAGGAATATTTTAAAGTTCCAAAACTCCACACTTCGAAGAATTTCCAAGTGAAACCAGTCAATGTTAGCCTATGAAGGAAATTCAAGTTACCGGTAAGTACGGTTAAAATTACTTTTCAGGATCAGTACTGGGCTGAAAGATGCAGCACTGAGGTCTCTCCTGATAACAGGTGAGTAAATCGGAATTCGTATTTCGGCTGATTTTAGAGGAATATTTTAAAGTTCCAAAACTCCACACTTAGAAGAATTTCCAAGTGAAACCAGTCAATGTTAGCCTATGAAGGAAATTCAAGTTACCGGTAAGTACGGTTAAAATTACTTTTCAGGATCAGTACTGGGCTGAAAGATGCAGCACTGAGGTCTCTCCTGATAACAGGTGAGTAAATCGGAATTCGTATTTCGGCTGATTTTAGAGGAATATTTTAAAGTTCCAAAACTCCACACTTAGAAGAATTTCCAAGTGAAACCAGTCAATGTTAGCCTATGAAGGAAATTCAAGTTACCGGTAAGTACGGTTAAAATTACTTTTCAGGACCAGTACTGGGCTGAAAGATGCAGCACTGAGGTCTCTCCTGATAACAGGTGAGTAAATCAGAATTCGGATTTCGGCTGATTTTAGAGGAATATTTGTATGTTTCAAAAATCAACACTTAGAAATTTTTCAGCAAAAAGCAGGCAATGATATCCTAAGGAAGGAAATTCAAGTTACTGGTAAGTACGGTTAAAATTACTTTTGAGGATCAGTACTGGGCTAAAAGATGCAGCACTGGGTTCTCTCCTGATAACAGGTGAGTAAATCGGAATTCGTATTTCGGCTGATTTTAGAGGAATATTTTAAAGTTCCAAAACTCCACACTTAGAAGAATTTCCAAGTGAAACCAGTCAATGTTAGCCTAAGAAGGAAATTCAAGTTACCGGTAAGTACGGTTAAAATTACTTTTCAGGATCAGTACTGGGCTGAAAGATGCAGCCCTGAGGTCTCTCCTGATAACAGGTGAGTAAATCGGAATTCGTATTTCGGCTGATTTTAGAGGAATATTTTAAAGTTCCAAAACTCCACACTTAGAAGAATTTCCAAGTGAAACCAGTCAATGTTAGCCTATGAAGGAAATTCAAGTTACCGGTAAGTACGGTTAAAATTACTTTTCAGGATCAGTACTGGGCTGAAAGATGCAGCACTGAGGTCTCTCCTGATAACAGGTGAGTAAATCGGAATTCGTATTTCGGCTGATTTTAGAGGAATATTTTAAAGTTCCAAAACTCCACACTTAGAAGAATTTCCAAGTGAAACCAGTCAATGTTAGCCTATGAAGGAAATTCAAGTTACCGGTAAGTACGGTTAAAATTACTTTTCAGGACCAGTACTGGGCTGAAAGATGCAGCACTGAGGTCTCTCCTGATAACAGGTGAGTAAATCAGAATTCGGATTTCGGCTGATTTTAGAGGAATATTTGTATGTTTCAAAAATCAACACTTAGAAACTTTTTCAGCAAAAAGCAGGCAATGATATCCTAAGGAAGGAAATTCAAGTTACTGGTAAGTACGGTTAAAATTACTTTTGAGGATCAGTACTGGGCTAAAAGATGCAGCACTGGGTTCTCTCCTGATAACAGGTGAGTAAATCGGAATTCGTATTTCGGCTGATTTTAGAGGAATATTTTAAAGTTCCAAAACTCCACACTTAGAAGAATTTCCAAGTGAAACCAGTCAATGTTAGCCTATGAAGGAAATTCAAGTTACCGGTAAGTACGGTTAAAATTACTTTTCAGGATCAGTACTGGGCTGAAAGATGCAGCACTGAGGTCTCTCCTGATAACAGGTGAGTAAATCGGAATTCGTATTTCGGCTGATTTTAGAGGAATATTTGTAAAGTTCCAAAACTCCACACTTAGAAGACATTTCCAAGTGAAACCAGTCAATGTTAGCCTATGGAAGGAAATTCAAGTTACCGGTAAGTACGGTTAAAATTACTTTTCAGGATCAGTACTGGGCTGAAAGATGCAGCACTGAGGTCTCTCCTGATAACAGGTGAGTAAATCGGAATTCGTATTTCGGCTGATTTTAGAGGAATATTTTAAAGTTCCAAAACTCCACACTTAGAAGAATTTCCAAGTGAAACCAGTCAATGTTAGCCTATGAAGGAAATTCAAGTTACCGGTAAGTACGGTTAAAATTACTTTTCAGGATCAGTACTGGGCTGAAAGATGCAGCACTGAGGTCTCTCCTGATAACAGGTGAGTAAATCGGAATTCGTATTTCGGCTGATTTTAGAGGAATATTTGCACAATGGTGAAGGGAGGGGCGGGGCCTGAGGTGACATCTGTGCAAACGTGCCCCGTGGCGCGTTTTAAGTTGGGGGATTAAGTCCCCTTGAATCATGAGGGTCCCTACGGGCCAACTAGCCCACCAGGAACCTCCAGTATGCGCCAGGGGCTGCGTTGCAGAGACATTTACAGAGGCCACACCCCTTTTTACACCTCTCTGCAACGCAGCTCTGTGCAGCGCTTTCTGGACGTACCTGTTGGGCTAGTTGGCCCCCAGGGACCCTCAGGATTGAAGAGGATTTAATTCCCCATCTTAAAACGCGCCACGGGCCTGTTTGCACACATGTCACTTGAAGCCCCGCCCCTCCCTTCACCACTGTGCAAACGCGCCCGTGGCGCGTTTTAAGTCGGGGGATTAACTCCCCTTGAATCCTGAGGGTCCCTGGGGTGCAACTAGCCCACCATATACCTCCAAAAGCGCCATAGAGCTGCGTTGCAGAGAGGTGTAAAAAGGGCGTGGCCTCTGTACACCTCTCTGCAAGGCAGCCCACTGGCGCATACTGGAGGTTCCTGGTGGGATAGTTGGCCCCAGGGACCCCCAGTATTCAAGGGGATCGTTCCCCTCTGCAAAACGCGCCAGGGGCGCGTTTGCAGAGTGGTGAAGGAAGGGGGCGGGGCCTACCGGCCCGATCGTTTTTTTTTTCCCCCTGAAGGGGGCTGTGTGGCCCCCTTCCTTTTTCCTATTTTTAGGCCCTGGGGACCCCATCCCCCAGGGCCTTTCCCCTTTTTTTTAATTAAAATAAAAAAAAAAAACGGGGAAGAGGCCGCGTGGCCCCCTTCCCTGGGCCTGTATTGGCCCCGGGGACCCCATCCCCCGGGGCATGGCCTCTTTTTTTTATTTGGAGGGGGCTGCGTGGCCCCCTCCTCAGGCCATTTAAGGCCCCGGGGACCCCATCCCCCGGGTCCGGCCTTGCACTTTTTTTTTTTTTAATTTTTGTTACTTTGGGGAGGGGGCTGCGTGGCCCCTCCGTGGCCTCTTATGGCCCCGGGGACCCCATCCCCGGGGCCTGGCCTCTCGTTGGGGACTGTGGGGGGTCCCCAAACCCCCACAGTCCCGCCGGCTCCCCGTGTCCTACGGGAGCCGGCATTGCTTTACACATGGGGAGCTGCTAAGATGCAGCTCCCCATGTGGAAAGCTGTCGGCTTTGGATATTGGAAGAGAGGCAGGTTTCCTGCTCTCTCTTCCAATATCCAAAGCAAGTTTGCAATGACAGGACGGGAGCCGCGAGGCTCCCGTCCTGTCATTACAAACAGCAGTGTCCCGGGGGTAGGCACTCCGGGACACTGCAGGAAGCCGGCCCTGGGGGTGGTGGTCCCCAGGGCCATCAAGGACTCCAGGAGGGGCCGCGCGGCCCCCTCTCTACATTTGAAAGCCCCGGGGAGGTGGTGGTCCCCGGGGCTCTGAGGGTCCAAAACGGACCCCCATTTTAATTTTCTTAGTGCCCCGGGGAGGTGGTGGTCCCGGGCGTGTGGGGGCTGGGCCCCCCACACAGGTTTTTTAAATAAAAAGAAGCCCCGGGGAGGTGGCGGTCCCCGGGGCTGCGGGAGGGCTCAGAGCCCTCCCGCACCATTATACATAAAGCCCCGGGGGTGGTGGTCCCCGGGGCTTGGGGCCCCTAGAGGCCCCCACACATAAAATTAACCCCCCCAGCATGCCCCCGGGACTTGGCCCACCCGGGGTCCAATTAACATCGAGCGCGGGAGACCGCGCTCCGATTTTTTTTTTCGGCAGGGTTCGCGCTCCCTGAGCGCATCCTGCCGATTTTTTACAAAAAAAAATTCTTTTTTTGCCCAGGGGTCCTTGTGGGACCCCCTGAGCAGACCTAGGGGGTCAGGGTGATTCTACCCTGCCCCCTTTGTGCGCTTTGCGCACTTAGTTTCTGTCCCTCGGTTCTACCGAGGGACAAAATGGCTGCCAACACTTCCTGGTTTGGAGTGTTGACAGCCAATTAACATAAAGCTCGTGCTCGGGAGGATCCGCGGCCCTAGATATCACTATCTTTTTACTTTTGATTTTCTCAGCAACTACTGAACGGATTTACACCATTTAACAAAAGGGTTCTTTCTGAACCAAGAACTACCTCTTTGCCAAATTTGGTGTAATTCCGTTCAGCAGTTCGGGCTGTAGCCGTGTCTAAAGTTTCCTATGGAAAATTGCATGGGGAAAACGTGTTTTGGGACCCCTTTTTCTCGGCCCCCGCTTGACGAATCCCCCGAGACTTTCAGGGTAGGAGCGGACCGGAGCGGGCCATAAAGTTTGAAAATTTTGCAAAGATACGTCAACCGGCAAGAGAGTTATTTCAAATAGAATGTCGCGGATTTCCTATGGATAATAGGTTGTAACTATAACTATCTACTGGCGACCGCCAGTAGATAATATATATATATGTATATATATATATATATATATATATATATAGATTAGAGAATCACGGCTCGGGCCCAGACACCAGGTTGAGTGAAAATCTTCAAGTTTATTCAACAGACATGGTCCACATGACGTGTTTCGGCCACAGACCTGCGGCCATGTACACATAAAGCGCTACTTACAAATGAGAGCCTTATATAGGATACAATACTGTAACATGACCGTGATTGACATATAAAACGAGCGCAGGTGAAAAGGAAACCTTTTCCCGCCCCTAGGTGCAAAAAAGCATGTACATGTTGGTGACTACGTAGGTCTTGAACAGTATAGACAGACTGCAAAGTACCACGTATAAATGAAGGACATAGAAGTTATGTGTAACAGCCTCGTCATTCTCGACGTGTCAAGTACATGCGCGAGGTGAGTGTCTGTGTATCAGAGCGAAAAACGTAGAAATATTAACCGCTGGACGCTCAACAATGGAATGTGTAAATATAGATATCACACAAAGCTTGTTGTAGTGGACAAGCAGGAGAAATTTCTCCGAGTGGGGGAGCAGTGTGAATACTGCAGGTATAATGCGTCCTGGTCCTAATATGGCAGTGTGACAGTTGTGCAGCCGAGATCGCGCGTGTGGTTCTGTTACCGCTAGTGATGATTGCACGGTGTCATCCTTAGTCCAGTTTAGTGGTATATTGCAATGCAATGTAGAAAGCAGCCTAGGGAAATATACGGGTGCTCGACATGCAAAATGTGCGCTGAGCAGAGTTGCTGAGCTAGTGCTATATGTATAACAAGGTAATTTAGTGCACGAGGTGACATTTGTGTGACAACAAAAGGGAGCTAAAGAGTGAAGACGGGTTACACGGTGCTCGGTACATGAATATATACAATGCAAGGCGTGAGTGCGGAACAATGCTCTATTAGTGTATCACAGGTCAAAATCACGGAGCGTGGACAACAGGATTAACCACAGAGTACATATATCATTGTGTGAATACATAGGAATACGTATCAACAGGATTGGGTGATTGTCGCTGGTGTAAATACACAACGTACAATTCATACCTTGGTAAACAATGGGTATATGTAATGCATGGATCAAGCGCTCTAACCATATGTGAAAATACCATATTAACCACAATTGTAGGTTTTATCACTTGTGAATGTTCTGACAAAGCTTTGAACTAAGGTTGGTGTAGTGTAGTGTAACATCAAGCCAAATGAAATCAAGGTCAAAGGTCAGAAATAAGCGAGAAACAAATAAGAAACAGATAAGCGACAGATAAGCAGCAAATAAGCAAATATGCAGGCAGGCTGAGGGGTACCCCATGGTAAAACACTATAGGAAGTTATATAAATCCTCACTGACGCTGAGGCCACACGGTGTCTTGGTGTTGAGGTCAAGTATGCAACGTGACTCGAGTTGCCTAATGAGTTTTTCCCGGTTACCTCCTCTCCTAGTGGTTGGTACACTGTCAATGACAAAATATTTGAGGTGTTGTAGGTTGTTGTTGTGGCCCTTTTTGAAGTGTCTAGCCACTGGGTATGTGTGGTCGTTGTTAACTATGGCCCTGAGGTGTTGCAGGATTCTCATGTGCACTTGGAGTTTGGTGCTGCCAACATATCTCAAGTTGCAGGTGCATTGGAGAACATACACCGCAAATTCTGTTTTGCAAGTGTATTTGTGATTGATGACAATGGGCTCAGATCTGAATGTTGCTGTGACCTGGGTGGTATTGATCCCAAAACTACAGGCTCTACACACATTACATTTAAAGAAGCCCTTCACATTAGTTAGCCAGTTGGATGTGGCTATGATTTCAGGGCTACTTTTGACTAGAGCATCCCTCATGGAGTATGCACGCCGGTAGGTGATGTTGGGTCGTTTGGGAACTAGCGGACCAAGGATGGGGTCCGTTTGGATAATCCGCCACTGTCTATTGATAATGGATCTGATAGCTCTCTCCTCTCTACTGTATGTAATAATGAGGCGGGCATCAACTGTCCCACTAGATTGGGTCTCAGGTGTAGCAGTCACAACTACTGCAGTCTCGACATCTTCGATGTGGCCCCTCAAAAGTTGTTCTCTGGGTGTGGCATTGGCTATCTCAATGGCTCTAGTGATGGTCTGATTAGAGTACTTTACTTTACTTTATTTGAGTTTTATATAGCGCTGGCTAGACCCGGAGGTATCAGAGCGCTTTACATGAGGATCAGAGTTACAGGTTACAAGTTACATTTGTTCCAAGAGCAAAATCAAACATAGGAAAAAAGAAAGCAAAGTTATGGAAATTCGTCAGGGGAGGGGAGGGATGGGAGAAAAACAGGGAGACGGGGAGAAACTGTGCCCAATGTCCGGCTGGGTAGGTGACGGCCGAGGGGATGAACCAGGGCCGATCTCCTCTGTAGCTGAACCAAGCAGCTCGACCGGGCATCGGACATAGTGCTCGGACTCCGCTGTCAGGATAATGATCAGGTGCAATCAGAGAATGTCATAATAAAGCAGGGGAGTTGGAGAGATGATAAACCACAGTCCGAACAAAATGCAGACTCCATCTTGAGGTCAGGCACTGTCCTGAGAGGGCTCTGTAAGGAATATTTCGGCTTAGAATAAAGTGTGTAAACAGTTTTAGTTACAGCCCGTGGGGGCATCGTCATAGTTCCAAAGAAGGTATCATTCCTGGTGTTACTGGTGGGCGTCGTCTGCCTCATCCTTCAGCTAGACCCCCAGGTCAGAGGACGTAGGGAGGGATCACTGGGGATGTCACGTGTCACCAGACTGCACTTGTAGGCTCCTCGGGGGACTGGGCCGGTCTCAGTTACAGCGCTGTGCTGACGGGGGTGCAACCCTGCCCCTTGTCACTACTGCACACGGTGGATGGGGGTGGGACACTCCCCTCAGCACTCCCTTCTGCTGAAAAATGTAGGCAATTAGGCCCTGACTGGTGCCATCTTAGGGTCAGGCGCCCGGTGTATAAGAGCAGGGAGCCCACCAGATTCCTCCTGTAGCTGCCAAGAACACGTGGGGGCAACTCCCCGTTACAGGGGGGGCCGACACCCCTCACCTCCCGCCACTTCACTTCTTGACCCCCAGCACCGACCTTATTGTGTGCCAGACTATCAGCTAAGGATCGCAGTTTGGTACCTCTGGTGTCTGGTAGATCAGCACAGATTGCTCAGGATGTAGTGACCACTAGCATACACGCTCCCTCACGCAATAAAGAGCACGCTTAGGGTCGGGAGAAAAGTTTCGTCCCATTCACAACTCTGCCATTTTAGGATCAGGCCTTAATCTGAAACAAGCTCGCCACTCGATCCGCTGGTGAAAATATAAAACAAATACCTCATCGGACGTTGTAATTAATCACAAACACCTTGGCCTGATATCTGACTCTGCCAGTCAAGACCTTTCTGATGAACCACAGCCTCCGATTATCGATCGGCCGCGATCCACCATTTTGAGCCCTCGCATTGTAGTCCGGGCAAAATTCACCGGTCGATAACACCTCAATTTCAAAGCGCTCCTGTCCTCATGCGCGCAGTTATGCCAGCGTAGCGATATCTGTTTCATTTCCTTGATCAATGAGGCTCTCCCTCAGCCATATGTGGGTTATTACTTGTGGCCTACCCAGTGGGTCTTGGCTCCGATGCGGAGGTCGCCTCCTCTTCGCTGATTTACACTCACGCCTAAATGTCCTCAGCAATCAGGGCCTCAACGCACCATGGGTTATGGGCTCTATTCGTGATGTTCTCTCCCCTTAATCCTTATGATTTCCGCTCAGTCAGGGAGGATAAGAGCCCCTCGGGCCTTCTGCCGCACCCCCAGCTCGCAGCCCAGCCTCTTTACTCACAGTTACCGGTGCTCACAGGCCGCAGCAGCGCTTCGTCTAGGTGCTCGAGTAACCCTGTGCTTTAAATCTCCTAAGGGCCTCGTGTTGACATCTAGCTAAATCCTCATCATTACTGCAGATTCTACGCAGGTGGAGCATTTCACCATATATGATGCTAGCCACTAGATGTTTAGGGTGGAAGCTCGATGCGTGAAGTGTCGAGTTGCCTGCTGTGGTTTTGTGGTGCAATTTTGTTTGCAGAGAGTTATTAGCAATGTACACAGTTACATCAAGGAATTCTATGGTAGTGGCACTGATGGTGGCATTGAATTCTAGGTTGAGACCATTGTCATTGATCTCAGACACAAATCTCAAGGCACTTTCCTCAGTGCCCCTCCATATTACAAATACATTGTCAATGTATCGAAGCCATGCAATGACATTGGTGTTGAAAGCTTCGTGGTGCGTCGCCCTGAGGACCCGCTCCTCCCACCAGCCTACATGTAAACAGGCATAGCTGGGGGAGAAGCAAGCACCCATCGCGACACCCCTCAATTGTTGGTAAATATCATTGGCAAACAAAAAGAAATTGTTATTCAGGCACCATTTTATCAAAAACAGAATGAACTCATTGTGTTTGTAACATTGTATCGGGTGGCCCATGAGGAAGTGTTCACAGGCTCTGAGGCCGTCTCCATGGTTGATGCTAGTATATAATGACGTGATGTCCATGGACATCATGATGAGTTCATTAGACCATTCAATGTCTCTGATCTTGAGTAGGAAGTCCCCAGTGTCCCTTAGATACGATGGTAACTGTATCACAAAGTCTTGGAGAAAGAAATCAACATATTTGAATATGTTCTCACACAGACTCTTCCGTGCCGATATGATGGGGCGCCCAGGTATCAGAGACACCCCCTTGTGGACCTTTGGGAGAAAGTAGAGCACTGGCATCACTGGATTGTTATTGTTGAGGAAGAGAAATTCTTCTTTGGTCAAGAGTCCCTCATGTTTGAAGTGATTTAAATGGGATTTCAAATCCTTTCTTATGTTTACAATTTCTTGTGTGTTCGACTTTCTGTAACATGTGGCATCCTTAAGGTGCCTGTGTGCTTCCTCAAGGTACAAGTTTCTGGGCCATAAAACAATGTTTCCCCCTTTGTCTGATTTGTTGATGATCACTTGATTGTTGTTCTGTAGTTTTTGTATGAGGGAAAAGTATTGCTGGTTGCGATGTTTGGACTTACGTTGCTTTCTACTCGTTTTATGATGCAGTTCTTTGAGTTCATCAATGATAACATCGTTGAAAGTGTCAATGGAATCCCTTGGCATTGTTAGAGTGAAGGTAGATTGGGGTTTGAACGGGCTTTTGATAGACATGGATCCCGTAATGCCTTCCTCAGTCAGAATTTGCTGCATAGAGAGTGCCTGCGAGGTCGTTTGGAGATCATGCATGGTGCGAATGATTGGAATATCAGACACCAAGAGGTTTGTGTTCCCAGGCATAAGTGCAATGTTCAGCGCGGTGATGGGGATATTACTGTGTTTGAGTTTAAAATACTTGATCAATTTTAGTTTGCGGATAAATTGAAAGATATCCACTCTGGTTCTGCTGTAGTTAAAGCTGCTTTCTGGACAGTAGGTGAGTCCAAGTGATAGCAGTTGAGATTCCACTTTACTGAGATTGATGTTACTGAGGTTGATTACAGTGTTTTCACTTACATCTGTTTCTTCCGCCAGTTGTTGCCTTTCCTGTTGTTCCTGTTTGTATTCCCTGCATTGTTGCCTATCTCGTCTTTTTTTGTTGTTGCGTCTGTTCCTTGTTTCCCTGGTGGTCGTGGGCGGAGGGTCTGTCTACGGTCTAACCGTAAAAAATCTAGTTCCTCAGCCAGTGTGTAGTTACATGTAGCACCTTTGTTGTGGTCTGAGCGGCTTGCACCATCGTCTGAGCTTGTTTCCCTGTCCAGAGCTGAGCTCATTTCAGACCCCGAGGCTGTGGTTTCGGTGTTGCCACTGGTGCTTTGATTGGTAATGTTGGGTCTAGTGATTCTATTTTTCTTTACTGAATCATATTTCCTTGAGAAGGTGAAAATGTGGCCTGTCTCGTAGTCTGCCTTGTCTCATGCAAATTTAAAGGCTTTTCTAGACTTGATTATTTCCTCCTGTTTTTGAGCCTCATGGCAATATCCTCCTTTCCTTTGGTGATCAGGTCTTTAGGTTCCAACTTTTCCAATTCACTGTTAATGCGCTCGATTTCTTTCATGGTTGTTGCTCGGTCAATTTCGGCATATTTGATAAGGATAATAATTAGACGCATGGATGCATCCAGGTTACTTTCCGCCCATTCTTTTAACATTTGAGGGTTAGGGTTTTCGAAGTTGGGGGCCAACATGATTCTCAGCCCTCTGGGAACCCTACCTACATCAAGATATTTTTGTAGTGACTTGCCCTCCCACCATTTTGTTAGTTCTGTTTTCATAAGTTTTTCAAGTGTTTTTAGTAGAGTTTTATATTCACTGTTGATAGCGCTTTGGATGAGACCACCCGGTCCCTGCTGACTATGTACATTAGGCAAGTTATCAAAAAGAGCATCCGCAGCCGCCTTGCGCTCACGTAGCGCCTCTATGGACATGATGTCGAGAATAGAATCAACAAAGTTGTTGGTTGCAGTGGCGTGAAGAGAGTAGGCTTACTCACACAGCTACACCACTATCACACCTCTTCCAACCTGTCACTTCTAGGCCTGGAACAGACTTACTGCCTGATCGTGAAGTGCTGCACGCGTCCTCCGACTTGTGTTGCACCTCCGTCGTAGCTGCTGGTCCATTGAGAAGTGTGGCTCAATGGTTAGAGCGGCAGACCCTGATGCAGAGATCTGGCCTGGGACCAGGGTTCAATTCCCGCCTCGGCGGGTCTTGGGCTCAACTTCTTCGGACCTGATAATTCTCGCCTCGGTGCCTATTCTAATCATGGGTCCCACTCTGCAACTCTGGGCAATAGCTTGCTTAATCTCCACAACGGCCCCACCAGCGCTGGGATGCCTGGCTTCACCTTGGGGGTGCCCAGGAGTGGACATTTCACAGGGAAAAGCCAGGAAGGGTTCCACAGCGGTATGCGTTCAGCGCCAGGAAGCCTCAGGGTAGCAGTGCGCTTTACAAGTACAAATTCATTTAATTCATTTCATGGTTGTCGCATAGTTATAATTTTATTAGTTTATAATTCCTTCCAGGAAACTCCCCCGGTTATATATGTGTGTGATGTACATATGTATATGATATATTACCTACTGGCGATAGCCAGTAGATAGTTATAGTTAGGACCAAAGTTTCCATAGGAAAAGTATTTTTTGTTTTGCCAATAACTTTGGCATCTCTTGAATCTTTACCAATAATTTTGATTTGCTCAAGCGCTCCGTCCATCATCCCCTTTTGTATCGCTTTGTTCGCCCTAAGTTGGCAGGGTATGCCCAGAAGTGGGTCCCTTGCTCACTTTGCCACTGGATTCAAGCTAGCCTGGCTGATGATGGCTGAATAGCCAGAAACTGGTCCCAGGATGCTTGTTTCCGGTCCAGGGAAGACATGGCTTGGCAGTTCGGGCTGGACTGTTCCCATGAGGCACAGGGTCAGACTGATTTGCATATGGCCATGTCTGAACTGGGGTGGTGGAGTGAGCTAAAGAATGATGATGGATTAAACCCAGATCAGTTGACTGGGGGTGAGTGTTTGATTTGCTCAAGCGCTCCGTCCATCATCCCCTTTTGTATCGACTATGTACATTAGGCAGGTTATCAAAAAGAGCATCCGCAGCCGCCTTGCGCTCACGTAGCGCGTCTATGGACATGATGTCGAGAATAGAATCAACAAAGTTGTTGGTTGCAGTGGCGTGAAGAGAGTAGGCTTACTCACACAACTACACCACTATCACACCTCTTCCAACCTGTCACTTCTAGGCCTGGAACAGACTTACCGCCTGATCGTGAAGTGCTGCACGCGTCCTCCGACTTGTGTTGCACCTCCGTCGTAGCTGCTGGTCCCTGGTTGTCGCATAGTTATAATTTTATTAGTTTATAATTCCTTCCAGGAAACTCCCCCGGTTATATATGTGTGTGATGTACATATGTATATGATATATTACCTACTGGCGATAGCCAGTAGATAGTTATAGTTAGGACCAAAGTTTCCATAGGAAAAGTATTTTTTGTTTTGCCAATAACTTTGGCATCTCTTGAATCTTTACCAATAATTTTTTTAAACTTGTGCTTTTTGGTTAAAAAAGGGAGCTCCCAAAACAAGTTTTCCCCATGTTATGTCTTTAGGTATTTTATATTTTTTTAAAACAACTACAGTCCGAACCGCTGAATGGAATCAAACCAAATTTGGCAGAAATCTAGATGTTGGTCCAGAAAGCGTGCTTTTTAGGATTTGGTGCAAATCCATTCAGCAGTTTCAACGAGTTTTAAGTTAAAAAAAATATAGATATCTAGGAGCCCAAAATCATACTGAAATTTGATTGGCTGCCAACACTACAAGCAGGAAGTGTTGGCAGCCATCTTGGGACTCGGCTTAAAGCTAAGTCCCACATAAAATCACGGATCTGGCTGAAAATATTTTTTAAAAACTCTTCGTTTATTATAGGGCCCCAGGTGGGCTAAGTACGGAGGCATTGTGTTAATATTGGAGGGGGGGATGGTCCCCCTCCTTTGGCTGAATATTTTGATATGTGGGGCCTCATCGACCCCCTCAAGGCCCCGTGTACCACCACCTTCCTAGGGCCAAACTTTTTGTAAATGGGAGGAGGCCACGTGGCCCTCCTCCAGGGTTGTTCTTGGCAGCGTGGCCCTCCATCCTAGAGCCATAGATGGCTCTGGGGACCGACACCCCCAGGGTTGACTCCTGCAAAGTCCCAGGGGTGCCCACCCCAGGACATTGCAGTTTGCTATAGCTTGGTGGGAGCATTACCGCTCCTGCCAAGCCATAGAAAACTGTGCTCTGATTTCAGCAAGCAAGAGTGTTAAAAATGCTCTTGCTTGCTGAAAGCGGAGCAGAATTGCTTTCGTACAGAGAGAGCTGCATGTTCAGCAGCTCTCTCTGTCTAAGCAATGCCGGCTCCTGCAGGATGCAGGGAGCTGGCAGGGACTGCGGGCCTTCAGGCTCCACCCACGGTCCCCAAATCTACAATGTAGGTGCCCTGGGTGGGACCAGGGTACCCAGACTAGAGGCCGGGCCCCGGAGGATGGGGTACCTGGGGCCAAAATTTGCCCAGGAGGGGGGCTACATGGCCCCCCTCCCTTTAATTTTTTTTATAATAATTAAAAGAGGGGCAGGCCCTCCCTTTTTTTGTAAAAAAAAAAGAAAAAGGGGGAAGCCCTTGGGGGATGGGGTCCCCGGGGACCAAAATGGGCCCAAGGAAGGGGGGCTATGCAGTCTCCCTTTTCTAAAAAAAAAGAAAAAAATTCTCAAAATGCCCGGCAACTCACCAGAGGCTTCACCCTCTTTCTCCACTACTCTGCAAATGCACCTCCTGGCACGCTGCTGGTTGAGGGCTGAAGTTCCCTTGGCAACCGAGGGTCCTTGGGGGCCAACAAGACCTCCTGTTACCTCCAGTATCCCTCACAGTGGGATTGCAGAGAGGTTTTTGGAGGCCAGGCCCTCTTTCTCCAGCACTCTGCAAAAGCACCTCCTGGTGCACTGCTGGTTGGCGGATGAAGTACCTTGGCTGCTGAATGTCGTTGGGGTCAACTACCCCTCCTGTTACCACTAGTAACTCCCATACTGCAAGTTTGCTGAGAGGTTGTCAGAGGTCATGCCCCCTTTTTCCACCTCTCTGCAAACGTGCCTCCTACCACACTGCTGGTTGAGGGATAAAGTACCCTTGGATGCTGAGGGTCCTTGGGGGCAGGAAACCCCTTCTGTTAAATCCAGTAACTCCCATACAACAGGATTGCTGAGAGCTGGTCAGAGGCCCGCACCCTTTCTCCACGACACTGCAAACATGACTACAAGTTAAAAAAACCAAAGGTTACAGGGACTTTATAGTTAGGAATTAGTATTTAAAAAACCTTTGAAATTCACTGAAAAAACCAAAGGTTACAGGGACGTTATAGTTCATAAATGGAATTAAAAAAACTTAGAAATTCATTGAAAAAAAACAAAGGTTATAGGGATGTTATAGTTAGGCTCAGGTTTCACCATACAAAACCAGTGAAATTCAGCAGCTATAGTTAGCTGAGCTAACTATAACTTGCGCCCCCCAATGTACTGCTTATGACCTTAAATATTACATCACTCATGACATGGTCAGTAACATCACTGACGCGAGGAGTGAGTTACAGTTAGCTCAGCTAACTATAACTGCTGAATTTCACTGGTTTTGTATGAGTGAAACCTGAGCCTGAACATCTCAAATTACATCACTGATGACATCATCAAGTGAGTGTCAGTGTTTTTGAGAGTTTATGGTTGTTAAACATATATACTAATCTACTATAAATGTTAAATTAGTATACTAGGTGCACTACTACTGAGTGATACTATTTCTAACATATTATGTGAGTGGCTTTGTGACTATATGTATCCTTGTGTGTATGGATGTTTGAGTGGCTGCATGGGTGTATAAGTGGATGTGTGAGTAGCTGTGTGGGTGAAATAAATATTGTGTGTGTGGCTGTATTGGTGAGTGAGTGGAGATGTCAGTGGCTGTGTGGGTGAGTGAGTGAGTGGAGGTGTGAGTGGCACTATGGGCAGTTACCTGGGTGTGTGGTGACAATATGGGTGAGTAAGTGGGTGTCTGGATGGCTGTACGAGTGAGTGGCTGGGTGTGTTAGTAGCTGCATGGGTGAGTGAGTGGCTGCTTGAGTGGGTGTTTGGTTAAGTGAGTTGGTGTGTGAGTGGCTGAAATAGAGACTGATTGTGTGTGTGTGAAGGGCTGTATGGGTAAGTGAGCAGATGTGTGAGTGACAGTGTAGGTGAATAAGTGGGTGTGTGAGTAGCTGTAGGACTGAGTCTGTGGCTGAATAAGTGGCTGTATGGGTGAGTGAATGGTTGTATGAGGAGCTATATGGGTGAGTGAATGGTTGTGTGATTGGCTGTGCAAGTGAGTGAGTGGGTATGTGAGTGCCTCTATGGAGGAGTGAGTGGGTGTGTGAGTACTAGTATGGGTCTATAAATGGGTATGTGAGTAGTTGTGTGGGTGTATGTTCTGTGGATGATTACATCAGTGATGGCATTTGAGATGACATCAGTGATATCACTGACCATGTCATGAGTGATGTAATATGTAAGGTCATAAGCAGTGCATTGCGGGGAGTAAGTTATAGTTAGCTCATAAGTGCTGAATGTATTTGGTTTTGTATGAGTCTGAGCCTAACTATAATGTCCCTGTAACCTTTGTTTTTAAGTGAATTTCTAAGGATTTTTAAATTCTATTTCCTAACTATAACAGGGATTTTAAGGGAATTTCTATAGTTTTTTACCTAGTAGTTGAGTTTGAAGAGTGGTGGAGAAAGGGGGCGGGGCCTCCAACCAGCTCTCAGGAATTCTGCTGTGTCAGACTTATTTGAGGTAATAAGAGGGCTTCTGGCCCCCAAAGAACCCTCAGCATCCAAGATGACTTCATCCCCCAACCAGCAGTGGGCCAGGAGGCGCATTTGCACAGTGGTAGAGAAAGTGGACGTGGGCTTCAAAGACATCTCAACAATTGTGCTGCGTGGGATTGACTTTAGGTAACAGGAGGGCTTGTTGGCCCCCAAAGACACTCTACAGCCAAGGGGACTTCATCCCCCAACCAACAGTGCACCAGGGAGCACGTTTACAGAGTGGTGGAGAAAGGAAGCATGGCCTCTGAAATTCTCTCAGCAATCACGCTCTGTGGGACTTACTGGAAGTTACAGGAGGGCTTGTTTGCCCGCAAGGACCCTCTGAAGCCAAGGGGACTTCATCCCCCAACCAGTTGTGCACCAGGAGGCGTGTTTGCACAGTGGTTGTGAAAGGGGGCGGAGCCTCTGGCGACTTGCAATCATTTTTCTTCATACTTTTTGTATTTATTAGGGTAGGGGGCCGTACAGCTCCCCCCTTCCCAGGGCAATTTCGGCCTGAGAACCCCATCCCCCTGGGCCTGGCCTCTTTTGTTGTGGGTGCCCTGGTACCACTCAGAGCACCCACTCAGCACTGATGGGAGCCGTAGGGTAAGCCTGAAGGCCTAACGGTCCCTGCCAGCTACCCACCTCCTGCACTGCTTTTACACAGAGGGAACTTCTAAACATGCAGCTCCCTCTGTGTAAAAGCAGTTTCGATCCACTTCTCGCTTGCTAGAAGTGGAGCATTAGCTATGGCTTGGCTCGAGCAGTAAAGCTCCCGCAAGCCATAGCAAGCAGCTATGTCCCAGCGGTGGGCACCCCGGGACACAGCAGGAGCCAGGGAGGTGGCGGGCCCTGGGGATGTGTGGGGTGTCCGTGCGGCCCCCAGCATTCAATTTGAGAAAAGCCTCAGGGAGGTGGTAATCCCTGAGTCTGACGTGTCCGCACAGCGCACCCATCCATTAAAGTTAAAGCCCTGGGGGGTGGCAGCCCCCTGGGATGCTGCAGGGGGTCTTCAGGGCCCCCCTCATTGTTTCAAAATAAATCCTCGGGGAGTTGGCGGTCCCGGGGGCTGGTGGGGGTTCCGCACAGTTTTTCAGTAGGAGAGTAGCACTCTTAATGTCGAGTCTCCGTATGTAAATGTCAGTATAAGCCTCAGAGCAGAGCCTGCAGCAAAGGCGCTATCCCAGCTCTGTTTATCGATCCATATGATTCAGTGTTATTGCTCCAAGACATAATTTAGCACTTTAACAGATCAGCAGAATGCTTTGGGGATCAATCATTATTTCTCTCCGCTGATCCATTTTAATTGTGATATCAAAGAGACAGCAATCCTTTCTCAAGTTATGGAATAGTGTTAAAGTCAGGATGAAAATGGTATCACAAGGCAGCCGGTGTCTGAGATGTGGATCTGAAAGGAATGAGGCAGAAAGTGCTGGAAGGCAGATCAGCAGTGCTCAAGCCAGGCAGCATGAAGCAACAGTTGTGTTTTCACATGGGCTGCACCCGCCACAGGGTTTTAAATCAATTAGATATATCTGGAGCGAAGCGGGGAGCCAGCAGTAAAATATTTGTGCAATTAAAGTGGAATCAAGCCATACGTTACCTTAAAATTTGCAATTCCACTCCAGTCACTAAGAGGGTGTCCGTTCTGACTGCAGCCTGAGCACATCCAACAAACCTAACCACTCCTGGAGCTGCTCTCAGGCTAGTTTCAGCATGAGAGAAGCACCAGGATTGGGTGGAGCAAGCTCACCTTGCACCACATGAATAAATCGGGCGTGCTGCACAAATGCTCCAGCACTAGGTTCGAATTGTTGTATTTGCACATTACTCTGTTTTTAAAAGCTGAATTTTAACCTATTTTCATTTCATTGTTGTTGAATTTGAATGTCAGACGGCATGAGTGCACTCTAAATAGTTGCTGGGAGGTAGGAGCAGCTAAAACTATGAGGAATTAAAAAAATCAGCATTTCTACTCTGTGGTTAACTAGAGGCACCATATTCGGGCGATGCGTGCTCTAGTTGTTCTTGGACCACATGAATAAAATGGGGCATGCTGCGCAGATGCACCAGCACTAGGTTTGAATTGTTGTATTTGCATGTTACTCTGTTCATTTTTAAAAGCTGAATTTTACCTGTTTTAATTTCATTGTTGTTGAATTCGAATGTCAGACGGCACAAGTGCACTTTAGATAGTTGCTGGGAGGCAGGAGCAGTTAAAATTATGGGGATTTAAAAAAATCGGCATTTCTACTCTGTGGTCAACTAGAGACACCATATTAGGGCAGTGGGTATGCTAGTTGTTCTTGGACCACATGAATAAAATGGGGCACGCTGTGCAGACGCACAGCGGACACGCGCAGTGGGCGCGACACCGAAGGGAATCCCGTCTGCGTCTGTCAGCGTACTGGAAGTGGCCAGTGCCAGCCATGCTGCCCGTGGCTTATCAAAAGGGAATTCATTTATTTGTTACAGCAGAGACTTTCTTTGGAGTCTCGCTCCTCTGGAAAAATGTGATGTTCAACCGCCGCTATTACCGCAGCACTGTAATTATCATTGTACTCTGTGTGAATTTCAGCTTATTCCTTCAGTCGGGGTTAGGGACCTTCCCCTATTAAGTCTAACATAAAAAGGAAGGCTCAGTACTCAGCAGCCTTGATCAATGTTCATTCATTGCATATGCATGTAAATAACATCTATGACATTCAGATTTTTTTTTTTTTTTTAGAGTTTTATATAGCATGAATTGGACCGAAGATATCAGAGCGCTTTACATGAGCACCAGTTTCGCTACAGATGGACACATTCATTTTTTTTAGGCACGGGGAGATTAAGTGATTTGCCCAGAATCACAGGATGTAGAGCATGGTTGCCGAGACTCGATCCCGGTTCCCCAGCTTTGAGGTCAACCACTCTAGCCGTAGAGCTACATCCTCTCACAATTTTTAATTTTTAATCGAGACTTGGCTCTCTGAAACCTCTAATCCCTCCATTGCCATGGACATTCCGATGGGCTTTAAAATATATAAGAAAGATTGGCAGACTGGCAGGGGAGGAGGGTTAGCTTTGATACTCAAAGAGAATTTAAATTGTAAGAGTTTCGAAATCGAGGGCCTGGTAGGATCTGAAGCAATGGGAGTTTGTTATCACTTTGTCGCATTAGCAATCAGCAGCAGGACTGTTAATTTATTAACTGCCAGGGCCAGCAGGCCCGTTTTTGAAATCTTTAGGTAATGCCATAGCCCATCTAGCGCTAAGATACACTCATTTTATACTTTTAGGCGACTTTAATATCCACATGGACAAGGTGGAAGACTGTGAGGTTAAGGACCTTAATGAATTGACAACTTCCTTAGATTTGATTCAACACATATTTAATCCTACCCACCAAGCTGGTCATGTGTTGAACCAGGTGTTCTCTAATATTACCTTGAAAATAGAAGATCCTACACCTCTGGTCTGGTCAAATCATTCTCTGATATGTTTTTCCTGGCAAGCTCCTTCAAAAATACATCCTCCATCAACTACTTCTCCACGCATAACAAGAGCATTTCATAAAATCCTCCTGGCAGAACTTGTTTGTACACTGGAAGGCAATACTTCCTCCTTGCTAGGGCAGGTGGAGAACAATGTTATGCAGTTAGATAATTGGATTTAGAGCCTCCATAGATAAACAGGCACTGCCTCTCTCCCAAAGACCAAGTAGAACAAAACCTTTCAGTCCCTGGTTTTCTAATAACCTCAAGATAGAGAAGAAAAGGTGTAAAGCCACTGCAGAAAAAATCTATAGTATGCTGATAAGGGAAGTTACATACTGGCACTTAAGAACTATCATGTTAAAATTAAAAATGCTAAACAAAAATACTTTAAGGATAAAATTGTAAGAGTAAGTAATAAAGCCAGGGACATTTTTATTATTGTTACACCCTCCCTCGGCTGACTGGTGTGAACAACTGGCCACCTATTTCCAGACTAAGATCCTTACCATCAAAGCCAGCTTGTCGTCTAGCTCTAGGCCTGATGAAAAACCACTTGACACATTACAAGCCAGCTTGGTTTCAGGAACCAGTGCAAATCTGTCCTATTTTGATCCAATTTTGTTAGGGAGTGCTCTGCAAGGCTTAAGTAATTTTAAATCAGGCTCTCCATTTGACCCCTGCCCGCTCAATTTACTAGCTTTAGGGGCCTGTGTAATTAACCCCTTATCAAATAAGGTGCTGAACACATCATAAGAAACATCCATGGTATCAAGATCTTGGAAACAAGCTACAATTCTACCCTTGTGAAGCAGCCATCCGGGGACCGAGGAGTACAGTCTAATTACAGAGCTATTTCCCTGCTTCCGGCACTACCCAAAATACTGGAAAAGCATGTATCTCAGCAGATCTCTGTATATCTGAAATCCAGTAACTTGCTCCATCTTAGCCAGTCCTGCTTTAGACCCCACATTAGCACAGAGACAGTTTTGATGAAAGTTTCGAAATACATCAAAGGTATATTAGATGTTGGGGGTAAGGCTGTGAGGATTATGTTATCAGCAGCCTTTGATACGGTCTCCCACTCTTGACTCATGAAGTGTCTGCAGTCCATAGGCATAGTGGGTCCAGCATTGGACTTGCTTGCCTCCTTCTTGGAGGTTGAAGTCAACAGTTTTGGATTCCTCCCTTCTCTTCCGAACCGCTTGAGCTGTCAGTGGTAGTACCCAAGGGCTCAGCCCTGAGCCCAATGTTATTTAATTTGTACCTTACTCTTCTGACTCAGATAGCAGAAGCCCGGGGAGCAAATTTATATCTTATGCTGATGATACTCACATGCTGTTCTCATGTGGAAGAGAAGAAGTGTTGCCAGAGCGGCTGATAAAAACCTGCCTTATAGCAGTCTTTCATCAGTTGAAGTGCAATACTGAGATTCTTCTTTTTTGCAATGCTTCTTTAGAAACCTGGCAGGCTTTCGCGCTTGAATATGCCCCCCTCCAAGCCCTCAGGGATGTAAAGTCATGAACTTAGGGGTCAAATTTGATCCTTCAGGCCACAAATTAAGTCTGTGGTGGGCACATGCTTTGGTGTACTGAGGTCCGTGAAAACGTTCATTCATTTTCTGTCCTTCACAGCAAAAAAGGCGGTTATCCAGGCCTTGATAATCTCAAGGGTGGACTATAGCAATGCACTCTACTTTGGTCAACCGGAGTATCATGTGGAAAGGCTTCAGGTAGTCCAAAATGCTGCAGCTTGCCTTCTTTTGAATTTGCCAGTTACAATGCACATCTCCTCATCTGCAAGCTCTTCACTGGTTTCCTGTCAGGAAAAGAGTGCTGTTTAAGGCCAGGCTGCTAGTACATGGAGCCCTGTATCATACTGGTGCAGTCTACCTCAGAACTAGGTATAATTGTCATGTTGCAGCAAGAAATCTGAGGTCAGCTAATTATTTTTTAGCAGAGACGCCCAGAATCTATCATGTGAGAGTTGAGGAAGGTCTCTCATCTCTTTGGGATCCATAGCTTGGAGCAAACACCCTGTTGAGCTTCACTCTGTTAGCAGCATGACAATGCTTAAAAAGAGGTTGAAAACTTGGCTATTTGTACAGGTTTAAAACAACCAGATGTACTTTCTCTTTTGATCTGAGCTTGGTGTCGGGACACTCTTCGGAGTAGCTGTGCACCTTACAAGTTGCTTGTTCATTAGAATCATCACCCTGCGCTCCTTTTGAGACTGGGGGTCTGTGTCTGCAATCTGCCTGGATGTTTAAAAAGCTCAGATTAGTGTAATCAGAAGTGTGCATGTCGGGCTGGCCAAGGCAAGAGAGCCGACCAATCTGACATTCGCACTTTAAGTTTTATGTGAGTCGTTATCCCTGCTGTCATCCATCAGAAATAGCCTTGCCTCCTTCCTCACACTCAAGCTCAACGGAACAGCGGCAGTAAGGCTTCATTCTTAAATGGTAATGTCATCATTCATGATGACCATTTTATTAACTTATGTTTGCTGCTGTGTTCACAGCAGACGGGGTGACGCTCCTCTGCCCTACGGGAGGAACCGCCACTGCTACAAGGTCTCATCCGTGTTCTTGCCACCCACCCCAAAACCTATTTATTTTAATCTGCAGGTTGCAGCTATCTGGTTAAGTGTCAGCCTCCAGGCGGACCATGGCTTCTGCAACTTGATGTTTTGAACCACTATACACAAAGCCACTGCACAACAGCAATGCCTACCATAATCTGCCATCTCCACAAGCACCTACAAGTCTCATTACGTTCTTAGACTCAGGTTCTTGTCATATGTGGTGTTTTATCTTTATATTGCAGCTGAAGTGAAGGCCCTTTGAAGACTTGGACATTGGCATCCAATACTAACGGACAATGTAATGATGATTCCTCTTGAAAATATCTTCTAGACAACATTCTATGAGGAGTGTGAAATGTGAAAATGCCTTTAGAGCATCAGAGAGTCTGCCCTTATTTGGGCAGTAGCCCTAAAGACGATTTGCCCTTTTCAGGTATATATATATATATATATATACACAAAAAGAAGAAGAGAACTCTGGGTAGTTCCCAAGTTTAGGTGGAAGGCAGCTTCTGTATAGAGCACAGCTTCTGTATAGAGCACCCTCAACACCAGCGACACTCTAGATTTGCTCACCTCAAATATCTGCTTTTCTATCAAAGTTTTTAAGCATAGGATTAGCACAGTGCTATCCATGCCAGATAGAAAGGGACAAAGTCTTTTGCCATTTCTACAGCAAAATCTTTAAGCATAGGAATAGCACAGTGCTATCCATGCCGAGCTGTTAAATGACAAAAGCCATTTACCACTCCAGGCACAATATTCCAGCTTTGGACTGGCAAAATACCATCCAAGCCAACCTGAAAAGAATAAAAACAACCCCTGACACGTGTTTCGCTGTCATTACAGCTCTTCAGAGAGGTTTAGCTTTGTCCAGACACAAGGGAGCACCCAATATAAGTCAAAAGAATACCCTTGCAAGCATAGAGTGACGCATAAATTATGCAAAAAAGAAGAAGAGAACTCTGGGTAGTTCCCAGGTTTAGGTGGAAGGCAGCTTCTGTATAGAGCACCCTCAACACCAGCGACACTCTAGATTTGCTCACCTCAAATGTCTACCTTTCTATCAAAGTCACTCTATGACAAAGCCGGAGTGGCGAAACGCGTCTGTCAGTGCTGAGGGAGGTTCTACACGAATAAAGAAAATTTATGCACAAATTCACAAGTGCTCTCGTTTGTGTCGGCCGACACAATTCTGGTCTGCTGCTGTGTTTGCATGCGTAAGCGGCTCACCACCGCTTAAGAAGGCACCCAGGGCGTGTGGAGCGGCGGCGGTGATTCCTGTTGTTTGTATATATATATATATATATATTCACTAAAAAAAACACAGGTTTCAGGGACGTTATAGTTAGTTGGACATTTCACTCGTACAAAACCAGAGAAATTCGGCCATTATAGTTAGATCAGCTAACTATAACTCGCGCCCCGCAATGCACTGCTGATGATGTCACATATTACATCATTCATGACATGGCCAGTGACATCACTGATGACATCTCAAATGACATCACTGATGACATCATCCACGTGATAATCTGATGCACCTCCTCACACCCTAATATAACCTTTGCTACACCCACTCTAAAATACAGACTCCCATTTTCGAAACCATAGACACACCAATACCAGTTACTACATACCCACTCACTGATTCCTAGGTCTACACACACATCCACTCATTCACCCATACAGTCAATCATACATGCAATCACTCATCAATACAGCACTATCATTTGCACTCATACACCTAAACAGACACTCACACATCGCCACTCATCCATAGAGTTACTCACACACCTAGTCAATCATGCAAAGAATCATTCACACTCCCATTTACTCACCTATACAGTTATACACACACCACCTCACTTATTCATACAGATAGTAACACATACTTACTCTCTTATACAATCACTGATACAAGCACACACTCATCCATATAGCCACTCTCACAATCACTCACTCTCACATATAGTGATTTATATACTCCAACACTCACATATACTGCCTTTCACATATGTAGTTACTCACACATGTACCACTGAGACATCCATTCACTCACCAACACACCTATACACACACTCACCCACCCATACAGCCCTTCACAGATGCACTCTTGAACCCATACACCCAGTGAATCACCCACTTACACATCTATGCACAGAGTCACACCCCCCCACCCACACAGACACTCAGGCAACCATACAGATACGCAGACAACCAATCAATAACCCATATAGACACTCATGTAGCTACTCATCAACCCATGCAGCCACTTACACACCAGCTGACAGACTGATACAGACATTCACACAGTTTAGTCACTAACCCATGCATTCAGTAAGACACATTTAATCACTAACTTATACAGTCAGACACGCACCTACTAAATCATCTATTCAGACACTTATACACACACTCATTCTTCAATACACCTTGGCATATATATATATAAAACATATTTAAACTTTGCAGAAACACACAGTCACTGGATGATGTAATCAGTGATGTCATCAGTGATGTCATTTAAGATGTCATCAGTGATGTCATCAGTGATGTCACTGGCCATGTCATGAATGATGTAATGTGTGACGTCATCAGCAGTGCATTGCGGGGGCGCAAGTTATAGTTAGCTGAAATAACTATAACGGGGGAATTTCTCTGGTTTTGTACGAGTGAAATGTCCAACAAACTATAACGTCCCTGAAACCTGTGGTTTTTTCAGTGAATTTCTAAGGTTTTTTAAATGCTAATTTTTAACTATAACGTCCCTGAAACCTATGGTTTTTTCAGTGAATTTCAAAGGTTTTTTAAATGCTAATTTCTAACTATAACGTCCCTGAAACCTAAGGTTTTTTCAGTGAATTTCTAAGGTTTTTTAAATGCTAATTTCTAACTATGCCTACAGAGGTAGGACATGTGCAGAAAGAGGAAGAAAGGCACAGAAAGAAGCAAGAGAAATGCAGAAAGAGGCAACAGAAGTCCAGAAAGACGAATACAAGTGCAGAAAGAAGCAAGAGATATGCAGAAAGAACCAACAGAGGTGCAGAAAGAGGCCTTGTTGCAAAGTCATCCTGTGCCCTCAACTTTTTGCTGACGGGTACTGGTGGTAACTGACTCTGACTAACCAGGCCTAGAGCCAGTGCTATGCTAAAAGACACTTAGAATACAGTGAAAACACCTACATACACTAGGGAACAATATGTGTTGGGGTTCCCTCTGTGATTGGCATGACCTCCTCTGTAAGGCCCTAGTACATAATAGGGCAGGGGGATTAAAACTACCTCTAAGTCAGTGGTGCAGAAAGATGCTTCTTTAAGTAGTAGTCACATTTGCAGAGTGGTAGAGAAAGGGTGCTGGGCCTCCGACCAGCGCTCAGGAATTCTGCTGCGTAGGACTTACAGGAGGTACCAGGAGGGCTTCTTGGCCCCCAAAGTCCCTCAGGAGTAAAGTAGACTTTATCCCCCATCCCATAGTCTGCCATGAGGCGCGTTTGCAAAGTGGTGGAGAAAGGGGGCGTGGCCTCCGAAGACATCTTAGCAATCCTACTGTGTGGGACTTACTGGAGGTAACAAGAGGGGTAGTTGGCCCCCAAGGACATCCTTGGGGGCCAACTACCCCTCCTATTACCTCCAGTAAGTACCACACAGCAGGATTGCTAAGTTCTCATAACAGGCCATGCCCCCTTTGCCCACCACTCTGCAAACGCGCTCCCTGTCGCACTCTTGGATGGGGATTGAAGTCCCCTTCACTGCTGGGGGTCCTTAGGGGCCAACTAGCCTACCTCTTCCCTCAGGTAAGCCCCACACAGTGGGATTGCTGAGAGGTGGACAGAAGCCACGCCCCCTTTCTCCACTAGTCTGCGAATGCGCCTCCTGGCGCACTCTTGGTTGGGGGATGAAGTCCCCTTTCCTCATGAGGGTCCCTGGGGGCCAACTAGCCCACCAGGTACCTCCAGTAAGCCCCACACAGCCGGATTTCTGAGAGTGGTCCGAGGCCACGCACCCTTTTTACACCACTCTGCAAACGCACCTCCTGGCGCACTGCTGCTCAGGGGATGAAGTCCACTTGTGTCCTGAGGTCCTCAGGACACAAGAGGACGTCATTGCCACACCAGCAGTGCACCAACAGTCGCATTTGCAGAGTGGTGTAAAAAGGGGTGTGGCCACGGACCACCTCTCTGCAATCCAGCTCTGTGGCGCTTACTGGAGGTACCTGGTGGGCTAGTTGGCCCCTAGTGACCCTCAGTATTCAATGGGACTTAATTCCCCAACTTAGAACGCGCCAGGGGGCGCGTTTGCAGAGTGGTGCAGGGAGTGGGCGGGGCCTCCGGCGAGATGCCGGCTTTTAAAAAAAATATTTTTTCAGAAGGGGGGCTGTGTAGCCCCCCTTCTTTTAGTATTTTTGGGACCCTGGGGACCCCATTCCCCAGGGTCTGACTCCTTTTTTAAAAAAGAAAATAATAAAAAACGGGAAGGGGCCGCGCAGCCCCCCTCCCGAGGCCAATTTCGGCCCGGGGACCCCATCCCCCAGGGCATGGCCTCTTTTTAAAAAAAATATTTAATGGGAAGGGGGGCTGCATGGCCCCCTTCCCTAGGCCACTATTCGCCCCGGGGACCCCATCCCCGGGGCCAGCCTGCTGTTCTTTTTTTTTTATTAAATGGGAGGGGGCCGGGTTGCCCCCCTCCTGGGCCACTTCTGGCCCCGGGGACCCCATCCCCCAGGGCCGGGCCTTAGCGTTGAGGACCGTGGGGGTTCCCCAATGTCCCCATGGTCCCAGCCGGCTCCCCGCCTCCTGTGGGAGCCGGCATTGCTTTTGAGCAAGGGGAGCTGCTGACATGCAGCTCTCCTTGCTCAAAAGCAATCCTGCTTTGCTTCGTTGAAGTGAGAGCAGGTTTCCTGCTCTCGCTTTAACGAAGCAATGCAGAGTTTGCTATGGCAGGGCGGAAGCCGTACTCCCGCCCTGCCATAGCAAACAGCAATGTCCTGGGGTGGGCACCCCGAGACATTGTAGGAGCTGGCCCTGGGGGGTGGTGGTCCCCAGGGCCATCAAGGGCTCCAGGAGGGGGGCCGTGCGGCCCCTCTCCCTCCATTTGCATAGCCCTGGGGAGGTGGTGGTCACCTGGGGTCTGCAACGGACCCCCGTATTTAAATATTCAAAGCCCCGGGGAGGTGGTGGTCCCTGGGACCCTAATTATTTATCTCAGCCCTGGGGAGGCGGTGGTCCCCGGGGCTTGGGGGGCCCACGAGGCCCCCCACCCTATTTCAATAAGCCCCGGGGAGATGGCGGTCCCTGGGGCTTGGGGGGCCCGCGAGGCCCCCCGTCCTTATTGTAATTAAAGCACCGGGGAGGTGGCAGTCCCCAGGGCTATGGGGGGCCGCGTGCCCCCATGCATAAATAATAAAGCACCGGGGAGGTGGCAGTCCCCGGGGCTGCAGGGGCCCCCGCGGGCTCCCGCAAATTAATTTGGCATTGCCCCCGGGACCTGGCCCACCCGGGGGCTTTATGAAATGAAGTGCGGGAGCCCGTGCTTCATTTTTTTTTTGGGCCGGATTCGCGCACTCGGCGCAAATTTGGTCGATTTCTTTTTCTTTTTTTTTTTTTAATGCTTTTTTTGGCCCTGGGTGTCCCTGTGGGACCCCCTGAGCACGCCTAGGGGTCAGGGTGTTTCTACCCTGCCCCCTTTTCTTATTTTTCATCTTCTTTTTTCTGATTTCTTGTGACTCGGTTACCGAGTCACAAGATGGCTGCCAACACTTCCTGGTTTGGAGTGTTGGCAGCCAATCAGAAGTCAGCTTGTGCTCGGGAGGAGTCGCAAATCCTTCTCGGTGCTCAGATATATACATTTTTTATTTCTTGAATTTCTCTGTAACTACTGAACGGATTTACACTATTTAAAAAAAAGGTCGCTTTCTGAAACAAGAGCTACCTTTTTGCCAAATTTGGTGTAATTCCGTTCAGCAGTTCGGGCTGTAGCCATGTCTAAAGTTTCCTATGGAAATTTACATGGGGAAAACATGTTTTGGGACCCCCCTTTTTTCTCAGCCCCCGCTTGACGAATCACCCCAAACCGTTCAAGACAGGAGCTGACCGTAATGCCCCATTAGTTTTGAAACTTTTGCGAAGATTCGCAAAACTGCGCCAAAGATATTGGCAAAAGAAAAAATGCTTTTTGAATAGAAACAAGGTCCTAACTATAGCTATCTACTGGCTACCGCTAGAAGGTTTTATATATATATATGCCTGTTTCTTCTGCCCGAGGCCCACTGGGGTATTTTAATGGACTGTGAAGTAGTGTTGGATTAACAGTGCCCACTGGGGTTTAATATTGCGCTGTTTATCACAATCAAAACTACAGGTACCAGCATGCCTTTAAAGACACACACCTGTGAAAAATGTTGCGCAAGCGTTTAAATTACCGTAGCAGCAGCTTCTTCTGTTTCCAGCATTGTATCCTCTGACGAAGAGGCCAGGAGGCCTTGAAACGCGTTAGGAGGATTTTTTGAATAAAGAACTTGTGACGCAGCAAACATGGTGTTATCTATTTATGTCCCACGAATGCAGAGTTCTCACAGCAGGGCAACTTGATGATGGATATATATATATATATATATATATATATATATATATATATATATATATATATATATATATATATATATATATATATATATATATATATATATATATATATATATATATATATATATATATATATGTATATATTCTTGTGGCAGGGTACTTTTTTTATATTTTAGAAGCCTGCACTCTCTTTGCTAGCTGCCCACAACAATGTGGCAGTTGGACTGGAATTCAGTTCTGACAAAAGTGCTTGTGCCGCACTGGCAAAAGCCCTTTCATCTAACCATTCCCTGCCAAGCAAGCAGTGATTTCTCAATTTGGTCTGTGGTCTTTCAGAGAGAAGGCAGAAGTGAGGATCCACCAAGGTCTAAATGGCTATATCAGTTCATAGCCTGTACTTGTGCCTTCCCTACCATTCTTTTGTTTCCACTTGTTCACTCCTATGTATAAAAAATATGATTGCATTTTGACAGTTCTCATTGTAGTGTTATTGAATTGCTACAAAGCTTAGCAGCTCATATTAACCCATTGTGTACGCATGATGGAATGGTTCCGTCATGCGCCACAGTGCTCGTGTGCGGAGGATGGAACCATTCCGTCCTCTGCACTCGACCACCAAATCCCTCTGTTGTTTCCTTTCTTTTTCAAGCCTCAGGAGCTGAAGAAGAGCTTCCCCAACCTCCTGAGTCATTTCTTTTTTCAGTGTAATGAGCTGTTTGGCTCATTACACTTTCACTGCCTACGTGCTTGCAGGGATGTCTCAGCCCCCAAGCACGTAGGCAGGCGAGAGAGGTATCATTGGAAAGGGGATCCCTGCTTGGGGATTGCCAAAGAGGGTGATCCCCAAGCAGGGATCCACCCACTAGACACTAAGGAGGGGGGAGCAGCCCCTTGGGCAAGACCTGTTGCTCCCCCGCTCCCCTGTATATTATGGCCATATTCAGTTTTACTGCCCACTAGGCACTTTTCTGCACAAAATCAATCAACCCCACAATGCAGGCACCCTTCACCATGGTGCAAGGGTGCTTGTGTTGGCTTATGGCAGCATATTGTGCACCAGCACTGGGAAAAAGACAGGAATGCACCATATCACATAGATACGGTGCATTCCTGCCATTTTATTTTGACTTAGGGCAGCACAGCAAGATTCCTTGCAGCGCTGCCCTATGCCAAAACCTCATAAATGAGGGCCCAAGTATTTTTTGTGACCGATAATTTCGAAGTCTCCACAGGACATTTTGGGCCATTTCCTGTCACGGGCACTAGGTCTACCCATACAACTGGGGTACCATGCTTATTAGGAGACTTGGGGAAATGCTAGGCGGATGGACGTTTGTGGCTCCCCACAGATTCTAGAATTTTCCATCACAGAAATGTGAGGAAAATTAGGTTTTTTTTTTTTACAAAGTTTGAAGTTTGCAAGGGATTCTGGGTAACAGAACCTGGTGCGAGCCAGACAAGTCACTCCATCCGGGATTCCCCTGGGTGTCTAGTTTTCAAAAATGTACAGGTTTTCTAGGTTTCCCTAGGTGCCGGTTGAGATAGAGTTCACAATCCACAGCTAGGCACATTGAGAAAAAGGGTCAGTTTTAACTGGAACAATGTGATATGTCTATGTTGCGTTTTTAGCTGTTTCCTGTCGCGGGCACTAGGCCTACCCGCACAAGTGAGGTACCATTTAATGGGAGACTTGGGGGAATGCAGGGTGGGTGGAAGTTTGTGTCTCCCACAGATTCCAGAACTTTCCTTCACAGAAATGTGAGGAAAATGTGTTTTTTTACAATGTTTGAGGTTTGCAAGGCATTTTGGGTAACAAAACCTGCTGAGAGCCATACAGGTTGCCCCATCCTGGATTCCCCGAGGTGTCTAGTTTTCAAAAATGTCAAGGTTTGCTCGGTTTCCCTAGGTGCCGGCTGAGCTAGGGTCCCAAATCCACAGCCAGGGACATTGCAAAAAAAGGGTTAGTTTTCACTGGAAAAATGTGATGTGTCCATGCTGTGTTTTGGGTCATTTCCTGTCACGGGCACAAGCCCTACTCACACAAGTGAGGTGCCATTTTTATCAAGAAGCTTGGGGAAATTCTGGGTGGGTTGAAGTTGGTGGCTCCCCACAGAATCCAGAACTTTCCATCACACAAATGTAAGGAAAATGTGGGTTTTTTTGACAATGTTTGAGGTTTGCAAGGTATTTTGGGTAAAAGAACCTGGTGAGAGCCACACAAGTCACCTCATCCTGGGTTGCATTGGGTGTCTAGTTTTTGAAAATTTACAGGTTTGCCAGGTTTCCCTAGGTGCCGGCCGAGCTAGGGTCCAAAATTCCCAGCTAGGCACATTGCTAAAAAGGATCAGCTTTCACTTGAAAAATGTGATGTGTCTATGTAGAATTTTTGGCTGTTTCCTGTTGTGGGCACTAGGCCTACACATACAAGCGAGGAACCGTTTTTATTGGGACACTTGGGGGAAGGCTGGGATGGTGGAAGTTTGTGGCTCTCCACAGATTCTAGAACTTTCCATCACAAAAATGTGAGAAAAATTGTATTTTTTTTACAAAGTTTGAGGTTTGTAAGGGATTACGGGGAACAGAACATGGTGAAAGCCACACAAGTCACTCCATCCTGGATTCCCCTGAATCTCTAGTTTAAAAAAATGCACAGTTTTGCTAGGTTTCCCTAGGTGCTGGCTGAGCTAGGGTCCAAAATCCACAGCTAGACACATTGCAAAAAAAGGGTCAGTTTTCACTGGAAAAATGTGATGTGTCCATGTTGCGTTTTGGGCTGTTTCCTGGCGTGTGCACTAGGCTTACCCACAAAAGTGAGGTACCATTTTTATGGGAAAATGGAGGAATGCTGTCTGTGTGGAAATTTGTGGCTCCGCACAGATTCCATGACTTTCCATCACAGAATTATGAGGAAAAAGTGTTTTATTTTTTTTACAAAGTTTGAGGTTTGCAAGGGATTCTGGGTAGCAGAACCTGCTGAGAGCCACACAGGTTATCCCATCCTGGATTCCCCTGGGTGCCTAGTTTTAAAAAAATATTCAGGTTTGCTCAGTTTCCCTAGGTGTGGGCTGAGCTAGGGACTCAAATCCACAGCCAGGCACATTGCAAAAAAGGGTCAGTTATTCCTGGAAAAATGTGATGTGTCCACTCTGTGTTTTGGGCCGTTTCCTGTTGCGGGCACTAGGCCTACTCACACAAGTGAGGCCCCATTTTTATCAGGAGACTTGTGAAAATGCTGGGTGGGTGGATGTTTGTGGCGCCCCACATATTCCATACTTTTAATCACACAAATGTGAGGAAAATGTGTTTTTTTTACAAAGTATGAGGTTTGCAAGGGATTCTGGGTAAAAGAACCTGGTGAGAGCCACACAAGTCACCCCATCCTGGATTTCCCTGCATGTCTAGTTTTAAAAACATGTACAGGTTTGCTAGGTTTTCTAAGGTGCCGGCTGAGCTACGGCCCCAAATCCACAGCTAGGCACATTGCAAAAAAGGGTTAGTTTTCACTGAAAAAATGTGACCAGTCCACGTTGTGTTTTGGGCCGTTTCCTATCACAGGCAATAGGCCTACCCACACAAGTGAGTTCCAGGTCTGGATCCATTGGACACGTTTTACTGGATGCAGATCCAAACCTGGTGAAAATATGGCTGTAGAGGGCAGTGGCATAACCTGGGCGTCATGGGTTCTAATATAAGCAAGGGAAATAAATCACAGGATCAGAAATAAAATAAATATATAATTGGTGTGCAGTGGGCTAATCACACCCCTGGACCGCGTAGTCATCGCACCTGCAGGAGATTTTTAGCTTCCGTAAAAGAGACCCAGGGCTTGATATAGATCTCGGCAGATGGATTACTCCATCACAACAGTGACGGATATCCTTTCCACTGAAATATAAATCCCATTGTAACCTATGGGATATCCGGCACCGTTGTGATGGAGTAACCTGTCTGCCAGGATTAAAGTCAAGTCCGAATGTAGAAATCTTCATCATGTCTTAGTCCAGTGACTGCCTAATGACAATGCCACTTCCTCAGATGCAGCCAGCTGCCTTGTCCCACTGAATTTTACATCCTCAGACGTCTTTCCTGTAAAATTCTTCGACATTAGAAGGTAAGCAGAGACAGGGCCCAATCCACTTTGTGTATCAAATCCACTTTCCATCAGGGTCGGCCATAGCTTTCGGCTTTGCCCCTGTCTCGTGCGACTAGATGTCAGCGGTTGGTGTTTGATCTTTTAGATGCTATTTTTCACTTTAAACTATAAAAATTTATATCTAGTTCTGCTGATTAGATTTTTGTGGTCTTGGTGTTACATGATTTATTAAAATTTACTCTATTTCTCTAAATTAGTGTGAAATTTTTCTTGTGTTATGTTTTCACTTTAGTACTGCATATATGCTATACCCTTCGACTCTAAGATAAGCATGACTGCTTTTTATGGCAAGCTACCTGAGGGTTAAGCACAAATTAATTTAGTAATTTTTTGTGGTTCTCCCTGACAATGATTGTAGCTGTTGCTTGAGTAAGATTTCGCCCCCTCAAAAACAACTCAATGTAGGCAAATTTCTTTGTGAACTGCTGATGAAAATTGTCTACTTGAAGAAAGCATTGGGTTTCCTTCACTGGCAAGACAGAAGGTTATTCCAAGATGGTGACAACATTCTTTGGATCCATAGATATTCTTTGAGACATCAAGGGAAAAAAATTATTTTTCAAACTCACATTTTCCATCTTATATGAAAATGAATACTGTTGAAGCCTGGACAAGATAATATTCACATAACTCTAATATTCACTGTGGCCCTCGGGATAGATGAGTATCTCAAGCTACATCATGATGCATTGATTCAAAATGTCCAGGAAGATATGATCAATGTATCCTTGAAACAGTGCAGTCAATCAATCAATAAGTCATTTTTTTAAACTGCTTTATTTAAAATGCAGTCACAGACATGGTGGTCTGCTGACCCCAGCAGGCCACTGTTGCTCAGATATGAATTTACCTTAAAGAAATGAAAAGACAAGAGGTGTTTGGCAAAACAGAAACAAATTGGTTTAATTAAACACAGCAGCCGGGAGAGTCACGACAGAATGCGTCTGAGGAAAGTCTCTCAGTGTACAAAGTTTTGGCTGGTTATATACACATCTTGTGAAGAACCACAAAATGATTTCAGCATTCTTAATAGGCATCACAGTCATATTTTAACAGGTTTGGGCATCTGATAGGGAGACAGATGGTTCTCAACTTCGGGGAGAGCTAGTGTGGGCCAGTGTTTATGTGTGCATATGTCCGGCATGAGGAACACGTGATCACTACGTGTGGTGTGCATATCGTTTCCTGATTGTCTGAGTTTTTCTATTTACATGTGGTATCTAGCTTTGTGATATTTTTGGGGAATGCAAGCCTTTGGCCAGAGGTGTTTTATTGGGGCCAATTGCAGCAGACCTGTTTGTGGTGCAACTATCTATCTTTGGGATAGATCAAGGTATTCCCTTGGCGTGCGCTTATCCGTGGGCTAGGAGAGATGGCACATGTGACCTGTTATTTAATAAGCATGGGTGCGGGTCACACGGCCTGTCTGACCACGTATCTCTGAATTGGAGTTGATGGAAAGGTCACTTTGGGTAAATCCGATAGAAATGGTGCCAGTTCACTGGCACTCCTGAAAATAATATGCCAGTCACTGGTGCCATTTTTATAGACATTCTCAATAGATTGTGTAAAGTTGTCATAGCGTACATTGGTATGGTTTTTACCAACATTGACATAGTTATGCATTCCTAGATCATGAGGTACATTGACATTGCTTTTCTTGCTAACAAGCGACCCTTGACCTCTGGGTAGGTCGCCCCCCCATCCGCACAGCGCCACCTGTGCGTCCAGCTCCCTGCTGCTGCTGATCTGAGGCCCTCCTCCACCCGCAGGCTACCACCTGTGCCTCATCCCTGGTGGCCAGTGGTAGGCCGTAGGTAGGTTCTTGTCGTTGTGAGCGTCACTGTTACTGTCTCTCCCCTCTATATTTGTGCCCCCACTGTTTTTCCACTGTTTTTGCCCTTCCGTTCTGTGCCCCCACTGCTGTGACTGTTTTTCGTTCTGTGCCCCCACTGTTTTTCCACTGTTTTTGCCCTTCCGTTCTGTGCCCACACTGCTGTGACTGTTTTTTCGTTCTGTGCCCCCACTGTTTTTCCACTGTTTTTGCCCTTCCGTTCTGTGCCCCCACTGCTGTGACTGTTTTTCGTTCTGTGCCCCCACTGTTTTTCCACTGTTTTTGCCCTTCCGTTCTGTGCCCCCACTGCTGTGACTGTTTTTCGTTCTGTGCCCCCACTGTTTTTCCACTGTTTTTGCCCTTCCGTTCTGTGCCCCCACTGCTGTGACTGTTTTTCGTTCTGTGTCCCCACTGTTTTTCCACTGTTTTTGCCCTTCCGTTCTGTGCCCCCACTGCTGTGACTGTTTTTTCGTTCTGTGCCCCCACTGTTTTTCCACTGTTTTTGCCCTTCCGTTCTGTGCCCCCACTGCTGTGACTGTTTTTCGTTCTGTGCCTCCACTGTTTTTCCACTGTTTTTGCCCTTCCGTTCTGTGCCCCCACTGCTGTGCACTGTTTTTCGTTCTGTGCCCCCCTGTGCCCTTTTTGATTTCTGTACCCCCTCGCCCTCCTGTTTCCCGCCGCTGTGTCCCCTGCGGCCCCGCCCCCTCGCTGACCACTCGCTGCCCCTGCCTCCCGTCTCCCCATATATGGCGGCCGCTGCGCGGTGAGGTGAGCGACCCTTGACCTCTGGGTAGGTCGCCCCCCATCCGCACAGCGCCACCTGTGCGTCCAGCTCCCTGCTGCTGCTGATCTGAGGCCCTCCCCACCCGCAGGCTACCACCTGCGCCTCATCCCTGGTGGCCAGTGGTAGGCCGTAGGTAGGTTCTTGTCATTGTGAGCGTCACTGTTACTGTCTCTCCCCTCTATATTTGTGCCCCCACTGTTTTTCCACTGCTTTTGCCCTTCCGTTCTGTGCCCCCACTGCTGTGACTGTTATTCGTTCTGTGCCCCCATTGTTTTTCCACTGTTTTTGCCCTTCCGTTCTGTGCCCCCACTGCTGTGACTGTTTTTCGTTCTGTGCCCCCACTGTTTTTCCACTGTTTTTGCCCTTCCGTTCTGTGCCCCCACTGCTGTGACTGTTTTTCGTTCTGTGCCCCCATTGTTTTTCCACTGTTTTTGCCCTTCCGTTCTGTGCCCCCACTGCTGTGACTGTTTTTTCGTTCTGTACCCCCACTGTTTTTCCACTGTTTTTGCCCTTCCGTTCTGTGCCCCCACTGCTGTGAATGTTTTTCGTTCTGTGCCCCCACTGTTTTTCCACTGTTTTTGCCCTTCCGTTCTGTGCCCCCACTGCTGTGACTGTTTTTCGTTCTGTGCCCCCACTGTTTTTCCACTGTTTTTGCCCTTCCGTTCTGTGCCCCCACTGCTGTGACTGTTTTTCGTTCTGTGCCCCCACTGTTTTTCCACTGTTTTTGCCCTTCCGTTCTGTGCCCCCACTGCTGTGCACTGTTTTTTCGTTCTGTGCCCCCCTGTGCCCTTTTTGATTTCTGTACCCCCTCGCCCTCCTGTTTCCCGCCGCTGTGTCCCCTGCGGCCCCGCCCCCCTCGCTGACCACTTGCTGCCCCTGCCTCCCGCCTCCCAGCTGCTCCTCCCTCCCACCTCCCCATATATGGCGGCCGCGCCGCTGGTGCGCCGAAGGCGCGCCTAAGGCAAGCCCGTCTGCGCCCGTCCGCGCCTGGACCGCTCCCAGCGACAGAACCCCTGGCCCCCGCATCCGCCACGAAGACCACCTCCGATACAACGCCAGCACCCTCATCGCTCTCAACCCAGGACGGACCTCCACCTGCTTCAAGGCCACCCCGAAACGCACCCATGGTCCCTTCACCTGCCGGAACTGCAGCTTCACCTGCCTCGGAGAGCCCAAGACTCCCGCCAAGAAGGACCTCAACCATCTCCGGTGCATCCTACTAAACACCCGCTCCGCACGCAAACACGCCGTCGAGCTCTGGGACCTACTCGACACCTCATCACCGTACGTCGCCTTCCTGACAGAGACCTGGATGAACGAATCCTCCGCACCCGACATCGCCATAGCCATCCCCGACGGCTACAAGATCACCCGCAGAGACCGCACCAATGGAATCGGAGGAGGAATCGCCATCGTCCACAAAGACACCATCAAGGTCTCGAACAGCACCGACGACACTCTCAGCACCGCCGAACACATGCACTTCCAGATCCACACGGATCCCAACACCACCGTAAGAGGCACCCTCATCTACAGACCCCCGGACCCCGACCCCAGTTCAGCGACTCCATCGCTGACTTCATCAGCACGCACGCCCTGACCTCCACCGACTACATCCTCCTCGGAGACCTGAACTTTCACCTGGAGAACAACAACGACAGCAACTCCTCCACCCTGATCGACAACCTCGCCAACCTCGGACTGAAACAGCTCGTCACGACGCCGACCCACATCGCCGGACACACACTCGACGCTATTTTCTCCTCAAGCTCCCACGTCTCCTTCAGCCACACCTCCGAACTCACCTGGACCGACCACCACTGCATCCACTTCACCTTCCGGAAACCCGCCGCACACCACCGCACCCTACAGATCCCCCGCAGATGCTGGAGCAAAGTCACCGAAGACCAACTCCAGACAAACCTCGCACTCAGCCCACCCACTGACCCCTCCAACCCCGACGCCGCCGCCCGCAATCTCAGACAATGGATGGACGACTGCGCCAACACCTTAGCCCCGCTGAAAAAACCAACCTACAAAGACACCAGCAAGAGAGCCAGCTGGTTCACCCCGGAACTCCTAGCATCCAAGCGCAACTGCCGGAAACTGGAGAACAAATGGCACAGCGAGAAGGCGCCGGACAGCCGCGCAGCCCACAAAGACGCCATCCGCAACCACCATCACCTCATCAGGTCCGCCAAGAGGACCTCCTTCAAAGACCGCCTCAACAACAACGCACACAACAGCAAGGAGCTCTTCAGCATCGTGAAGGAACTCTCCAACCCCAGCTCCAACGCCAACGACATCCCGCCGTCGCAAGCCCTGTGTGATTCCCTCGCCACCTTCTTCCACCGCAAGATCGCCGACATCCACGACAGCTTCGACTCCCGGACGACCCCAACAGGCCCCGGCACATCAGACCCGCCGCACTCCATCGACCACTACCCCCTGACAGCCTGGGTCAACGTGAACACCGCGGACACAATCAAGACCATGGGCACAATCCACTCCGGCTCCCCATCAGACCCTTTTCCACACCACATCTTCAACAAAGCCGGCAGCTCCATCGCACCCCACCTGCGCAACGTCATCAATCTCTCCTTCGAGACCGCGACCTTCCCAGAGAGCTGGAAACACGCCGAGATCAACGCCCTACTCAAAAAACCCAAGGCGGACCAGAGCGACCTCAAGAACTTCCGGCCCATCTCCCTGCTTCCATTCCCAGCTAAGGTCATCGAGAAGATCGTCAACAGACAGCTCACCCGCTACCTCGAAGATAACAGCATCCTGGACCCCTCCCAGTCAGGATTCCGCAGCAACCACAGCACCGAGACCGCCCTCATCGCAGCCACAGACGACATCAGGATCCTGCTGGACAACGGCGAGACGGCGGCCCTCATCCTCCTGGACCTCTCCGCCGCCTTCGACACTGTTTGCCACCGCACACTATTCACACGCCTCCACGACGCAGGGATCCGAGACAAGGCCCTGGATTGGACCACCTCCTTCCTTTCCGGCAGAACCCAGAGCGTCCGCCTCCCCCCATTCCGATCCGAAGCCTCCGAGATCATCTGCGGCGTACCCCAGGGATCTTCCCTCAGCCCGACACTGTTCAACATCTACATGGCTCCACTCGCACGCATCGCCCGACAGCACGACCTCAACATAATCTCCTACGCCGACGACACTCAACTGATCCTCTCCCTCACCAAGGACCCCCTCACCGCCAAATCCAACCTCCACGAAGGAATGAAAGCCGTCGCCGACTGGATGAAGTGCAGCCGACTTAAGCTGAACACAGACAAGACGGAGATCCTCATCCTCGGCTCCAACCCATCAGCCTGGGACGACTCCTGGTGGCCCTCGTCACTAGGGGCACCCCCGACACCAACCGACCAGGCACGCAACCTGGGAGTCATCCTCGACTCAACGCTCACCATGACCAAGCAAGTCAACGCAGTCTCCTCCTCCTGCTTCAACACCCTCCGCATGCTCCGCAAGATCTACAGGTGGATCCCGACAGACACGAGAAGAACAGTCACCCAGGCCCTCGTCAGCAGCAGACTCGACTACGGAAACGCCCTCTACGCAGGAGCCCCGACCAAGCTCATCAAACGACTGCAAAGAATCCAAAACGCCTCTGCACGCCTGATCCTTGATATTCCACGCCACAGCCACATCACCCCCCACCTGAAAAACCTGCACTGGCTCCCCGTCGACAAGAGAATCTCCTTCAAACTCCTGATCCACGCACACAAGGCACGCCACAAAACCGGCCCAGCCTACCTCAACAGTCGACTCTCCTTCTACGTTCCCAACCGTCAACTCCGCTCCGCCGACCTCTCCCTGGCCACCGTCCCGTGCATCCGGAGAACCACCACCGGAGAAAGATCCTTCTCTCACCGCGCCGCCAAGATCTGGAACACCCTTCCCCTCAACCTACGACAGACCCAAGACCTTCTGACCTTCAGGAGACGACTCAAGACCTGGCTATTCGACCAGTAGCGGCAACACCCCCCCTCCTCTCCCTCAGCGCCTTGAGACCCTCGCGGGTAAGTAGTGCGCTTTACAAATCTTGTGATTGATTGAACATTGTCATTTGTACATGGATTATAGCATACATTGACATTGCTACTGCCGGTATCATCGGTGTTCAGCAAGCATAAATTATGACATACATCGACATTGTATTTACGATCATTGACATTGTCATATGAGTACAGATTATGGCAAACATTGACATTGCATTGATTGGTATTGCATTTATCAGGCCTGCACACATCATGGTACTCATTGACATTGTATTTAGCATTTCCAACACAACCATCCCTGTGAGTGCCAGCCATTCCCAGTGGGTCACAAATTGTGATCTGCTTCATGAATATTAATGAGGCAGGTCCCTTGCAAACCATTTGGGAATCACAAACAGTGTTTCAGACAATGTTGTACATCAGGTTTTGTGACAGTCAAATTGCAAGTTGCTAATAATCGCAATTAGTGAGTCGCAAATTCCTGATGGTCGTAAACCTGGCCCCTAGATTCTGTTTTTCTTTTGCTCAAAGAACAAAGATGGTCCAAGATTGGGTGTATTGTGTAAAATAAGCCCATTTTGCATATTTTCTTGCAAATATAACGTTATTGAAATTGCAAAAAGGATTACTTAATGCTTCCGGATTTCTTAGTGAGGTGATCACACCATGAGCAGCCCACTGTGGACAACCAATGGAAATCATATGGAGTGCTTCAAAGGATACTTTGTGGGCGTAAACTGAGAACATTTGGAAGTATATTTGCCCCATCAGAGGAGGAGTCGGGGCTGATTGTCATTTTCAATTTCCCTGCTTGGCATGCTGTCGGACTGAACTCTGATTTCCTTTCCTATGCCAAAACCATTCGAACGGAACTTTCCGAACTGACTCAAACCTGTACTTTGCCGGCTGGTTAAGCGTTCAGGTATAACTTTTCGGCTGAAGAGTTTATGGACTCTTTCCTGTGACTCATTGCACTTCAACTCTGCATCTTTGGTTTGTATAACCTAAATGCTACAACTCGATTTTACCATGTTCTCTCTCTCGTTTCTTTTCTAGGTAACCAGCAATGTTTCCCTTGGTGAATCTGTATGACATTGTGTGACTAATTGTACTTAATGATTTCTATTAAATCTGATTATAATGTGATTTATGTTCTTGACCATTCAAATTGAGGATTTAGATAAATGGTTTACATGAGCAATTATATCGTATTTGAATCATTTTTGGTGTGAACCTTCTTGTCAAAAGTTTTATCATTAGTAAAATCTAAAGAAATGGTTGTATGTTGTTTGCATCAATTTGGCATTTTCTTATTCCAGGTCCTCATAAGAATTTGCTTCACGATCTCTGAATATCCAAGTCCCTGTTAGCTCACGTAAAAGATCCATCGGAGGACCAATGGTAGTTTAGTGTTATGTTATGGGCCCAGAGAGGAAATAGACCTCGATGAAATATATTTGATGTAAAAAGATAGGACATTTTTGCCCAGCTTTCCGCTGCAACATCGTCGTCTGACGACTTCAACCCTTCTATGCCACGCCCCGCCCCACAACTCTTACCTGCACCGGCCATGACTGGGTTGTTGTTATACCTAACATAATTATAGTTTATTAAATCAAACAGAAAATAAATGTTCGTACAGTGCACATCATGAACTCATGCATTTCAAGGTGCTCTTATATGCAATAATGAAGAAAAAGTTGGCAAGGTCAAAAAGACAAGTTTCTAGGATCAAAGAATTTGGTTAAGTGGGGAAGCCAAGATTGATCTCAGGTTTTCTGGTTTTAAGTTTTATATTTTAGCCACTAGATGGGTATCTTAATCCCTGTCTCAGTTTGCATTAAAAGTTAAGACTTGGCACATAAGGTTAGGGCATGGGTGGCAGACAGAAGCCAAATGAAGGCTCAGCTTGTTTTAGGCTTGAGGATTCAAGAGACCCTTGAGCTGAGCCAGAACCAGGCATCTGGCTTGAGCTTGGCTTAAGCCTTTAGTACCTTACCCACCTCGACCAGACAATGGCATTTAAGGGAACATAGTAAAAGGAAGGCTTACTTAGGGAGACAGAGTCACATTGCAGGACTCCTTGTTTCAAGGCACAAGACGTTCTCACTACACCACGTTTTAGAGAGTAGACTGTGAAACTGGGTGTTCTCTACCCCATGAATAAAATCAAATGATTGTTGAGTTAACAGTTTGTTTTCTTACCACATACATATTTACAGCGTTTAGTTTTGTTTAAGTTCTACCTATCTCTGTAAAAAGCAGCAGATAAATATGTTCAAAAAGTGATTGCCCAAGAGCACACAATTTATCACTAGGGGAGGCCAGGATTAAAATGAAACACACCTTCTGGCTCCGTAGTTTGCATCTCGCTCGATACCTAACAATTGGGGTATAAGTGGTTTTGATTGTGTGACTCAGAGGCTACTGTCGTCAATGAAATGCCACTGTGTTGTGAAACCTGCCCAGACTTATAATATAGATTTCACAACCAGCATACTTTGGGAACGTGGTAGAGCCCGGATTGAATGTCTCCTAGTGCCATGGCTACAACTTTCCCATTGTGCCATGTCTAGCAGTGAATGTTCGGAGTTTGTGCCCGCCCACCTCAGTGAATTGCACATCTTGTTGAAGTGCCTTTGTGAAGGATTTTAATAGCACTTTCTACCTTAACTCAGCCTATTTCTATGTACTCCTAATGTTTACAGATAAGAGACTAAAGGTGTAAGGGGTTGGTGAGGCCTAATAATCTATTGACTGACTGGCCAAAGGTAGTGATAGCAAGCACAGTAAACTTACTCCAATGTGCAGTAAAAGGATAGCAACTGAAATGCACATAAGTCAGTATTTGAAAATCTGTCTCTTCTAAAGCCTTCTAAAGACTAGGGGGCATATTTACAAGAAACTGAAGCATCTGTAGAGATGCGTCAGTTTCCCTGCGCCTCCATACGAAACCCTTGCGCCACCATGGATGTGCCGTATTTACAATACGACACACCATGGAGCAAGGATTGACAGATGGGTCAGAAATTCTAACCCATCTGTTGGCCCAAAAGTCACACATTGCTGGAGTTGTGTTGCAAGCACGACGCAACTCCAGCAATGTATGTTGAGGCCTAAACTTATTGTACTGCGTCACTCCTTACACATGCTTCAACCAGGTGTAAGGTTTTGACGCAGTGGCGTCCTAGAAGTGGCGCAGTGAAATCTTGTAGATTTCCTGCGTCGCTTTTAAGAGGCTTCCCTGCGTGGGAACGCCCACCCTGCATACATTATACCTGACGCAGGTATTATGTGATGCAGGGCTTTACAAAGTGACGCATCTCCTTAGATGCATCACGTTGTAAATGGCCCGCAATGTGGCGCATTATTTATACTGCCGCTGCATCACAAAGAGTGACACAACAGCGGCGCAAAAGTGTAATTCTGCCCCTAGGAGCTTACATTAGAAGGCAATTTGAATGAAACCCTTAAAACTTTATGACTCACAGTCCACGCCATGTACATGCCATATTTACACCGGCCTGCCAGAAACCCACCCAGCTGGCATTACTGTGGCCTTCGGTCAAACCACAGACTATAAGTTTTGTCCCCTGGAAAAATGTTTGCAAGCACCAATGATTTATAGCAGCATGATTGGCAAGCTTGTTACAGGTGTTAAAGATAGAATTTTTTTTTGAGTCTCTATTAATTTCTTTGGTGAGGTTTTGAATCTTCATATAATCCTTTAGTAGCTTTCCTGTGTAACATGTAAAACCAGTTGACCCCTTGTTGGCTGCAGTTGATTTGCCTCAATTCACTGTTCATTCATAACACCTTTCCAGTTCTTCTCAATTCTTTAATGAAGGATTTTACTGGAGCAAGAATAACTAGGGTGGCAGAAATGTTGCAGTTTGTGTTGCTGTTCAGGGATGTAGGATCAGAGATTTCTGATAGTGAAAATGTTAGTTTTGTAATACATTTGCTCAATGATCTTTATGTGGATATTTTTTAGGTGTTTGTACATGCTTTAGAACTGTTGTTATAAATGTGTATAGGAGGTATGTAGGTAAGTCTGGTCAGGTTAGTTGAGATGAAGGTATGACCTGACCATGTTTGTCCCTGTACAGTAAGGTTTGAGGTTTCAAGGTTGTGCGAGTCAGCCTGCTGACTACTGGTTGGAGCTCCATTGGTTTCATGTTATCAGTGAGGTGTGTAGTGGTTTTCAAGTCTGCACTTTCTACCCACAGATCGTGTCACTCATGATCATATTTTTTGTGTTAGTCTAAAGGTAAGGGGTCAGTTCTCGTGGGCATGTTTTGCTTGACAGAGGCAAGATGATCATCAAGAGCATCATTGTACCTTCTTCCAAATTATATTTTGGTGAAGCCCAATATGTGACAGACTATGGCTGCGGCAGTAGGAATTGTCTTTCTCAGTGTATGCTGCACCTTTTCCGGTCTAAGTGTAGTCACAGAAGGAGTTAAAGATGTATGGAGATGTGTAGATTATTGTTGCAACCTAATGTCTTAGGTAGCAAGAACTAGGGCCATTGTGTTGTAAATTGAGTGTTGCATTCTCCGGGGTAGAAAGAGATAAAGTTGAGCAGTGTCTGTGGCATTGTACCACTGGTTAGGATCAGCACATAGTGAGCTACCGCCTAAATTAGCTATAAGTGGAGGCGTGTCAAGGAATGGTGAGGTGACTGAGTTTCCTGAGTTGGGTGGTTCTGAGCTTCTGTTACCAACAGGAGTGTAGGAGGTAGCAGGGCAACTGCTTAAGGCATTAGGTTATTGAAAGCCAAAGTATATCTGTAGCTTACAAAATATTTTGAATTAAACCCGCTTCTATAAGTAACATCATTTAACTAAAATACATTTTTATGCTTAGACAGACAGTGTACGGAGCCCCATACAATGCTCCATTAATACCATATTTGTATGCAATTCAGGCAGCTTTCATAACAATGTTTACGCACCTTCAAAACTGTCAGCGCTGCCTAATCCTGACCACTTTTCACACCTACTTCTTTCTCAATAGTATCCACATGAGGGTCGTCAGGGGTGAGATAATTATAAAAGACCTAATACCAAATCTCAGTGTGACAAGCAAAAGAATGCCATATCTGAACACCATTTTTTGTCACTTCTCTTGACACTAGAATATCTCTCTAAGGGCCAGAAGATATATGATACAGAAGGAATGTACTAAGGCTCCTGCAAACACAGGAATGCCTAAAGGCCCTCACCGCACAGTGTTGAAGAGATAGCGTTTGTTGAGAGGGCAATCATCCTGGGAAAGAGTCCACAAAAGTAACTTGGGCAAACCTGGAAATAGCCAGTCTGGTTTGGTGACATTGGGGCAACTTAGGGCATCATAATGTCCAAATCTGTCATAGTCGGTTACCCTGAACCACTGGCCACTAATCCATCTATAGGCACAGGGCTCAATTGTTTGCCCTAAGTCAGGATTTAAAGCTCATCAAGGCCCTCATCTCTAAAGGTAACCACCACTTACTTAATATTAGTGGTATTTAGTTGGGTAAATGAAGGCGCCACTCGGGAGAGATAACACAAATATTTGATATTTACTTGCTGTATTAATCACGGTGCTGCAAGGTGAAGAGAACCACTGACCTCCCCAAAACACAAAATGGCCTTGGCCAATTGACAGATATACAAAGGAATTCCTCAGCACACGTCTGTTATGTCACAATATACATAAACATGCTTGATGTGAGCATAAGTAAAATACAAGTAGGTAAGTTCTTATTTCTTTTTTCCTTTTTATTTTCCGATGTTCAGACAGCCGACACGTGTTTCGTCGCTTACATGGGAATTATTCCCGCGACTTTATCAAGGCTGCATAAAAACAGAATGAATACTCAATGTATCACCTTCTTTAAATTGGGTGTACAGAACTAGTCAGAGATTACATTCAGCGGCCGGTGCCATGCTTCATCACAATATGTTATCTCATTGGTTGTGTGCCCACATGCACAAAATATAAAACACCAGAAACATTGAAAATTTTCTTCAGATGTGACCCAATAATCCGTAGATCAAAAGATCCAGAATCCCAAAAGAAAAAGATGGAGTAGGAAGAATTCCGTGGTATAGTCTCAGTAGTAAGTGCAATATAAACCATATATAGTGCTATTCGGTAGTGTCAAAATATAATTTACTCAGACCGTGTATGACGACTCCAAGAATGAACATTCCTGGGGTGAGATCGGAGTGGAGCCCAAAAGGGTGAGGTAAAAGATTTTTTATTTTAACTTAATTTAACAAAAAACAAATTATGTTGGGTAAATACCTATTGTCTTCCTATGTATAACCCTGTAAAGAAACCAGAGAGCGCCCTGAGTATAAATAGGACCATCAGGCAAAAGTCACATACGGCTAATGTTGCAAACTCAAAGTAACAATTGGCCCACCTACTTTATTAGTGGTGTTAATTCCAACCCACACTGGGATTCAATATCTCGCGACGTCTCACTTCTCAATGTTAAATCCAAGGGATCCCTGTATGTCCCAGAAGTCCAGAATCTACAAAGATATAGCCAGTCATGTTTCACTCCATAAGATATATGGTTCAAATTGAATACATCTTCCAATCTCATTGTAGACTAACCATGTGATATTTACCTTCCCTGAGCAATGTCAAGCTCTATTTATTCAAACCCCAATAGTCAAAATCTAGGTGCAGAATGACCAATCTAACACTGCACCATTTGTCATAACACTGTATACAGCTTGACATCACAACAAAGCTATTCAGTTTATATCCGCTTTATCTATCTCCTCATATTGATGCTAGAGTACCATTTGATCCATCTAGTAAATCGTAAAGATAAGCTTCCTCCATTCCTGTGCTATATCTAGAGTGTCAACAAGCTAAAGTGAATCCGTCATGCTAGTTGCTCCATTAGCGCTATCATGCTAACAATGAATCTGACAACAAGAACTCACAATATTCTATTCTTCCTTAAAGTCAAAAGCCCCTGGCCAGTTGATCCCCTTACCTTATTTCTTAATAGTTTGATCCCACACACGGACGTCGCTCCTCGTGTTGCCGAGTACGGTGCACGAATGAGGCTCCTGGTTCCCGCCATTATATACCGGCTTCAATCAAGTTTGATAGAAACCGAGGAAGGACAGCTATCCAGTTTTTCTCAGCAATCAGAGAAGAAGGACTCAAGTATAACCTAGTTGCATAACGGCGGCCATCTTATAACGACACTGAATCCCTAACATCAGTATGTTCTTATTCATTAAGGTGCAAAGCGGTCTTCTGGCAGCAACAATACCTATAGCCTATAAAATAATCCGAAATAAGATTGCGGGGCTTCCGTTATTGTGCGGGAAACGCGGTGATATAGTCCTATATGCAGACATTGCATCCTGCATTACAGACACAAGGGCTGATATTATGTAGCGTAAAGGGTATAAAGATACGGTGTGTAGAGGCTGTATATTGTGTCATTTTCATGTGAAAGGTGCCTCATGGTCTATGATACATGCATTTTCCATGCTTCATGAACATCTATATAGTGACATGTCTATATGTAAAGGGCAGTGTGAAAGTGCCGAGCAGGTGTTCCATTCTAATCCTATTTTACTAGGTGCATATTCTTTATCTCCATCTCTTCAGGGTCCTGATTGCCATAACATGGTTAATGAAATTTAAAAATAAATTTGATTTCTCTCTACAAATGTTAAAACATCAGTGCTCATGGGGAAAATAACGTCAAAAATGTAATTAGCATTGAGATATAAACCAAAACAAATAAACAATAAATAATAATGTAATTAGCATTGAGATATAAACCAAAACAAATAAACAATAAATAATAAGAGAAGAACATTACACACTCCGTATATTTGACTCACATACAGATGTATCTGTAATTAGCCATGTTGTAACAGTGAGTCATTGAGTCATTTTTGTCTTGATGAGGAGACCTACGGAGAGTAATAGTGTGTGGGGAGCAGAACTAATACCTGGAGTGTGGCGACTCCATGTATTCATCTTCCCAAAAAGTAGTGTAATTCGGGGTCAATGTTAAGCCCTATCTCTGTACTTCGTAGTCTAAGGATCCAAAGTGCCTCTCGTCTACGCAAGGCCAATTCTCTGTTTCCCCTCTTTGGTGTCGCTGAACCTGTTCTATACCATAGAATTCAAACTGCTTATGAGCTGTCTGAGCTTGACACTGTGTCACGTGAGCGGCAATGGGATATCTCACATCTCCCTGCTTGACCGCCCTTATGTGCTCGCTTATCCTCTCACGTAATGTCCTGATGGTACTGCCTACATACCTTTTCATGCATCTGCATTCAATAATATAGACAACAAATTTCGTCATACAGTTGATGTTAGTCACTATGTTGTAAACTCTGTCGCCCGGACCCTTAAACTCAGTTCTTCCGTTACAAGCCCATTTGCAAGAACTGCAGTGCCCACATCCATAGAAGCCTTTTGTCAGCGATGTCAGCCAGTTGTTTTTCTTTCACACCTGGGGTAGCTCGGGCTAAGTATGTTCCTAAGTGACAAGCCTCGTCGGTATGTAATGTTGGGTGTGTCAGTGATGAAATCACTAAGTGATTTGTCTGCCTTGAGTAAATGCCAGTGTCTGTTCAGACTACGACGTAAGACACCAGACATGTTATTGAACCCAGTCACCATACGTACTTTATCCTCCTTACGTCGATGCTGTGAGCCTTCTCTAAGTGTGTCTTGTCTCTTTACCCTGAGTATCCTCTTCTCAGCATTCCGTAAAGTCGTTTCGTCATAGCCCCTATTTCTAAAGCGGGCTAACACTCCCTTCTTACATTCTTCATACTCAGGTTCAAAGCTGCAGTTCCGTCTCACTCTAACGAGTTCCCCATAGGGGATTGATCTTATCTGATGTGAAGGGTGGGCACTGGATGCGTGAAGTAGTGCATTACAGGCTGTCTCTTTCCGAAAGAGTCTGCTGTGAATCTTATTTTCCCTTATGTACAGTTCTACATCTAAAAAGGAAATCATACTTTTGCTGTAATTGAAAGTAAATTTAATGTTAAAGTCATTTTCATTCAAGTACCTAAGGAAGTCAGTCAACTTGTGTTCCGTGTCGGTCCAGATCATAAGGCAGTCATCAATATACCTACCCCAGTAAAGAATGGAATCGTTCCATTCCATTCCTTGAGGGCCCCAGATCATCTTCTCCTCGAACCTGCCCATGAACAGATTCGCGTACGAAGGAGAAAATCTGGAGCCCATGGCCACCCCTGCTTCTGTCTGTACCATTGTTCTTTAAACAGAAAACGTTATTGTCAAGGATCAGCTCGATCATTTCGATCAGCATTTCCGTGTGACTCCAAGCGCTGGCTGATCTGGTGTTCAGTATTCTCCTGATCGCACTTAAGCCGGTGTCTCTCCTGATGCTAGTGTATAGCGCCGTTACATCAAGAGTAACTAATGTCATGTGGTCGTCCCAATTCAAGTCGGCCAGGACTCCTAGTATATGTTTGGTATCGCGGATATGTGATGGTAAATTCTTCACCATTGGTTGTAGAAATGTATCTACATACTCTGAGATTCTCTCTGTCGGTCCATCAATACCAGAGATGATGGGTCTGCCTGGCGGAAAGGGCATATCTTTATGAACCTTAGGTAATGTATAAATGCAGGGGTACTTTGGCCTGTCTACTCTCAAATATGTGTACTCATTATCATCCAGTAGCCCTTGACCATGCCATTGTTTCAGGTGTCTGTTCAGGTGTTCTGTCAAGGTCCATATCGGGTTGTTGGGGAGAGGCTCATAGCACTGTTGGTCACCCAGTTGTGATAACAGTTCGTTGTCATAATCTGTGCTCCGCATAACCACAATATTCCCCCTTTGTCAGCTTCCTTAATCGTGATGTCTCTGTCATTCATCAAATTCTTAAGGGCCTTACGTTCACCATTTGTGAGGTTATCATTTCTGGTCTTGATATGTGTTTTCTTGTCTGTCTGTCTGTCTAGATCTGAACTGACTAGCTTGTGGAAAATATCTATGTTGTTGCCCGTAAACAACGTAGGTGTCCATTTCGATTTTTCTTTCAAATTGCTAGTAATGCTCCAGTCACTCGTTACATTCAAATCACGCATAATCATTTCAGATGTCACAATTTCATCCTCACAATCTGTAATTGATAGGAGGAGTCTGGTGTCTAGTATTTCCTGGATGGTATGTTCACTAGAGGCAAAGACTCCATGACTTTGTTCAGTATTTTTATTGCCATAGTCCATCATTTTGAAATGTTTCTTAATTTTCATTCTTCTTACAAATTTATATAGATCTATTTTGACTTCACAGATATCACCAATACTTTTTGGGCAAAAACTCATACCTTTCGTTAAAACAGACAAAGCATCATCAGAAAGGCATTTCTCTGTCAGGTTTACAACATTTATATTGTTCACTTCCCCTGGTTCCAGGATCTGGTTCTCATCCCCGGACGTTCCTCTGCCTGCCTTCCCTCTATTTCCCCTCCTTGTTTTCCTGGTGGGGCGGGGCGTCTGTTTTCCCTGTTTCCTTTCTTTATTCTCATTACTTCGGCTAAAAAACGGCTCTCACTATTAGGTATCCTGCTTGTGTTATCCCCCTGGTCAGACTCACTCCCATTTGTTAGTGCTGTATCGAGAGATGTAGAACTGGAGCCAGGCACACTTGAGGGCAAATCAGTCAGCTCCAGTTCTACATCTCTCGATACAGCACTAACAAATGGGAGTGAGTCTGACCAGGGGGATAACACAAGCAGGATACCTAATAGTGAGAGCCGTTTTAGCCGAAGTAATGAGAATAAAGAAAGGAAACAGGAAAACAGACGCCTCGCCCTACCAGGAAAACAAGGAGGGGAAATAGAGGGAAGGCAGGCAGAGAACGTCCGGGGATGAGAACCAGATCCTGGAACCAGGGGAAGTGAACAATATAAATGTTGTAAACCTGACAGAGAAATGCCTTTCTGATGATGCTTTGTCTGTTTTAACGAAAGGTATGAGTTTTTGCCCAAAAAGTATTGGTGATATCTGTGAAGTCAAAATAGATCTATATAAATTTGTAAGAAGAATGAAAATTAAGAAACATTTCAAAATGATGGACTATGGCAATAAAAATACTGAACAAAGTCATGGAGTCTTTGCCTCTAGTGAACATACCATCCAGGAAATACTAGACACCAGACTCCTCCTATCAATTACAGATTGTGAGGATGAAATTGTGACATCTGAAATGATTATGCGTGATTTGAATGTAACGAGTGACTGGAGCATTACTAGCAATTTGAAAGAAAATCGAAATGGACACCTACGTTGTTTACGGGCAACAACATAGATATTTTCCACAAGCTAGTCAGTTCAGATCTAGACAGACAGACAGACAAGAAAACACATATCAAGACCAGAAATGATAACCTCACAAATGGTGAACGTAAGGCCCTTAAGAATTTGATGAATGACAGAGACATCACGATTAGGAAGCTGACAAAGGGGGAATATTGTGGTTATGCGGAGCACAGATTATGACAACGAACTGTTATCACAACTGGGTGACCAACAGTGCTATGAGCCTCTCCCCAACAACCCGATATGGACCTTGACAGAACACCTGAACAGACACCTGAAACAATGGCATGGTCAAGGGCTACTGGATGATAATGAGTACACATATTTGAGAGTAGACAGGCCAAAGTACCCCTGCATTTATACATTACCTAAGGTTCATAAAGATATGCCCTTTCCGCCAGGCAGACCCATCATCTCTGGTATTGATGGACCGACAGAGAGAATCTCAGAGTATGTAGATACATTTCTACAACCAATGGTGAAGAATTTACCATCACATATCCGCGATACCAAACATATACTAGGAGTCCTGGCCGACTTGAATTGGGACGACCACATGACATTAGTTACTCTTGACGTAACGGCGCTATACACTAGCATCAGGAGAGACACCGGCTTAAGTGCGATCAGGAGAATACTGAACACCAGATCAGCCAGCGCTTGGAGTCACACGGAAATGCTGATCGAAATGATCGAGCTGATCCTTGACAATAACGTTTTTCTGTTTAAAGAACAATGGTACAGACAGAAGCAGGGGTGGCCATGGGCTCCAGATTTTCTCCTTCGTACGCGAATCTGTTCATGGGCAGGTTCGAGGAGAAGATGATCTGGGGCCCTCAAGGAATGGAATGGAACGATTCCATTCTTTACTGGGGTAGGTATATTGATGACTGCCTTATGATCTGGACCGACACGGAACACAAGTTGACTGACTTCCTTAGGTACTTGAATGAAAATGACTTTAACATTAAATTTACTTTCAATTACAGCAAAAGTATGATTTCCTTTTTAGATGTAGAACTGTACATAAGGGAAAATAAGATTCACAGCAGACTCTTTCGGAAAGAGACAGCCTGTAATGCACTACTTCACGCATCCAGTGCCCACCCTTCACATCAGATAAGATCAATCCCCTATGGGGAACTCGTTAGAGTGAGACGGAACTGCAGCTTTGAACCTGAGTATGAAGAATGTAAGAAGGGAGTGTTAGCCCGCTTTAGAAATAGGGGCTATGACGAAACGACTTTACGGAATGCTGAGAAGAGGATACTCAGGGTAAAGAGACAAGACACACTTAGAGAAGGCTCACAGCATCGACGTAAGGAGGATAAAGTACGTATGGTGACTGGGTTCAATAACATGTCTGGTGTCTTACGTCGTAGTCTGAACAGACACTGGCATTTACTCAAGGCAGACAAATCACTTAGTGATTTCATCACTGACACACCCAACATTACATACCGACGAGGCTTGTCACTTAGGAACATACTTAGCCCGAGCTACCCCAGGTGTGAAAGAAAAACAACTGGCTGACATCGCTGACAAAAGGCTTCTATGGATGTGGGCACTGCAGTTCTTGCAAATGGGCTTGTAACGGAAGAACTGAGTTTAAGGGTCCGGGCGACAGAGTTTACAACATAGTGACTAACATCAACTGTATGACGAAATTTGTTGTCTATATTATTGAATGCAGATGCATGAAAAGGTATGTAGGCAGTACCATCAGGACATTACGTGAGAGGATAAGCGAGCACATAAGGGCGGTCAAGCAGGGAGATGTGAGATATCCCATTGCCGCTCACGTGACACAGTGTCAAGCTCAGACAGCTCATAAGCAGTTTGAATTCTATGGTATAGAACAGGTTCAGCGACACCAAAGAGGGGAAACAGAGAATTGGCCTTGCGTAGACGAGAGGCACTTTGGATCCTTAGACTACGAAGTACAGAGATAGGGCTTAACATTGACCCCGAATTACACTACTTTTGGGAAGATGAATACATGGAGTCGCCACACTCCAGGTATTAGTTCTGCTCCCCACACACTATTAATCTCCGTAGGTCTCCTCATCAAGACAAAAATGACTCAATGACTCACTGTTACAACATGGCTAATTACAGATACATCTGTATGTGAGTCAAATATACGGAGTGTGTAATGTTCTTCTCTTATTATTTATTGTTTATTTGTTTTGGTTTATATCTCAATGCTAATTACATTATTATTTATTGTTTATTTGTTTTGGTTTATATCTCAATGCTAATTACATTTTGATGTTATTTTCCCCATGAGCACTGATGTTTTAACATTTGTAGAGAGAAATCAAATTTATTTTTAAATTTCATTAACCATGTTATGGCAATCAGGACCCTGAAGAGATGGAGATAAAGAATATGCACCTAGTAAAATAGGATTAGAATGGAACACCTGCTCGGCACTTTCACACTGCCCTTTACATATAGACATGTCACTATATAGATGTTCATGAAGCATGGAAAATGCATGTATCATAGACCATGAGGCACCTTTCACATGAAAATGACACAATAAACAGCCTCTACACACCGTATCTTTATACCCTTTACGCTACATAATATCAGCCCTTGTGTCTGTAATGCAGGATGCAATGTCTGCATATAGGACTATATCACCGCGTTTCCCGCACAATAACGGAAGCCCCGCAATCTTATTTCGGATTATTTTATAGGCTATAGGTATTGTTGCTGCCAGAAGACCGCTTTGCACCTTAATGAATAAGAACATACTGATGTTAGGGATTCAGTGTCGTTATAAGATGGCCGCCGTTATGCAACTAGGTTATACTTGAGTCCTTCTTCTCTGATTGCTGAGAAAACTGGATAGCTGTCCTTCCTCGGTTTCTATCAAACTTGATTGAAGCCGGTATATAATGGCGGGAACCAGGAGCCTCATTCGTGCACCGTACTCGGCAACACGAGGAGCGACGTCCGTGTGTGGGATCAAACTATTAAGAAATAAGGTAAGGGGATCAACTGGCCAGGGGCTTTGACTTTAAGGAAGAATAGAATATTGTGAGTTCTTGTTGTCAGATTCATTGTTAGCATGATAGCGCTAATGGAGCAACTAGCATGACGGATTCACTTTAGCTTGTTGACACTCTAGATATAGCACAGGAATGGAGGAAGCTTATCTTTACGATTTACTAGATGGATCAAATGGTACTCTAGCATCAATATGAGGAGATAGATAAAGCGGATATAAACTGAATAGCTTTGTTGTGATGTCAAGCTGTATACAGTGTTATGACAAATGGTGCAGTGTTAGATTGGTCATTCTGCACCTAGATTTTGACTATTGGGGTTTGAATAAATAGAGCTTGACATTGCTCAGGGAAGGTAAATATCACATGGTTAGTCTACAATGAGATTGGAAGATGTATTCAATTTGAACCATATATCTTATGGAGTGAAACATGACTGGCTATATCTTTGTAGATTCTGGACTTCTGGGACATACAGGGATCCCTTGGATTTAACATTGAGAAGTGAGACGTCGCGAGATATTGAATCCCAGTGTGGGTTGGAATTAACACCACTAATAAAGTAGGTGGGCCAATTGTTACTTTGAGTTTGCAACATTAGCCGTATGTGACTTTTGCCTGATGGTCCTATTTATACTCAGGGCGCTCTCTGGTTTCTTTACAGGGTTATACATAGGAAGACAATAGGTATTTACCCAACATAATTTGTTTTTTTGTTAAATTAAGTTAAAATAAAAAATCTTTTACCTCACCCTTTGGGCTCCACTCCGATCTCACCCCAGGAATGTTCATTCTTGGAGTCGTCATACACGGTCTGAGTAAATTATATTTTGACACTACCGAATGGCACTATATATGGTTTATATTGCACTTACTACTGAGACTATACCACGGAATTCTTCCTACTCCATCTTTTTCTTTTGGGATTCTGGATCTTTGATCTACGGATTATTAGGTCACATCTGAAGAAAATTTTCAATGTTTCTGGTGTTTTATATTTTGTGCATGTGGGCACACAACCAATGAGATAACATATTGTGATGAAGCATGGCACCGGCCGCTGAATGTAATCTCTGACTAGTTCTGTACACCCAATTTAAAGAAGGTGATACATTGAGTATTCATTCTGTTTTTATGCAGCCTTGATAAAGTCGCGGAATAATTCCCATGTAAGCGACGAAACACGTGTCGGCTGTCTGAACATCGGAAAATAAAAAGGAAAAAAGAAATAAGAACTTACCTACTTGTATTTTACTTATGCTCACATCAAGCATGTTTATGTATATTGTGACATAACAGACGTGTGCTGAGGAATTCCTTTTTACTTACTTAATATTAGTCCTGGCATCCTTGGTGTGGTTACCCCAGAATCTTTGCCTTGTGACCTCCTGTTTTGCTGACTTCATTTTTACTGGCTTTAGAATTCTGGGCATTTTACCACTGCTAACTAGTGCTAAAGTGCATATTCTCTGTACTCTAACCATGGTAACATTGGCTTATCAGCAATTGCCATATTTAATTTACTTACAAGTCCCTAGTAAAGTGTACTATATGTGTCCAGGGCTTGTAAATTAAATGCTACTAGTGGGCCTGCAGCACCGATTGTGCCACCCACCTAAGTAGCCCTTTAAACATAGCTCAGGCCTCACACTGTAGAGCCTGCTTGTGTAGTTTTAAACTGCCATTTCAAACTGGCAAGTTAATCCTCTTACCAGGCCCAAACTTTCCCTTTTATTACATATAAGTCACCCCTAAGGTAGGCCCTAGGCCACCCTATGGGCGAGACACAGTGTATTTAAAAGGTAGGACATGTGCTTTTTTTAATTTTGCATGTCTTGATAGTGAAAAACTGCTCAATTCATTTTTCACAACTTCAAGGCCTATGTCTTCCCTAGGATAACATTGATATTGCCTTAAAACATCTCTTATGTGTAATTTCCAATGGGGAAAAGATAAAGATTTGGAGTTTGATGTCTCTGGATTCACAATTTAAAATCACAACTGATGGTGAAGGTGGATTTTAAATTGTAAGTCTGAAAATGCCACTTTTAGAAAGTTGGCATTTTGTTACTTTAACCATTCTGTGCCTCTGCCTGTCTCTAAATAGATGTCTGGGTTGGGTGACAGCTGGGCTTTGTGCATCCCCTCTAGACAGTCACACAAAGGGAGCTGGGGTGTGACATTTGCATCCCGATGTCCAATCACCGGGCTGATGGGCCTTCCTAAGGTTGATTGTAAGGAGGAGCTGACAGTTGCACCTGATTAGGGCTGTGTCTGTCCCCACACAAAGAGCTGCTTACCCCCATGTAGTGAGTCTGGAGCCAGGGCAGAAAAGGTAGGGACCTTGTGATGTTCAAAGACCTCTTTGAAGTCTCCCGCACTTCAAAGGTACAATTGTGTATAAGTACTGGACCCCTGATACCACCAAATCAGAACTTTGCTGGAACTAAGGACCTTCTACCTTGAAGAAGAGCTGTTTTGCTGTAGGAGAGACTACCACTTTGCTAACTGCTTTGCTGTGTTGGCCTGCTGATTGCTGTGCTGCAGGAGGAACTGTATGTTTGCTACCTGCTTTGCTGTGTTGGCGTGCTGCTTCTTGCCTGGGAGCTAGAAGGACTGGGTCTGCTCTCTACAACCTTGCACTCAGGTTCTCCAAGGGCTTGCTGACTTGCCTTGAAGACTCAGGGCCATCAAAGACTTCTTTCAACCCTGCTCAAGCTGCTTGAATTGAACTCTGCCAATTGTGAGTTCTGCCATACGAAGAGGTGCAAATCGAGTCCTGGGCCTTAAAAAAGGGTTTTGCAGCTGTTTTCATGCCAAAATCAATGCATTGACGACTTTGCACTGATTGGAACCTTTGCAGTGCCCTTCGATGCCAACGCAGAGTTGATCCAATGACATCCCTGCAAGGCTCCACGACGACACGGGACCCGACTGCGAGGTTCAATGAAGACGACTCGCCTATCTGAGGTCACGAATGTGAGGCTTGATGATGACGCAGAGTCGATTCGAGGACACTGCTGTGTGTTTCACCGATGGCGCGGGACCCAACTGCGAGGCTCGACTGTGACGCATCGACCCGACTCCATGAATCGGAACTGATGCATCGAGTACTCGATGCCAACACTTGCTCTATTCAAGGTACATTTTCAGTGGGCCCTTCATGGATTCTGTAGCCGGCCTGCCCTCCATTGCGGCTGGCCTGAACTTTGGATTTACCATGGTCTAGCCATTCCTCAAGTAACCTTTTAGCGCTTTTGACTAATAAGCACTGTTTTTGGTTCTACTTATTGGATTTTTGTCGTTATTTGTCGTGTTTTACTCAGATAAATATTCTCTATTTTTGTAAACTGGTGTGGAGTTTTTTTGTGGTGACTATAATCACCAGGTTTAGGAAGCAAGCTAAGAAAGTTTACACTGACACCTCATGGGATATTAAAACACCCAAATATGCCAAAATAATTCACATTTTCAACATTCAAATGAACCAGGTAATTCAATTCCAGAGGAAAGCTGGATTAGCCATATCAATGAACTATACATAGACAATACAGGACGGTGGTTCTCCCACTATACTTAACGTATCTTGAATCAGTCTTCAGGTTCAGTTCACTTCTTAGTGTTATTCAGTCTTCAAAAACTGAAGAAACCCCAGGCCCTAATAGCCTACCAAACCTTCTTTTTAAATCTAACATTGATTTTGGGCCTCCAAACTTTGAACCCTTTACAGTACAGTTTTTGAAACCCGAATATTCCCGATATCTTGTCAAGGATCTAAATTCCATCTGGAATATATAAAAAAGGGAATCCAGAGTTGGCTACATACAATAGAAAGATTGTCCTACTGGATGTAGAGGTTAAGTTCAATACAAAGATGTTATTAAGAGATGTGGAAACGTGGGCTGCATCAGCCTAGTACTCATAAACCCAAACGAAGTTGAGAGGAAACAGTAATACTTCTGATAACATTCTAGAACAATCCATGCAAATATATGAGACAACAGCATTTAAGAGATGTAACCTATCTGTCTGATTTATTGATCACTGCATGGCTTTCGTTGGCATAGATCAGGCCATATTGTGGTAAAAATTTGCCAGATGGGGAATTCCTGCTCCAGTACTCAGAGCCATCTAGACCCTGTTCTGGAACACATGCGTAAGGATCAAGCCGACTTAAAATGGTCATGTCACAAGAAAAATAATGACTACCAGGAGTTTAAAGCAGAGATGTGTGTTGGCACCCCGGTTATTTAGCCTGTATTTTGCTGACTTACCAGATGCCAACAAAGTGGAGGGAACTCACCCCAAGGTTCAAAACTCTTTTTTTATGCAGTCACTACCGAATGCAGACTACACTATTATACTAGACCATAGAGCCTCGGGCTCCCAGAACTCTTTAGTAGCTCCTTATTAATTTAATAAAGACAATAAGTTAATGGCAAACACCGGCAGCTGTTTTAGTATTAAGCAGCAAACGGTGTAAAATGAACAGCTGGAAAATCAGCAACAACCCCATTCAGAAGCTTTCAAAATAGTGTCACTTAGGGGTGTGGATCGCTGTCAATGGATCTGTCAATGAACACAGGGCTTACCTGAAAATTAAATCTGCCACACTCTCATATGTCTTGCGCTAGCTACATAACAACTTGCAGGCACCAACGACTAAGGCAATACTTACGGTATTAAATGCAAAATGTCTTCCCTCTATTACTTACGGACTGGCCGCCTTCTCAGGGAAGTTAGGTACCTGGATAGACAGCTCGCAATGTGTTCTGCTTAGGTGACTATTCCATCTTGCTATCTCTACTTGCCAATCAAACATTTGGTTGGAATTTAATTTTCGCAACCATCCCTGAGACTGATGGCCTATTTTTGACTAAATGTTATTCCCTACAGCACGCTAAGGAACACGCTGTAAGGGAGATAATTTGATGTGCTCTTTCAATATTTCAAACTAGGGGGCATATTTATGAAATTGTGGCGCAGGGCAGCACAACAAGTCATTGAGCTGTGATGCCCTTCATCACAGGGAAAGGGCAGGAATGCACTGTATTTATCCAATAGGGCACATTCATGTCCTTTCCCCCTCCCTACACTGGCGCTGTTTTGGCAGCCTAGCACCAACGCAGGCACAGTTGCACCATGGTGGAAGGGTGCCTGTGTTGTATGCAGAATTGTTTTTGTGCAGGAAGGGCCACCTTCCTGCACAAAAACAATCCTGAGAGGCCTTGTCCTCTTTCTTTGTGTGCTGCACAATGCAGAATGCAGCACACATAGAAAGAGGAAGATATTTCTCCTTGTTACACCTCTCCTGTGGAGGCGTATCATTTTGGCACATTCCCAGGTTTACAAGTCCTTGTAAATCTGGAAATGCATCAAAAACTATGGGAGTTGCGTGGGAACACCCATTGCAATGCCCATGTAATGTTTCCCTTGCGCAGAGTAAGGCAACGCAGCAATTTGCGCTGTGTCGCCTTACTCCAGATTTTTTAAGCCATTCAAAGCCATGCAAAATTATTTCTTGTACTTTGGCCAAAACAGTCTGACAACGATTTATCCGTATCCACTTTTTATACACTCATTTTATGAGTTCAGGCAGTCATGGTCAACATAGATGGACTACTCAAAATTCTAAAGTTTGTCCAATTAGAAAATTGAATCATTGATAAACATTGTTTGCACTTGCTCAGGTCTTTTTCCCGAACACCAATCAATCAATCAATCAATCAGGGAATTGTAAGCGCGCTACTCACCCGTGAGGGTCTCAAGGCGCTGAGGGGAGGGTCCTCAGATCTGTTTAGCCGAAGAGCCAGGTCTTGAGGGTCTTCCTGAAGGTTTTCAGGGAGGGGGCGCGTCTGATGTCTGCCGGTAGCTCGTTCCAGGTCTTGGCTGTAATGTGAGAGAAGGATCTTCCGCCTGCTCTGGCTATGTGGATGCGCGGGGTTTCGGCCAGTGCGAGGTTGGAAGATCGGAGGTTTCTTTTGGGTACGTGGAAGTTGATTCTGTCGTTGAGGTATGTTGGTCCGTTGTTGTGTAGGCATTTGTAGGCGTGAGTGAGGATTTTGAAAGTGACTCTTTTCTCCATGGGGAGCCAATGGAGACTTCGTAGGTGTTGGCTGATGTGTTCGTGTCGGGGGATGCCGAGGACGAGTCTGGCGGCGGTGTTCTGTACTGTCTGGAGTTTGCGGAGTAGGGACTTGTTGATGCCGGCGTAGAGTGCGTTTCCATAGTCCAGTCTGCTGGTGATGAGTGCGTGGGTGACTGCCTTCCTTGACTCAGGGGGGATCCACTTGAAGGTCTTGCGGAGGATGCGGAGGGTGTTGAAGCAGCTGGAGGTGACGGCGTTGACCTGTCGGTTCATGGAGAGGGATGAGTCGAGTACGATGCCGAGGTTCTTGGCATGGTCTGAGGGGGTAGGTGGGCATCCGAGGGCGGTCGGCCACCAGGTGCTGTCCCATGCAGAAGGGGTGGTACCGAGGACGAGGACTTCTGTCTTCTCGGCGTTGAGCTTCAGGCAGCTGTTGGTCATCCAGACTGCGACGTCTTGCATTCTTTTCTGGAAGTTGAGTTTGGCAGTGGTGGGGTCTTTGGTGAGGGAGAGGATGAGCTGGGTGTCGTCGGCGTAGGATACGATGTTGAGGCCGTGTTGTCGGACGATGGCTGCGAGGGGGCCATGTAAATGTTGAAGAGGGTGGGGCTCAGTGATGAACCCTGTGGGACTCCGCAGGTGATTTTCGTGGGGTCGGAGAGGAAGGGTGGGAGTCTGATCCTTTGGCTTCTTCCGGTGAGGAATGATCGGATCCAGTCCAGGGCTGTTCCTTGTATGCCTGCATCGTGTAGTCTGACGACTAGTGTGCGATGGGAGACGGTGTCGAAGGCCGCTGATAGGTCGAGTAGGATGAGGGCTGCGGAGTGGCCTTGGTCCAGGAGGGTGCGGATGTCGTCTGTGGCGGCGAGTAGGGCGGTCTCTGTGCTGTGGTTGCTTCGGAATCCGGATTGGGACGGGTCGAGGACGGCGTTTTCTTCAATGAATCGTGTCAGTTTCCTGTTGACTGTTTTCTCTGCAACTTTGGCTGCGAAGGGGAGGAGCGAGATGGGCCGATAGTTCTTGAGGTCGGTGGGGTCAGCTGTGGGCTTCTTGAGCAGGGGTCTGACTTCTGCGCGCTTCCAGTCGTCTGGGAAGGTGCCTGTTTTGAAGGTGGTGTTGATGGTGCGTTGTAGTTCGGGTGCGATGGCAGCCACGGCTCTGTGGTAGATGTGAGGGGGACAGGGGTCGGTGGGGGCCCCCGAGTGGATGCTTTTCATGGTCGAGGCAGTGTCTTCGGCCGTGATCGGTGTCCAGTTGAAGATGGTGGGCTGGCTGGTGTTTCTGGGGGGCGGGGGGCCGTCTGTGGCGCCTGGTGGATGGTCGATGAAGTTGTCGTAGAGGTTTTTGATCTTGCGGTGGAAATAGGTTCCAAGCTTGTCGCAGAGGTCTTGGGATGGGGTGATGTCTGTGGCTTCGCTGCGTGGGTTGGTGAATTCTTGAATGACACTGAAAAGTTCCTTGGAGTTGGTGGAGTTGGCCAGGATTTTGTTGTGGATGAAGTTCCTTTTGGTGGCTCTGATCTGGTTGTGGTAGTCCGTCATGGCGTCCTTGTAGGTGGTGTGGTTTTCGGTTGGCTTGGTGTTTCTCCAGTTCTTCTCCAGGCGTCTGCAGGTGCGTCTGGCTTCTTGGAGAGACGTTGTGAACCAGGCGGCTTTCCTCGGGCGTTGTCTGTCGGGGTTTCGTAGCGGGGCGAGCTCATCTGCGCAGTTGGAGATCCAGGTGTGGAGTTCTCTGGCTGCGTCGTTTGTGCTGTTTGCGTTGGGTGCCCAGGTGTGGTTGTCTCGGTTGAGGGTGGAGTTAAGTTGCTCGTCGGTAACCTTGCTCCAGTTCCTTCGTGGTGGGCATGGGGCTGGTTTGGGTGCTTTGGGTTTGTTGATGGCGAAGTGTACGCAGTGGTGGTCGGTCCATGGCGGCTGCGTTGTGTGGCTGAAATGGATGCTGTTTCCTGCCGCGAAGATGGGGTCGAGGGTGTGTTCTGCTCTGTGGGTCGGTATGTTGACGAGTTGTTTAAGTCCGATGCTGGCGAGGTTGTCACGAAGGATAGTGGAGTTGGGGTCGCTGGGGTTGTCGAGGTGGAAGTTCAGGTCTCCAATGAGTATGTAGTTTGTTGAGGCGATCGCGTGGGGTCCGATGAAGTCGGTGATGGTGGCGGCGAAGGGTGTTTGGGGGCCGGGGGTCTGTAGACGAGGGTTCCTCGGAGTGTGGCTTTGGGGGTGGTCTGGATCTTGAAGTGCAGGTGTTCGGCGGAGGGGAAGGTTTCGCTGGAGGTGGTGAGGCAGAGGGTGCTCTTGTGGGCGATGGCGAGGCCCCCTCCTGGGTGGTTGGGGCGGTCTTTCCTCTGGATCTTGTATCCGTCTGGGATGGCGGTGCTGATGTCGGGGGCGGAGGATGCGTTGGTCCAGGTCTCTGTGAAGAAGGCGATGTCGGGCGAAAGAGAGTCGAGTAGGTTCCAGATTTCCATGGCGTGTTTGTGTACGGAGCGTACGTTGAGGAGGATGCATTTTAGGGTGTCGCCGGTGCTGGCGTCGGTGGTGTTGGAGGCCGGGGTGGCGGTGAGGGTCTGGCGGCAGTGGAGGCAGGAGAACTGGCCGTGGGTCGTGTTCGGCGAGGCCTGTTGGCATTCTCTAAGTCTTCCAGGGTTGAGTGCGAGGAGGGTGGTGGTGTTGTAGCGATGGGTAGTGGGAGGGCCAGGGTTCCTGGCGCTGGCCGCGGTCGGGTCGCGGACGGGCTCAAACGGGTTTGCCTTTGGCGCGCCGGTGGCACGCCCGCTGCACGCGTCCGCTGCGTGACCGCGCAGCGGCCGCCATTAAGTAGGGGAGGTGGGAGGGAGGAGAGGCTGGGAGGCGGGAGCAGGGGAATTTCGGGGGGAATTCCGGGGGGAAATTCCGGAGGGGAAATTCCGGGGGGGAGGGGCCGCAGGGGCAGCAGCGGCGAAAGGCAAAAGGAACAGGCAGGCATGAGAAAATAAAAACAGTGGTGGAATTAGAGCAAGACACAGATGGGCACAATAACAGTGGCACAACAGGGAAAAAAATTAAGAAAAAAAGCGTCTGAGAAAGGTTACGGTGGTTGGAGGCAGTCTGGTCCCAGTTGGAGCGGGCAGCAGGCGCAGGAGCGGGCAGCAGCCTCGAACCTCCCAAGGAGGAGGTCGGGGTCTGGAGGCAAGAGACGGCACAACGGAGCAGTGGGGAGAGAGTGGACCTAGACCGAGGGTCGGAGGTCTTACTCGCGCTCCCCCGCAGCGGCCGCCATTAAGTTGGGGAGGTGGGAGGGAGGAGAGGCTGGGAGGCGGGAGCAGGGGAATTCCGGGGGGGAATTCCGGAGGGGAAATTCCGGGAGGGAATTCCGGGGGGGAGGGGCCGCAGGGGCAGCAGCGGCGAAAGGCAAAAGGAACAGGCAGGCACGAGAAAATAAAAACAGTGGTGGAATTAGAGCAAGACACAGATGGGCACAATAACAGTGGCACAACAGGGAAAAAAATTAAGAAAAAAGCGTCTGAGAAAGGTTACGGTGGTTGGAGGCAGTCTGGTCCCAGTTGGAGCGGGCAGCAGGCGCAGGAGCGGGCAGCAGCCTCGAACCTCCCAAGGAGGAGGTCGGGGTCTGGAGGCAAGAGACGGCACAGCGGAGCAGTGGGGAGAGAGTGGACCTAGACCGAGGGTCGGAGGTCTTACTCACCATAGATGACAAAGATAGCTTTTTTTCTTAAAAGGTGACAGAAGCCCTGACGTATGCACTGAATGAAGAGAGGATCTCCAAATGACAGCATGCCTTGTTAAATTCATAGATGCTGCTCTGTCAAGAGACTTCAGGTGACAGAGCAGGGTCCATGAGTAAATGGACCACAGATCTGATTTTTTGGTAAATTATAGACTGTTTTACTATCGTAGTTTTACATCTAGGTCCATTTAAGGCTTGATGTGATAATGTCTTTTTTCATTTTTTCCGTTTTAGGCCATGACAAGCCAGGAATGTGATGGTTACATTTTAAGATTATAGATGGTAGTATTCTGGAAAAAGCGATGGAAGAACAACATCTTCACCATCGGAAACACATTGGGGCAGATTTACAAGAAACTGACACATCTGTAGAGATGCGCCAGTTTCCCAGCGCCAGCCTGCGAAACCCTTGCGCCACCATGGATGCGCCGTATTTACAATACGGCGCACCATGGCGCAAGGATTGACAGATGCGTCAGAAACTCTGACGCATCTGTTGGCGCAAAAGTCACGCATTGCTGGAGTCGTGTCGCAAGCACGACCCAACTCCAGCAATGCAAGTTGAGGCCTATTCTCACTACACTGCGCTGCTCCTTAAGCCTGCTTTAAGCAGGCTTAAGGTTTTGACGCACTGGCGTCCTAAAAGTGGCGCAATTAAATCTTGCAGATTTCACTGCGTCACTTTTTACAAGGCTTTCCTGCGTGGGAACGCCCACCCTGCATACATTATACCTGACGCAGGTATAATGTGACGCAGGGCTTTACAACGTGACACATCTCCCTAGATGCGTCACGTTGTAAATTGGCCGTATTTTTTACGCTGCCACTGCATCACAAAAGTGACGCAACGGCGGTGAAAAAGTCTTGCAAGGGGCTCGTAAATCTGCCCCATTGTTTGAAGATGTCAGCACCTTCACGTAACCTGGCCTGACCCTAACTAATAACCTAAAATGTGTCTCACGTATGCTAAAGGCAATTGAGAAATCTGTTGCCTCACCAAATTACATTCTTATGCTAGCCCACTCGCATAGCAATCAATATTCACAACAAATTGACTTAGTTGTGCAAGCAAATGCCAGAAGCTAAGTGTACATGGGGCAGAACAATGGGACCTGGATAAAAAGGCTCCCATAAGAGAAAATTCTGAAAGTACATTCTCATGCGATCAACAGGCTTCCCCACCACAGCCCTTGTATCAGACACTGGCTGCAAAATCTTCTTAAACAGATATCAAATGTCATCAAAAAAATATGGGCTAAAAAAAGAATAAGTGTACTGGAAAAATGATTAGTGGACAAAGCCTAGAAGGAACACTTCTCCTTGCATCAAGTCCACCAATGCTCTGGCCTGGGAGAGGGAAGTCCAATGTTTCTGTCAATCTAATACTGAGCCCTATACACAAAGAATCAACACCACATTCTCAAAACTCTCTCTAAACCTTAATTTGCCATCCAATTGCAAAGCACTAGAACATTCCATCCAGCTAGCTAATCCGGCCTTTTGATGAAAGATAGCCAGCACAACCTTACAAGACAACCCTGACAAACCCAAGGGTAAGGAGACTGTTTGCCCTGGTGGGAAGTAGTATACTTCCGCTAAGGAGGTTACTCAATAAAAGAAAACTAGCATCCTCATCCTGTGCCTGTAGACAAACTGAGGACCTGACACACTTCCTCCTGATGCATCCACACAATGAAACAATCAGAGGAAGAACAATTGAACACGATCTAACCAAAGATCATCTAAAGGCTGATGACAAAATAATATATTGCTTGCTCAGTGACATTTTGAAGACCAAAATGTCAATTATGGGTTGATACCTAAACAAACGCTGGGACATGAGAGAAAAGACACAAGAGAATTTGCTACAGAAAGGTAAGATTGACCTGTAGCACCAGTCAATAAAGGAAACTGAACTGCCATGAACTCATAAATCAACCTCTGTTGCTTATTTATGGTTTATCTTGCTTTCTTCTATGCTTTTCTAATAAAAATTATTGTTTTTAAATTTTATGTAGCTGTTCTTGTGTGAAAGGCATTTTTGCTTTAAGCACTTGCCCAAGCAACCCTCTACTGCATGCTACAAACATTGTGCTAGTTACCATGGAGTTCTGTTGCTTTATAAAATCTTACATGATCACAGAACTCCAGGGGATATACAATATTGTTAAAATGTACCGAACAGGGCATTTTATCTGATATTTTTGGCAGGCTAGGCCCAGACTCAAGGGTGGAGAAGCCCCGCCTCCCCACCTTTTCACAGACATAAAGAGTGCCTGTCAGGCTGAACAAATGTCAGTCCCAACTCTCCAGGAACTTCGGATGCTTCCCTCCCACCACCCGAGATCACAGCTGCAGCCAAGTAAGCTTTTTTTCAATGTTTAGTGTGTGTGGGTGTACATCTGAATATATTTGTATAAGTGCGTGCGTGTTGTGAATGAGTGTGTGCATTAGTATGTGTTTGTGAGTGGTGAATGTATGTGTGCGTGCTTGTGAATGTATGAGTGTGAGTATGCACCTATATGGTTGAGAGCGAATATGTATGTGTGTATGTGTGGCCCACCCGCCCCCCCTTCTTAAATTTGCAGCCAACACTACATTTTGCTTCCATTGACCCCCGTCACAGTTTAATTGTGTTTTGAGTAGACCTAACACTATATCTGCTGCACAGCAAAGCAAGTGGCAGATCTGCTGTCTTGAAGATTGACTGTTAGTTGCAGCTATTGTTCACGTGCGTTCACATTCCGCAAGGTGAAGTGTTAGGTCTTACTAAAGTAAACAAGCATTTGCAATGCAAAAGGTCTCGCATTTGCGAGAGTTTAAGCAATTGGCATTGTAAATGATAATGCCTTTTATTTATCTGTTTTGCTAATTAACACATAAATAAAAGGCATTGCCATTTACAATGCCAATAGCTCAAACTCTTGTAAATGCGAGACCTATTCAAAAAAGCGGCTGCCATTGTCTCGGGCTGCTCGGAAAGTTAAAGCATTCATGGCACGCTGAATGTAGGAAAAACTCATTAAAGAAAATAGTGCGTACAGACTAAAAAAAGACGTACCGTGTAACAATCGAAGTAAAAAGGGCGAGTCCTCATGGGAGGTTACAAATGAAGACAAGGCAGTACTAAGGAGGGACAAACAAGCCTATTAACGAATCAGAAGCCAGCATTTATGAAGGGCACTGACACAATCCAATGACAAAAATGGGCGTAAAGTGGTCGGGGCTTTAATTCCATACTCCAATACAGGATGCTGCAGAGCAGTGCATGCGCTGCCCAGGCTCTATCTAAAAAGGACCATTGCCTGGTTCCAGTCATCTTCGAGAGGAGTGACCTCGGTGGTAACCCGTGTGGGCCCAAGCCCCTGACTGAGGATCACAACTAGAGCAACCCACCCCCCCACATGTGGGAAGGATCATAGGTACTTACCATCTCACAGGAGTAAGCGCTGTGGACTCCCAGCCAGTGTCCCTCCAGAGCGGCAAGTGCTGCCCAATAGCAGCATCCACTGCCACTCTCTGTGGAGTCTCCTGTTGCCCAGTCCCTGCAGGAGCAGGTAAGACTGATTGTAGGGCCGGAAGGGCCCACAGGGATTTGTTCTGCCTCATCACATAGCGCTTTGGTTGCTGGAACACTTTTGACTTTTATTAGAGTCGGAGTGGGACTCCTGAGACTCAGACTACTAGTGGGGCCTAACCTGAATGTCGCCTATAGTAAATGGGGAACAACCACTACCACTAGTGAGATGGAAGTGGGACTCATGGACCTATCTATTGCATACTAGGGCACTGACCTCAGGTGGGAAACGGCCTTTACAACGCAGGCTGAGCCACGCATGCCATTTCCCCGCAAGCGTAACAAGGTTTGCCTGACCAACGCATCTGTCTTAACCACGCATCTGTCTTAACTTCGCATATGTGTGGTTGAGGCAGATAGCGGTCTAGTGTCTGGATGGGCAGGGAGAGGAACAGGTAGCATTGGAACAGGAAGCTCTGGACACGGACAGGTAAGTGGGGCTGGGTTTGGGGGGTATTTTTTGGAGTGGGGGTCGGTTTTAGGGCTCAGGGCACGGGGGCTGGGGTAGTTGGGGGCCAGGGTTTTAGGGCTAAGGGTTTGGGGAAGGGGTAGGGGAAGTTTTTAAGGGCAGGGTGGGGATAATTTTTAGGACTCATGGAGGGGGTGGCTGGGGTCAGGGTAGTTTTTGGTAGGGGGCAGAGTGTTATGCCACGGGGTGGGGAGAGGAGAAGGGGTAGTTTCAAAGGAGGTGTGAGGTCGGTTTAGGGCTCACGGTGAGAGGGCAAGGTAGGGGGATAAGATGTTAGGGTGGGGAGAGGGTGTTGGGGTAGTGTGAATGTACCATGCATATCCCTTTAGCAAGCATGCATTTACAACGAAATTAGTTGTAAAGTCATGCATGATAAAGGCATGCGTGGTAAAGGAATGCGTGGTTAATGCGCATTCGTGGTTGCCACCGCGTTGTAGAGGCACATGTGGTTCAGCAATTCGTGCTTCTGTCATACAACCACCTCCGGTGGCTGTGTGTATTATTTGTGGATGCTGTATTTAACTTTGTATTCATACATAAATACTCCTTTTTTCATAAAAGCAATTATTTGACTGGACAATCATTTATTGCTGTTATTGAATGTATTTCAAGTTGTGAGTCTGTGTGCACCCCGCTGTATCTAGCTCCCCCTTTTCCCGAGAAGCTTGGCCTGCTCGTCCACAGCTGTCACTGGCTCAAATGCTGAAGGGGTACTTGGCCCAGTTGCTGGGGACCCAGAGTAGGTCGGTCCACGACATTAGTAGTGAAAGGCCTTTGGTAGGGCCCAGGAGCTCCTGTTTGTCCTGTGGACGTCTGAAAGGGGTTCTGACAGAAATATTGACACATGGATGGACAAAGCCAATACGTTTAGTTATTTTAATGATGAAATCATGTTGTTTGTGATCATATAGAGGCTTTTTTAGATCTAGACTTGCCAGGATGTGTTGTGTGGGAGGAAGATGACCGCACTGATAGGACGCGCGCCCATTACGTTTTTTTTTAATAGTCTCTTTTGCTAAAAGGAATTCTGAAATGTTAGCCAAATATAAACAATACTGGTCACAACATTTCAATTCTAATCCCTCCCCTTGTAGAACCATGATGCAACTATGATGACTAAAGATGAAATAGGTTCCTGGCAGAACTGAATAAAACACAACTGGTTTACAGAGCTCTGAGAGTGCCAATGCTTGTTTTGGTGATTGAGACGCCTTGAGTTTGCACTGGTGAAACAACGAAAAATACAGGAGTTTCTATAACCAAATACAAATCTACTGTATTCATATTATCAACCTCTGAAACACGAAAGTATGAGTTGGCCCTGCTTTGATTTGGACACGTGATCTATAAGTTATAATAAGATCTCTTTAAAAAGTGCTTAACTAATCACTGTCCTGCTGTATTATAAATAGGGCTCCCGGTTTTCCGTTTAAACGGATTTTTACATATAAATACAGACGGAAAACAAGTTTTCCTTTGTCTGTATTTATATGTAAAAACGGGAATATACTACTGCCATGCTCCAGCAGAGAGTTGCCTCGCCACGCCCTCTTCCTGATTCTAGGGCTGTGGCCGCTGTGCCTGCCTACAGTCAGTAACATGAAATGTTTTTGTTGATGCCCCAGCCATTTCCGGGGCTCCGCTCCGCCCCTCGAGTGAGCTCTGCACCAGCCATTTGTAAACAAAAGTAAGTGCCCTCGGGGAAGAGGGGAGGGGGTGTGGGGCTGCAGTCAGTGGCGTATGCAGTTTTGGGGGCGTCAAAAACAGGAATCAAATGCCAGCACCCCATGGGGCGCCAAAGCCTAGCTACATCAGTGGAGTGTTGCCGAGTTTGTGGCCGGACTGCAGAGCAGTACACTGTGTATGTGGCTGCAAGAACAATCTGGCCACAAACTCAAAGCCTTTCTACGCCACTAACGAGTGTTTGCAGAGTTTGTGGCTGGACTGCATAGCCCATAACCGTTGCGTTCTCTTCCTTTTTTACTGGACAAGACAAGGACAGTGTCCACTTCTGCTGCCCCCCCCTTTCTTCCTCTTCTTCCCTCTCTTTCTGTTGCGCTGCTCCTCACTTGTAGAAAACCATGATTGTTCTTTCCTCTCCTTTCCGTCATTCGTTCCTCTGTGAAATGGATCCAAAAAAGGAGAAACACGTTTGCTGCAAATGTCTTTGTCTGACATTTTTCTACACCAAAATGCAGCCTCAGGAGGAGAGAAAAAAGGTTTTAAGATGCGAACAATAAATACATAACTAAATAAAACAAGACAGAGTAGTCACAAAGTGGCCAGTTTGGTTTTATTTACACCCAAACACATTAGCGCCACCTTTCAGAGTTTGACAGTGAAGCGCTACTTTTCTTTTCATGTCGTTAGCTTTTCAAGCAAATACACTCATTGATTTCTGAATAATGAGTGTAAAAGCTTTAAGGTGTATTCCCTATGAGTGTTTGCTTTTTTCCAGTACGTTGTTACTTTTTTTTCAGGCAGCATATTACTCTAGTCTAGTGCATAATTTGAATTGAGTTGCTTCCAGGTGTTTGTAGCAGGGCACAATTGGGTTGTAGCTGAAGGCAGTGTAAGTTCCTCGCAGTGGGGCAGTATGGTGTTCAGTGAGGGAGAGGACGTGGCACTCTACTGATGACAGAAACTGCAAGGCTCTGAGACAAATGGCTTGTGATAGCACTTTTAGGCGTATTTGGGACATTCTGCAAATGGCAAAGTTTTCAGATGAATGTATTGTGTTGGCCAATAACAACCGAGTGCATGTGTGCATTTAAATAAATGTGGAAAAATACTAGCTGCAGCGTCAACTTTTGCTTGTGGCAAAAATAAATGTGGATAAATACAGATAAAATGCCCAAAAAATAAATATGGATAAATACAGACGGAAATGGCAAAAAAATAAATACCATAAAACCGGGAGCCCTAATTTATAAACTTCATGCCGGCATCTCAGTTCCTCTATCTGCCACAAAAGTTACACATTACTAACAACACAAGAGCTGCCCCTGTGCCCCACTGAAGCGTACGACCGATAACAAACTCTTTATTTTACATCATGTGCATGCTCGCACTATCTGAAGTCCTAAAACCATTGAAAGTACACGCCCCCTGCTGGGGGGGGGGTCGCTGCACGTGCTCCCCTTGGGCAACGGATGGCTTTAGCAAATAAAACTGCTTTATTCTCCTGAACCCATTCGGTCGCACGTCAGGTAAGCATATGTTACTGACCCTGCCCCAACCCTTCCAGCCTTTCCAAGAGAGCAGCAAACCTCTGCGTATGAAAGACGAGCTCTAAATCCTAATCTGGCGAGCGTGTTCTGGCCTCGGGTCTAATCACGATTCCCACATTAATCTCTCGGGATGCGGCTGGCAGCCACTTTAACTCGCTGATCGCTGGGGGGAGGTGCGCTGGGGGGTGCTCTTCTGTCAGAACCCAGGATACCTCTCTCAGACCTGTAGGTTTCCATGTCTCTCGTTGATAGAGGTGCGTCCTACTGGGCACCAGTGCTTTAAATGGGAAAAAATAAGTGCAGGTACTCATTAAAATGCGCTAGAGGTGTAGTGAGGGGCGGGGCTAGGGGCGGGGCTAAGGGCAAGACATGATGATACTTAACAACTTCTATATTAGTTGCAGCACATACCAAAACACATGAGAAATGTGTTTATATAAACAAAGCAGGTTAACTCATTACACAAAATGAAAGAGAAATTGAATAATATGTTAACATTTCCTTTTTTTGCAATAGTTGCACCTTCTTAATGTCATACTGTTAATTGCTGTTAAGCACAATACTATATATTTTTGAGCACGCAAGTAGGAAGAAACTGCAAATACCCCCACGTCGAATCAAAGCTCTTATGGCACCAAGCAAATGAAGCAACTCATCATGACCCTCCCCAGAAGATATCTCTTGTCTCTTCCATAGGTCTATCCATTCATCCTTTCATCCTACCATTTACCTGCTGATGTCCACCATTTAACATTTACATTCTATTGTCTATTCAGTCTTTCATCAATCATTCAGTTTTTCACCATTCCGTCTATCCACCCTTCATATCCAAACCTATCCATCCATCCATCTCCAAACCTATCCATTCATCCTTTCACTCATCCATCTCTTTATCCACCCTTTCCCTCATCCATCAATCCTTTTGCTCATCCATCCATCAACCCTTTCACTCCTTTATTCCATCCACCCTTTCACTCAATCCCTCCTTTCACTCATCCATCATCCACCCTTTCATCCATCCTCCCTACCTTTTATTCATCCATCCAATCTTTCACTTAACCATCATCCGCCCTTTTATCCAATCATCCACCCTCTTTCACCCATGCATGCTTTTACTCATCCATCCATCTATTCATCCATCCATCTATACATCCACCCTTGCTCACTCATCTATCCACTCACTCACCCACCCTCCCTTTTACGTTATTTATGAATCTTTGTCGCCGAGCAGACATGTACAAACAAAGTGCCACCCATTTTCTTTAAAATACCTACTGAGAGTGTCTGGATTCGCTCTCTCTTTCTCTCACTTTTTTTCTTACAAAAACAGGCATACACACAAACATAGCAGACACACAAAAGACTAAGGTAGATGAAAGCCATCTTTTCTCTTCACCTACCATGCCTTTTTTAATTGCCACCAGGGCCGGACTGCCCGTGGCCTGATTGCCACTGCCAGGGCACTGAATGATTCCTGTGCTTGCAGGAATGCACAGGATAGTGTGAATGTGATTGACAGCACAGGGCCTGAATGGACCCTGCTCTGTCAAGCACAGCGTGATTGTGAGCACCCGACATTATTCAAATGAGCCCTGCTGAATAGCTCAGCTGGGGCTCAGATCAGGGGCTGCAGAAGCGGTGCCTTGGCTGCCAGAGACACGTCCCACTCCTGCTCACCAGCACAGGCAATAAGCCTACCTCTCATGAGTACCGGTACTCTCCAGGGCAGTAGAGAAGTGCCGGTACTCAGAGTTATTAATCTAAGAAGTGCCGGTACTCAGTACCGGTGAGTACTGGCCCATTTAAAATTTAAAGCACTGCTGGGCACGCATTACAAACGTAAAATGGAGAATTTGGTGATCGAGACGCCTTGAGTTTGCACTGATGAAACAACGAAAAATACAGGAGTTTCTATAACCAAATACAAATCTACTGTATTCATATTATCAACCTCTGAAAACACGAAAGTATGAGTTGGCCCTGCTTTGATTTGGACATGTAATCTATAAATTATAATAAGATCTCTTGAAAAAGTGCTTAACTCACTGCGCTATCTAATCACTGTCCTGCTGTATTATAAACTTCATGCCAGCACCTCAGTTCCTCTATCTCCCACAAAAGTTGTTGTGTGATGAATAATACACACATTACTAACAACACAAGAGCTGCCCCTGTGCCCCACTGAAGCATAAGAGCGATAACAAACTCTTTATTTTACATCATGTGCATGCTCGCACTATCTGAAGTCCTAAAACCATTGAAAGTACACGCCCTCTGCTAGGGGGGGGTGGAGGGGGTCGCTGCACGTGCTCCCCTTGGGCAAGGGCTGGCTTTAGTAAATAAAACTGCTTTATTCTCCTGAACCCATTCGGTCACACGTCAGGCAAGCATATGTTACTGACCCGGGCCCAACCCTTCCAGCCTTTCCAAGAGAGCAGCAAACCTCTGCGTATGAAAGACGAGCTCTAAATCCTAATCTGGCGAGCGTGTTCTGGCCTCGGGTCTAATCACGATTCCCACATTAATCTCTCGGAATGAGGCTGGCAGCCACTTTAACTCGCTGATCGCTGGGGGAAGGAGGAGCGCGGGGGTAGGGGGGGCTCGTCTGTCAGAACCGGGGACACCTCTCTCAGAACTGGAGGTTTCCATGTTTCTGGTTGAAAGAGGTGCGTCCTACTGGGCACGCATTACAAACCTAACATGGAGAATTCAGTACTTAACATGCAGTGTTGGCAGCAAAGGGCTGTCAAGAGTAACAAGCATTTGCAATGCAATACGACTCCATTTACGCAAGACCTATTGTATTGCAAACTAGAGTGCGGGCGGGCAGGGGGGGGGGCGAGAAGGCAAGCACAATGGAGTGCGGGCGGGGGAACGGGAAAAAATAGTGCTTCGTACGTTCACTCGAAGTAAAGGGGCCAATAGCCATGGGAGGGTACAAATGAGGACATGGCCATAGTAAGGCGGGACTAACAAGCCTCATTATCAATCAGAAGACAGAATTTAGGAAGGACAAAGATAGAAGCCAATAAAAAATATGTGCGGAGAGCGAGGGCAGCTTGTCTCCCCATACAGGACTACTGCATGCCTCGCTCGACCTAAAAAGCCTGAGAAGCACGAGTGCAGCCATCAAGAGACAGCAAAACGGTGTGAATTGATTATGACTTAAACCCTGGAAGGTGAATAACATTCATTGTTGCTTTCAACGGTGCTCCTGCCTCTGAATCCGTATGTCCGTCTGCTCTGAAAACCTGATGACTGTCTGCATTGCTATCTGTGTCAGTCCCTGCTAGGAACACCGGATACAGTATGCTAATTACTTACCTTGCACCTGTTATTAAATAGTGTTTTCAGCTAGAGCTGCAGACTTTACGGAAGCCTTGCTGTGCTGAGCTCACGAGTTTCCTACATCTGTGCCTGTGGCGTCTGCTCTCTGTTCTGCCCGCTTTAACTTCCTGTTTATTTTGCTTGTGCCAAGAAAGAAAATAGGTTCATGTTATCCAATATTATTTGCTACCTTTCTATAAGCGCTCGCATGTCTGACAGTAACAGCGTACACAAAGCACAAAATCTCCCCTGCGATCCCATTCAAAGAATGTGTTTTTCCATGAGCATGAAAGCTTGCTAGGGTAACTAACATCAGGCATCCACCTTCAATCAGAATCGAAAAGCACACGTCATATTATAATACATATATGATTTTGCACTGTCTTTTTTCCCACTTAACTTCAATTGCCTGTTAGCAAACAATGATGGTATATTTCCACTACCTTGTGAGTTATCCACTTAATTTCTATATTACATGGAATTCTTTCAGTAAATTAATGCAAAGTAGGGATGTGTGAAATTCGGGTTTTTTCCATTTGCATAATTATTCGAAAGTTCAGAATAATTAAGGTAAATTACTCGATAATAAATGAAATGTTAAGCTGACTTTTAGATCTATATTTTATTTTGAAATGTGTCCTCGCGTCCATTTTGAAAGAAAAGAGGCAATTCATGCAACAAAAAAAATAACACCAACAACATCAAGGGGCATATTTACAAGCCCCTAGCGCCATTGGAGCGTCACTTTTTTGACGCTCCGGTGGTGCTTTAAGCTAGTCCATATTTGCAAGACCGTACTGCGCCACTTTGCGAGGCTTAACGCCGCCTTGTAACTATGGCCTTCTACAACGCAGTTTTCTGCTGCAAAGGGGCATGCAGTGAGTGTTGCTGTGGATGTTCCAGCAACACCCATGGTTTTTTGACACTGCTCTAGATTTACAAGGATCTATAAATCTGAGGCAGCACCAAAAACTAACTCGGTGGTTGTTAATGTGGTGGAGCGAGGAGAAATACTTTCATTTGTGACCGCTTTTTGCTCTTTCTATGTGTGCTCCATTTTGCAGCACACAAAGGAGCAAAACACCATTAATGATTGTTTTTGTGCAGGAAGGTGTCCCTTCCTGCACAAACACAATCATCCCTGCAACGTAGGCACCTTTGCACCATGGTGCAACAGTGCCTGCATTGGTGCTAGGCAGCTTTTATAGTGTCGGCGCAGGGGTGACCACAGGGATGCGCCATACTCTTGCTAATCCGGTGCATCCTTGCATTTTGAAAATGACTCCGCTCAACACAGCAAAATTGCTTGCGGCACCGCACTGCACCATTTTCATGTAAATATGCCGCCAAGTGCTGCAAACAGATACTTATCTTCTGTGTGTTTGCGCTGTACTTGTGATCCGGCGATGACATCATGGCATATCTTGTGAATTTTGAATAACAAGAGTAATGGAAAATCCCAGAAATGAAGTAATATTACCCCAGGGTGATGTAAATTTTACTCACACCTCATGCCGTCTTTCTTGTCACAGATATTACTGCATGAGGGTGTGCAACATGAGAGTTGTGTGGAAAGGGAGATGAGGCAGAAATTAGGTCGACCTCTTCCACAAAGTTGCCCACTGAATAATTGGTAACATAAAGTTGACATAATGCTGAAACTGAATACTGGACCGTTACTATGACTCCTACTTTTATACTATCCCATAATTGGGAGTAATGAGCGACTGTAACTGGGAAATTTGTTTTTGTTCTTGTTAAGCAATTTTCATTATGTTTACCGCTTTTCAAATGTCACCACTGTAACCAGTAATCTATTGTCGTATGCCTACTGGAAACCCAATAAAATTTGTTTAAAAATTAAAAAACATAAAGTTGACATAATTTGTTAACGTGATGATGTTGCAGATGTCATAACCTGGTTGTCCATGCCAAGTTCAGCCTCCATTAGGATATTGTCTGTGCAAGGATGCTGTCAGTCTGGTCTATCAGGCAGCATTAATGGACAGCACACCCCACCATCCATCATAAGAAGAGCACAATTCTTTGCCATAGTTTGTCACTGCTAGGATTGGCAGGGCGGTACCAGTCTGTTACATTGTGACCTCAACTTATTATTTGTAGAATGAAAGTCACCACCATCCTTCTTATTTTGAGCATTCTCGTAGGACAAAGGGAGAAGGTGCAGCTGATAGAATATGTGGACCTTATTGCTCTTCCTTTCTTTTATGCTTTTCTTCTAAAATTCATTGTTTCTTTTTGTGCGAAATATTATTTGCTGCAAAAACCTGTTAATAAAATTGAAATTCAACAGATGCTGCCTTTTATCTTTTTTCCATGCAGGAAGATATCTGAGGATCAGTCATAGGTCCCCTGGGCCACTGCCTTGTCCCCCAGAGGTAGACCAAGACAATTCACAAAAGGAACACCTTCCCCTTTGCAAATGAGTTATCACTTCTTTTGAGAAATCAGCAACTGATCGATGGTGGGCAGCCTATGCAGTATAGGAGGGAAGGTTTAATGGCAATATAATCAAAGCTGATAATCCACTCCAACCTCTCCCAGAGTGGGGATCGCAAAGTCCACTTATCTTTAAATTGGGTTCCAATTATTATTTGCATAATTTTGCTTTTTGGTGCTATTCATTCAAATATTACTCAATATAAACAATGATTTTACCGAAGCACTCAAAACAGTGCAAACTCAAATAGTACGGTAGAGTCCTTGAATACACAGTATATGGTGTGAACCAAAGTTTGTTTAATAGTGAGGTTTTCTCAATGTCCATCTGGTTATAGCAATGTAGGAAGACAGAAACATACAAAAGAGAGGATCAAAAAGGCAGCTGACACGTGTTTTGTCTACTTGACTTTTTCAAGGCTGATTTCTCGATGTATGTGGCAAGGAAGTGAAGCGGTTATTATCAGGTTCCGTAACAAACCTACTGACGCAATAATGTATTCTACTGAAAAATGTCTGTGGTGTGCTGATGCGAGGTGTAGATCCCAAATGTTTCCAGTAAGGAGGGCCGTGATAAGCCTGCCAGTATCATGAATTGATGTGCCTTACAGATCTGCGGTGTGATAATAACCAGCGTCACTCAATGTATTTTCAACTAGGAGGGCCGTGATAAGCCCTTGTTGAGCGTTCTCCTCATCCGATAAACATTGAAATAACTCAGTAATAATGTTGAAATAATGATGGTGGCTTTTCAACCTCAGGCATGTTGTAAGTCGTTATTATGTAATGGAGTGTGTTATTTGCTTTGTATGTATAAGCATGAGCATTTTCTGGTCCTAGTTGGCAATTGGGCGGATGAAGACTCAGGGTGTACAATTTCACCCAGTTCTATCAGAGTGTGGCATTCCCTATGACCTTATGCTAGGGGTGGGCAGATCTCGCAGAGTTTCACTCAGCGGACCTCTGCTGAGTTACATGAAAACTCTGTGAGATTCCGTGGACTTCCTCGAATATGCAGATTTAGACATTTTATGCTGCTTGTGTTAATTTTTAGCTCCGAAAGCTCGTTCCCCACTGAAAAATCAGTGTGAACAACACCACGCGGCATGCAAGAGGGTGCAGCTTCTCAAGTTGATTTTGCTGCTGCTCGAGTATATTTTCTACTCATGTGGCAGCTTTCTCACCTCAAACTGTTGTGACCGTCCGCGTTGGGGAAAACTCACTGAGTGCCCTCCTAGCGTCTGAAAATTGCGCTAATGATTGCCAAATCTTGCTCACCAATGTGTCACTGGCAAACCGAGAATGAGAAAAAACTTACCACGCGGTGGTTGGCGGAATTTGACTGGAGCTCCGTGTTACATGCGTAACACTGAATAGCCAAAAATCCACTACCTTATACATACATTGGGCACTCATGCAATGGAGCGCAGGTCCGATATATTCCAACCAGGTTCAACCCAGTTGGAGATTTTCAAACTAAGTCTTGGAAATAGAAGTCAAAGGGGGATATTCACAAGAACGTGTGCTAAACATCTCCAAAAAATGTTAACGCAACTTTACACATCGCAGCCTATCGCGGGAAAATAACCCCGTGTGAACGTGGAATTCACAACACGGCGGTACCATGCGATAGTCCCCCAAAAACGCGGCCAATGTCCGCGATACAACAACCGCGACCGTGATAAAAACACAAACCTCAACGCGAAAAAACATGCGATGGGCCAAAGCGCGAATTGGAAATCAGCGATAAGCAGTGCCAGGCCTGCAATACACACATGGCACGTGGGAAAACCACTATAAAAGTAGAAAAAACACACAAACACAAAATGACCAACACCCAAGCACCATGGAGGCAGCCGGAGCAGGTGCAGAGGACGAGCGCAACCCCACAAGCACCCCGGATGACCAGCCTGGGACCTCGGGGACAGGGAAGGGCAAGTACAAGAAGAAGACGAAGACGAAGTTCAGTCCGCAGGAAAACAGGATCCTGGTCACGGAGGTGATGGAACACCATAAACAACTGTTCGTCACCTCCAACGTGTCATTGGGCACCAAAAATGGAATATGTCGGGACATCGTGGACAAGGTGAATGCCGTCGGAGAGCACAAGAGGTCAATGGACGAGGTCAAGAGGCGATGTATTGACATCAAGCGCAAGACCAAGGAGAAACTCGCAGGCAACCAGAAGGCAGCAATGCAGACTGGAGGTGGGAGCCCAGTGCCACAGCTGGAGCTGGATGACATGGAGGAGCTGGTGCCGACAGTCATCAGTGTGGAGACTGTGGCTGGAGTCGGGGGACCGGACACTGCTCGACAGGACACAACACAACCGCAACAGGGTGAGTGACCACCAGGTACTGGGGGGATGGGTGGAGATGGCCACAATGGCACACATGCACAATCAAGCAGAGCACAGTGCACACCCACAATGACTCTGGATCATGGCCCTGATCCACAGACTGTCACAATGTACAATGCCATGCTGTCTGAATGTGAACCTGTACCATGCAGCTACACACATGCGGACACATTGTAATACACCATCTCCCCTTCACATTGCAGGGGCACCGTCAACACCTCCTGCAGAGCAGTCCCAGCGACTCTTCACTGATTACGAGGAGGACACCCCCAGCATCGACACCCAAGCCCTCCAAGACATCATTGACATCATCCGCAACTCACCTCCAGGATCAGGGCAGCCCAGCTGCATTGAGGAGACCCCACCCACTACCCAAACCACCCAGCAGGAGGCACCCACAGCCCCGGCAGTCCCCCAAGACCCCCAGGAACAACACATGGCCTTCCAACGCCGTGTGCTGGAGGGCCAGAGGGAGACGGCTGAGCAGGTGCGGGTGGGGTTCGAATCATGGCTACCAAACTGGACGCCATCCATGGGTGTCTAGGTCCCATCAGGGACCAGCTCCAGTCCCTAACGGACACCCACGGCCCGCTCCATGGTCTCCAACGAGCCCTGACTGACATCGCTGGAGTCATGACTCGGAGACAAGAACACCTGTCAGCTCAGAGTGGCTCCAGCGATCCCAGCCGTGAGCTGGCACACATGTGGAGGATCATGGAGGACATGGTGCGGATGGAGGCGGAAAGGATGGCAGCCACTGCTGCACATCAGCAAAAAGTAGCTGGGATCTACCATGCCCTGCAGATCCTCATCACGGCATTGCTGCCACAAGGCGTGGCGCAGGTGAATGCTGCTGCCCCCACACCATCCACATCTCCGCCCCCTGGTGTGTCAGTGCCTCCCAGTGCAGCAGGTGTATCCACTCCGGCACCTGATGTGTCACTGCCACACAGTGCGGCCGACAATACTCCTCTGGCCCCTGATGTATCAGTGGCACACAGTGCCGCAGCTGGTACTGCAACACCCACAGGTGGGGGAGAGCACACATCCGAGGACGTGGATGGGATTGAGTTCAGAAGGAGACACTAGCATTCATTTCCGCCACCTTGCCTGTTTCTGCTTGGTGCCGCACATGGCCCCATGACCTTCCACTGACCCCTGATACACTCCGCTGCACTCACCTTGGACCGCGACATGGACGGCCATATCCTGTTTGATAACCAATGACATGGCGACCAGACTGCGGACTGTACCCTTCCTCTTCCGCAGTACTTGTCATCCCTGGATGGACTCTGGCTGGCCCTCCACGGGCCCATATTGTGTAATGTGCTTGGCATGGCCCTGGACCGCTCCAGCTGCAAAACTCCACTGGATGTGCAATAAACATCCAGAAACGCACTGCTGTGTCATGGCTTTCATCATTCATGTATGAATGTGTGGATGAATGTATGGACAGTGATTTCCCTTACGTCAATGATGCTCATCTAGTGGGATGCCAGTCACAGTGTGCTACATTGCCTATTGTGTTCCGCTTGCCGTGGACACTACAACAGGGACACATGCATTAGTCACTCCCTTGTCCGGACATGGACTGAACCACGCCCAGAGCCCCCGAGTCATTGTTGCAAGCCCTGCGCTGGTCCGGCGTACGCCAGGCCAGACCACTTCACTTACGCTCCGAGGGGGGGCCCACATAGCTACATGTCGCAGGCGTACACGCTGGTGGTATGCAGTCACTGGTCTAGTTGTCAGCATGTCACAGCCACTCCCTGAGGGCAGGTCTGCACACACACCACACCCATCCGGCACAGGCATCACAGGCCATGTGACCCCGCCAATATAAGGGGCCGACAACGTCACATTCCCCACTGCCGGTGGTGACTGGATGATTGACGCTCCACGGTTCTCAATCATAAAGGGCCCATGAGTTGTGGCGCACAGGGTTGGTCGCACCCGAAGCCTTGCGCCCGTCACAGGCCTACCACCACGTGGCGCTGACTGGGGTTGCACAGGGTTAGTGGCACCCGAAGCCTTGCGCCCATTACGGGCCTAACACCACGTGGCGCTGACTGGGGTTGCACAGGGTTAGTGGCACCCAAAGCCTTGCGCCCGTCATGGGCCTACCACCACGTGTCGCTGACTGGGGTTGCACAGGCAGGGTTAATGGCACCGAAATAGCTGAGCGGGTGTGCAGCCTGCGATGATGACGTGTGCACTGACGTGGTCTCTGCCATTGATGCCTCAGGACTCAGCATCATGTGTGGGACCTGCTGGGCCGCGGGGCGGGTCCGCATTATGTGGACCATGCCATGGTGGTGGGACCGAGGCCTGGAGCTTGCACGGGCACGTGTTGTGCCCACTGGTGGACACACCGTTGGTGGCAGGTGAGCAGTAGGCCCGGGGTGCGCAAGTGCGGACAGCCAGCGCTGGCCGGCGGGAGGGGGTAGGGTGCGGCTTTATGCGTGCACAGGGACGGACAGGCGTTGTTGCCGTGTGCTGTGTGATGGACTCTGCCATGATTGACTCTGGCCTCGATTACAGATTGCAGACCTGGTGGCTTGCAGTGTATCCCGGCACGTGGTTGGAGACACACCAGTGGCAGCAGGTGAACAGTGGGGCCTGGGTGCGCAGGGGCGGCGGTGTCTCTCTCTCTCTCACTCTCACTCTCACTCTCACTCTCTCTCCTTTCCTCCTCTCTCACTCTCTCTCCTTTTCTTCTCTCTCTCTCACTCTCTCTCCTTTCCTTCCCTCTCTCTCACTCTCTCTCTCCCTTCCTTTCCTTCTCTCTCTTTCTCTCTCTGCCTTTCTTTCATTCTCTGTTTCTCTGTGTCTCGCTCCTTTGATGTGCGCATGACACACGGTCTGATTTTGTGCTTTATTTTCCAGGCTGTGACATCGAGATTGTCCGGGAGGGATCCAACAGGAGTCTTCCGCATTGGTGTTTTGTGTTGTATTTCAATAAAGTTTTTGGTTGTTACTTCAGTACTGTGTGACTGTTTCTCGTTCTTCTGGCCACACGTGTGTTATTTTTTGACAATGTGCGTCATCATGCGCTTTTTGTGGCTCTTGTGTCGAGCACGGTATGTGTTTGTCCGGGGGGGGCTGGGGGTGGTGGCAGTGGGTGTTGTGGCCCTCATGGGTATCTGAGCTGCATGATCATTGTCTCCATGGCATCTGTGGGTCTTCAGGTGTGGCTCTTGGCTGGGCTACCTTTCATGCTGCAGGTAGTCGCCCTGCTTAACACCAGCAAAAGGCAGGTGTTAAATCACTGGTGCTACCGCGGCTTATCACCTGTTTTTGGTTCGCATCGCAGATCTGGCAGTTCGTTGTGAAAGTGGTGTTGTGGTTTTTTCGTGTGTTTTTGCAGGGGAACGCCTACTTTGCATCTCATTAGGGTTGGTTGGTGGTGTCCACCGTGGAGATAAATTTTGGGGCAGTTATCGCGGGAATACTGGCGATGTCTGCAGTTTGCACCCGCTTGTGAATGGGGTGTTGAATCTATCTCCACTTTGGATGCGTTAAGGTGGAGATAAATCGGCGGTAGGTCCTTGTGAATATGCCCCAAAGTCTCTCAGCAGGACAAGGCATGAAGCTTTATCCAAGATGGGAGGATATGTGTTGGATGATGTTCGGGCAAAGCCGTTGGTTTAGTGGGAAAATTCAAAATTCGCACCCACAGAATTCCTCCCACCAGCTGCACACATTTGGCACTTTTGCGCGGTCATGAGGCTGGATATCTTCTCGGCGAAGTCTCACTGAAATGGTTTGCTGATGTGAAAAATAGTGGCAGAACCCTTAACCTTCAGCCCATGGTTGGTTTTGTCCTGGTACTTTGGAGGTCTTTGGAGCTGAAAAGGTTTCTAAGTCCTAGGTTTTTCAGGATGTTCGGGCAGTACATTTTAACACAGCCCAGGGTCCCAGGACCTCAGGAACAGCACTTGGAGAGCAAAATGCACTCCAGGAGAAGCCACCACCAGGTTTCAAGGCAGGTCCAGTTTGAACTATATACCTGTGCTCTTCAGAAAAAGGCTTCTTGCAGCTTGTTGTGTGTTGTGGCCACATTGCTGAACAGGGGGTCAGCCAACTTACCCTTGGAGTCCACTTCATTGTCTGGGGTACAAGTTGCAGCAGGACCAGCCCTTCAAGTCTCCTCGAGTCCTTCAAGTCTTTTCACAGGTCTCAAACATCAGATGCAGTCTTTTTCTGTTTTTCCTCAAGCCCAGAGTGTACCGAAGAAGGTGCCCAGGGTTGACAAATGTATACCTCACAACAGCTTGTGGGTGGAAGGGACTCCTGACTCCTCACTAGCCAATAAAAAAAGGTTCCTAGGGGTTAGCCTACCCACCTTGGCAGCAATCAATGTGTGCCCTACTGCAAACAATCCCACAGTATCTCTATCTCCAAAATCCAAGATGGATAATCCCTTTTCCCCTTGTGGTGAGCCTGTGTGCTCATCTCAGAAGTGTGGCCAAGGAAATCCCTGTGGTTACTTCAAACCAGTTCTGGGGATAGCTCCCACCCCACTGGGATTGGAGCCTGTGTGACTGGGGAAACAAAGAAAAGGGTTTGTCCAGGTGTCATCTGACATCTGCCTGTAGCAGGGGAGACCCTTTTGAAGTTAACTAAGTTACGAGGCAATGCCTAAATATTCATCTTACGAGAGGAACAGTAACACCTCCTCACACCCAGGCATTTGTCTCTGCTTGCAGAGCTGTGCACCTCATTTAGGGCTTGAACACCCAGAGGTCTCCAGTTGGAAGCTAAAGCAAAAGCATGGAATAACATTTCAGGTAATTTCCTAGTGCAAGATAGCATTATTATATTTAATAGGGCATTCCTGGTTCTTTATGGAACAGTCAGCCTTGCTACAATGAAATAGCTTTTAGGTTGTAGTCACTATGAGGATTTGTGTGACATTCAATTTCTACATGCCTTCGCTTTGAATACCAGTCCCCCTGGCTTATGGACTATTAGTGTAATTAAGGGTGACTTATTAATAATTACAAGGAAAGTTTATACTTGTCAAAAGGGTTTATTTTGACAGATCAAATTATCGTGGTAGACATGAAGTCATGTTCACATTGTCACTGTAGTGGATGGTACAATATGTGGTGCAGTCTACTAGTGACATTTAACGTTCAAACATTGAGGATAATTTTTACACTGTACTAAGGATGTATCAGTGAGTTAAATATGCCAATTGCAATTGTAACCAATTTCAACACATTTTAGTGGTCAGAGCACATTCACCTGGGCCTTGTTAGAAGAGGCCCAGTGCACAGAGTCAAAAAACGAGCAGGAACAATCCACAAAGAGTGTGTTTGGGGGGGGAGGGGGTGACAATGCAAAAATGGGCACTTTCCTACATTGATTAATATTTGAATAAATGGAACTAAAAAGCTAAATTATGCAAATGTTATAAGGAACCCAATTAAAAGCAAAATGAGCTTTACAATCTTTACTCGGGCAGATGGGGAGGGAAGTGAGCTATTAGCTTGGATTTAAATGATATTACAACATTCCTTCCTCTGTGCTAAACATGCTGCCCACACGTGCAATTAGCTGCAACTCATTCCATTATTTTGTTATGTTATGTTATGCTATGTTACTCCTGTTTTAAAAGCTAGGTTTTCAGAAGCTGTCTAAATCTGATATAGGAGAAGGTCATCCTGATTTCAGCTGGCTTGGAATTCCATATTCAAGGGGTGAGTATGGAAAATCTAGAACCACCAAGTCTTTTCTTTTTAAAAGGAGGAATACTAAGCAGATTCAGACGGGTAGATTTTAAATTGCGGATTGGTATGTATTTTTGAACATGAGTTGAAATTAAGGCTGGACTGTTGCCATATAAAGATTTAAAAAGAATGCAACCAGTCTTAAATACCGTACGTTGTTTCACCGAGAGCCTGCGCAATTCCCTCAACTGGGGGGTGATGTGGCTTTTCCTAGGTTTTTGATAAATTAGCCTGACCGCCTTGTTTTGTACCAGTTGTAGCCTACAGTTAAGGCCCTCTGGAAGACCTAAATAGAGGGAATTTTCATAATCTAACCTAGAGATTATTAATGCGATAATTACCTGAAAGAGAGCTTTAAAGGTAAGAAATGTACAGATTTTTCTTATTTTGCGCAGTTGTGGAAGCACAATGATATAACAGCTCTTATTTGGGGTTTCTTGGACAAATTATTGTCAATTAAAACTCCAAGGGGTATATTCACAAGAACGTGTGATAACTACCGCAAGAGTAGCGTAAAGCAACTTTCAATAACGCAGCCTATCATGGGAAAATAACCCTGTGTCAACGTGGAATTCACAACAAGGCGGTACCATGCGATAGTCACCAGATAACGCGTCAAATGTCAGCATGAAAATCAACGCCACGCCGAAAAAATGCGAAACACGAGAAATCATGCGATGAGGCCAATCGCGGTACAAAAAGTAGCGAAAAGCAGCCTCAGGTCTGCAAATCCCATGCGTCTGGCGGGAAATTGCACCATAAAAACCACAGGCACAACACACCAGAAACAAGCCAAAGCACGTAGCAACATGGATGCACCCTGACCCAGCGCAGAGGGCTACGCGAACCACACAACCCCCACAGACCACCAACAAGGAACAATGGGGTCGGGGAAGGCCAAGGAGAAAAGGGAGAGGAAGACGGGGTGCAGACCGCAGGAAATCAAGACCAAGGCAACGGAGGCGACAGAACACTACCAGCAACTGACCCACAAGCAGACCACCTGGAATGCAGTCCGAGTGGCCAGGAGGCCAATCCAGGAGGCCAAGAGCCGCCAGCAGGACGTGACAACCTAAACCAGGTACAAACCCGCTGCCAACAGGAAGGCAGCAACGGCGACAGGAGGTAGCAGTCCAGCGCCACAGGAGGAGCAGGAGGAAACCCAGGCCACAGTCATCAGTGTGGGGAGGGTGCAAGGAGTAGGGAGTACGGACACAGCTCGACAGGACCTGACACAACAACAACAGGGTGAGGATCCAACAGGGACTGGGGGGACGGGGGTGATGGGCACAATGCCACACATGCACAATGAGGTGTAACACACTGCACACCCACAATTACCCAGGGACATGTCCCCATCCCCCTGGCACACTGCAGCACACACACATAGCAATCACAGCACATATCATGACAATGTGGCACAAAGTGCAACACCCACACTGCAGAACAGGGGACACAACTGGGGTCCACCCATGCGCAGAAACAGAACAATCACATTGGACAGAGCAGGGAACTGTGAGATGCGCATCTACCCCCACAACCCCACATCAGCCATGTAGGCCAAATGTACACTGTCCCAACTCAAATAGCCACCACCGCCCAAACAGTCACAATGCACATTGTCACACAGTCTGCATGTCGACAAGAACAAGGCGCCAACACAATGCCAACATGCACCTCCCCTTCACAATGCAGAGGGACAAACAACACCTCCAGCAGGTCTGAACAGACAACCCATCAGTGATGCCGGAGACGAACACCACACCCCCGACACCGACGCCCTACAACAGCCCATGGACATCCCACACAACCCACCACCAGGACCAGGGCAGACAAGCTACTCAGAGGAGAACCCATACCCTGCAACAGACCACACAGCATGAGGCACCTGCAATCATGGCTGCCTCACAACACTTCACCCACCCACACATGGCACCCCAATGCCAGGTGGCAGAACGCCAAAAGGAGGTGGCCCAACAGGTGCGGGTGTTGCCTAAACCATGGAATGCGAACTAGAACACATACGTGGGTGTCCAATTCCCCTCAGGGACCACCTGCACCCCACAAAGGAGACCCACACTGCCGTAGAGACACATGCAAATGCACATACCCAGTACAGAACCTGGCCATGGGGCACGCATTTATCAGTCACACACCCACGTTGGCTCTGCGTACAACTTCACAGTCCACTCCCCTTATGAATTGAGTTGGTGACCACAAAGCCACATGTCCAGGATCTAGCCCGCTGCCTGCGGTGACATGTCTGCGTCCGCTGTACACAGCACAATGTAATGTCGTAGGGCCCAGGGCCCCCATGCATACAACAAGACCACAGGGACACATGCACATATCATGTTGAACTGGCTACAGGCACGTGTGCCCGGCCCCTTTATTGGCAGGGCCACATGTACAGTGACGCCTGTGCTGGATGTGTGTGGGGTGAGAATAAGCCAGCCCGCACGGAGTGCTTGGTGCTGCCAACAACCTGAAAAGTGGACACCAGTGTCATGGAAACAGAAAACACCAGCATAACAGAGTCAAATGCAGAGCAACATGGAGGGATCCGGAGTAAGGCCAGAGGTCACCCAATATTCAGTCTGGACGTTCCGGGAGTTGCAGTGCACTGAGGTAGGGGCACTAGAGAAGAGTGCGCTCATGTGAAGAAATTGCTAGGATTATGTCCCTTCGGGTTAGCCCTGATGCAGATGCAGTGGGGTGTGTTACACCTGCATCAACTTCCTCATCAACGTCCCAGTTCTTCCCCACTGCATGAGGTGACATTGCTGCGCAACCTCACAACAGCACAAAACTCAATCAGTAACGGACAATGGCTTGCGGTGCACTGAGTCACTGGCACCTGGAGTGCTGAGCAGGGTAGCAGGCCGATGATGGCATCCAAGACAGGTCTGAGCAACTCCGTAGGTCTGTCAGGACCACCCTTTCGACTCTGGCAGATGGCGGTTGAAGGTGCTCCTTGCGGTGGTGGCGTGTGCCTCCTGCGGTGATGCGCCGTCCTGGCCGGTCAAGACTCGATGCTATGTGTGGGCCCTGGTGGCCCGCAGTTGATGCCGAAGGATGCGGACAGCGCAGGGCCACAGACACATGGCGTTGATGACTCCAAGACCATCGCTACAGAGGTCATTCAATGTCTCAGAAGAAGGGGTCCCAGGCCTGAGCAGCACAGAGTTAGTGGCCCCGGATGCACTGCGGCCGGCACAGGCACCCAGCCAACGGACGGTGACTTGCGGTGCAGTCAGATGGGCCATGTGACCTGAGCGGGTCCCCATCAATGTCCGAGGTGTATGTTGCGGAAGGTTTCGGGGGACAGTGGAAGGTGTCCTCCAGGGCATGATGCGGAAGGTCTGATGTTATCCGGAAGCAGCAAATGGAGGAGTGGAAAGCGCAACCCTCGTTTTCACCAACAATTCAGTATCAGCTACATGAGGATTAAAACTAGCCCCTAGTCCATAGACTCAAACGCCACCAATGTGCGACCAGTGAGTGTCCATGAATGTCGGGGAACAGACTTAGTGGCACAGGTGCTGTGAGGGGATGCAGTCTGCGATGATGCCGGTACACAGATGTGAACTCCAACATTGCCAAATCAGGACTCTGTCACCTACTGGACCGCAGTGTAGGCCGGAGGCAGCGGTCAGCAGTGGCCCACAGCCACGTGTCGTTGGCTCGCAAGGCACAGAGTTGGTGTCACAGTGGCAGTTGTCGGTAGTGTTCAATCACCTCCGTGACGCTAATCCTGTTCCCTCCGGACTGCAACGTGTCATCCTCTTACGCCCCTCCGTGCATGCGAGGAAATGTATTCTGCCTTTTGAATTACCGATGTTCAGTTCCAAATCTGTGATCCCATTCGTGCGCAGCATAGGCCGAGGGCAGTGGTCCGCGTGGGCCCACAGACACGTGTGGTTATGATGCCATGCACAGACTTGTTGCCACCACATCGGAGGGTGTATTGTGATTTGTTCTCTGACATGACTAATGTTCACTGCCATGGTGTAATCAGGACTCAGTTCCAAATGTGTGACCTACCTGACCGTGGTGTAGGCCTGAGGCAGCGGTCAGCACGGCCCATTCACCAAGTGTCTCCGGCATAGGTTGGATGGCCCCACGGGCCTGCGTAGTTCAGGTTCAGTGGCACCACATGTAGCAGGCTGGCGTTGAACAGGGTTAGTGGCACCACGTGTAGCAGGCTGGCATTGAACAGGGTTACTGGCACCACGTGTAGCAGGCTGGCGTTGAACATGGTTAGTGGCACCACGTGTAGCAGGCTGGCATTGAACAGGGTTAGTGGCACCATGTGTCGCAAGATGCCCATATGGAACTATGCCTCACTGATCGGGGGGGTCTGGTGCTGTGGCCGCTGGCCCGGATTTGGGGTCACTGCCATTCATGACTCAGGACACAGTTTCACATATGGGACTTACTGGTCCGAAGAGTAGGCCGGGGCGGCAGTGGAGTACGTCAACGAAAAAGGAATAAAGCGGGCCGGTGTCGTGGAGGCCGTGATGGTCTGAGGTGGCTGCCAAGGTCTCGGGCCTCGGGCTTGGGGCGTGCGCCGGCACGTGGTGGGCCCTCCTTGACACACGCCGGTGTCGGAAGGTGATCAGTGTGGCCTGGCTGGGTTCGTGGTCCAGCGTGCCGGGGTCCGGCAGGCGCACGTCATCGCAGGCAACTCCGCTCATGAGGATGGCGTCGGCCTCGTGGCGAGGTGGGAGGCGCCGCCCTGGCAGAACGTGGGTCTTTCCGGAAGAGGACCACGCCCAGGCCTACGTGCTTTTTATTCACACCCCTACGCTGGCGTGGCGTACGCCGGGCCATCCCACTCCGCTGACACTTAGGGGGAGGCGTAACAGGCAACATTTCCGCAAGGTCCCCCACTGGCTGGGGTGACATGGTGGCGTCCACTGTCCACTACACTCCATACTCAAGCGGTGTATGTCGCCATGGTTATGGGTGTGTTCTGCATACTGCGAGGTGTCCAGCACATCTCCGGCACTCTTGGCATTGTGTACTTTCCCAATCATGGTTCTACTGCATCCTTCACACATGCCTGGTTGCCACCTCTCCCCACATTCGGCTATGATGTGGCTGAGGTGCCATGCCGTTGCTGGCTCATGTTCAGGGCTTGCCCATGTGGACATTGTAAGTTGTTCTGTCGTGTCTGGTGGGTGGGCATATTGTTGTGCCAGTTGTATGTGATTTTGTGACGTGTGCATTGCCAGCATTGTGAGTTGCATGGTTGTGGAGTTGAGGTGTGTGGGGTGTTCATTTGTATATTGCCAAGGGGCTATGCATTTCCCTTGTTGCCATCCTGGGGACGCTGGTTGATGATGGGCTGTCGGAGGATGAAGGTATCATGCGACATATGACAGCTCACCCGCTACCTCGAAGATAACAGCATCCTGGACCCCTCCCAGTCAGGATTCCGCAGCAACCACAGCACCGAGACCGCCCTCATCGCCGCCACAGACGACATCAGGATCCTGCTGGACAACGGCGAGACGGCGGCCCTCATCCTCCTGGACCTCTCCGCCGCCTTCGACACTGTCTGCCACCGCACACTACGCACACGCCTCCACGACGCAGGGATCCGAGACAAGGCCCTGGATTGGACCACCTCCTTCCTTTCCGGCAGAACCCAGAGCGTCCGCCTCCCCCCATTCTGATCCGAAGCCTCCGAGATCATCTGCGGCGTACCCCAGGGATCTTGCCTCAGCCCGACACTGTTCAACATCTACATGGCTCCACTCGCACGCATCGCCCGACAGCACGACCTCAACATAATCTCCTACGCCGACGACACTCAACTGATCCTCTCCCCCACCAAGGACCCCCTCACCGCCAAATCCAACCTCCACGAAGGAATGAAAGCCGTCGCCGACTGGATGAAGTGCAGCCGACTTAAGCTGAACACAGACAAGACGGAGATCCTCATCCTCGGCTCCAACCCGTCAGCCTGGGACGACTCCTGGTGCCCCTCGTCACTAGGGGCACCCCCGACACCAACCGACCACGCACGCAAACTGGGAGTCATCCTCGACTCAACGCTCACCATGACCAAGCAAGTCAACGCAGTCTCCTCCTCCTGCTTCAACACCCTCCGCATGCTCCGCAAGATCTACAGGTGGATCCCGATAGACACGAGAAGAACAGTCACCCAGGCCCTCGTCAGCAGCAGACTCGACTACGGAAACGCCCTCTACGCAGGAGCCCCGACCAAGCTCATCAAACGACTGCAAAGAATCCAAAACGCCTCTGCACGCCTGATCCTCGACATTCCATGCCACAGCCACATCACCCCCCACCTGAAAAACCTGCACTGGCTCCCCGTCGACAAGAGAATCTCCTTCAAACTCCTGATCCACGCACACAAGGCACTCCACAAAACCGGCCCAGCCTACCTCAACAGTCGACTCTCCTTCTACGTTCCCAACCGTCAGCTCCGCTCCGCCGACCTCTCCCTGGCCACCGTCCCGCGCATCCGGAGAACCACCACCGGGGGCAGATCCTTCTCTCACCGCGCCGCCAAGATCTGGAACACCCTTCCCCTCAACCTACGACAGACCCAAGACCTGCTGACCTTCAGGAGACGACTCAAGACCTGGCTATTCGACCAGTAGCGGCAACACCCCCCCTCCTCTCCCTCAGCGCCTTGAGACCCTCGCGGGTAAGTAGTGCGCTTTACAAATCTTGTGATTGATTGATTGATGCACACTGGCTGTGTATTTGAAGGCGACATTGTTGGGTGTTCCACGGTGTTCTGTTGTTGCCTGCACATTGGTGTGAGACGTGTGCTTCCTGTTGCGGTGATTGTGTGCTGTGTCACCAGGGGGCACAGGTAGTACATGTGTGCTGTGTTTTGCCCCCGACACGTGCATGCATCCTGCTATGGCGTATGGTCCTTGCTTGGTCTCCAGCAGATCCTGCGCATTGTGTTGTACTTATGGGGACTGGGGTATCAGGGTGATGGTGATGTCCAGGACAGGTGTGGGGGACTTGGATGTGGCTGGCTGTGAGACTCCTCCGACTCTGGCGGGTGTTGGTTGGGGAGTCCCAGGGGCCAACAGGTGCAGCCACGCCATCAGCTTTGTGTGGGGTGGGATGTTGGTTGTCCGCTGTGTTGTTGCCGTAGGCCTGTTAAGCGATGATGGTCAGGATGCGTAGGTTGGTTGTCCCTTTCAGCCTGTTGTGGACGGTGACATTGTCAGATGTTGGGTCTGTGCGGCTGGTACGTTTCCTGGGGTTCCGCTGTCTTTGTCTGCGCTGCGTCTGTGGTGGTCCGGGGGGGTGTTCCGGGTGTGGTTTGAGGTCCTGGGGTGGTGGAGGTGGGTGTTGTGGCCCTCTTGGGTGTCCGGGCCGCATGATGGGTGGCTCCATGGCATCTGTTGCCCTTCGGATGTGGCCCTGGGCTGTGCTCCCTTTTGTGGTGCTGGCTGCCGTCCGACTTTACACCAGGTCAGAGCAGGTGTAGATTTCCTGGTGCTAACGCACCTTATCGCCTGTTTTGTGTTTTTATCGCGGATGTGGCTGGTCGTTGTGAATGTTGAGGTGTGCTGTTGTCTCTGCTTTTGTCACGGGAATGCCTACTCTGCATCTCATTAGCGATATTTGCTAGGGTCCTCTGTGGTGATGTTTTTTGAGGCTGCTATCGAGGGTTAACTGGTGCTGTGGGCTGTTTACACCGGCTTGTGAATGGGGGGGTAAAATTATCACGACTTTGGCTGCGATAAAGTGCCGTTAATTCGGCGATGGCTCCTTGTGAATATGCCCCTAAGGCTCTTGACTAAGCTCTTGGACTGGCGAGGGGTGCCCATTTCTGCTGTCCAAGAGCTAGGACTCCATGTGTTAAGCTTGGTACTGGCAATGACGATTTCCAGAATCTAGCTTCAGCCAGTCACTGATAAACAACAGTGGGGCATATTTACAAGCCCCTTGCGCCACTTTTGCGCCGCCGTTGCGTCACGCATGTGACGCAGCGCGACGCAAAACATGCGCCGCGTTGCGCTATATTTACAACGTGACGCATCTAGGGAGATGCGTCACGTAGTAAACCCCAGCGCCACATGAAACCTGCGTCAGGTTTCATGTGGGCGTACCGGCGCAGGGGGGGGCGTTCCGGCGCAGGAACGCCTCGGAAAAGTGACGTAGTGAAATCTACAAGATTTCACGCAGTCACTTTTCCGACGCTGGTGCGTCAAATCCTTACGCCTGCTTCAAGCAGGCGTAATGATTGACGCACCATGTTAGGGATAGGGAAGGTTGGAACAGTGCTGGAGTTGCGTCACGCTTGCGACACAACTTCAGCACTGCGCCAACCTTCCGCCGGCAGATGCGTCACGCATCTGCTTATCCTTGTGCCACGATGCGCCGCATTGTAAATGCGGTGCATCGGACGTGGCGCAAGGGTAAACTTGCGTGACGCATTTTCCCTGGCGCATCCCTGCTGATATGCAGGGATGCGCCAGGGACCGTAAATATGCCCCAGTGTGTTTTGAAAGCCAGCTTGAAAATACGGTGAATTGTCGATAGCAAAGAGTAATTGCATATAGTCTGCATAATTATATAAATCTTCACCTTCATCTTTGACAGAGAGTGTATCAGGGGATGTATATGTAGATTAAAAAGGTGGGGCGTCAGAGAGGACCCCTGAGGCGGTGGACAGGACTTGTGCTGTCGGCGGCCTCCCCACGGACGGTCACGGGATCCAGAAGACGCCGCAAGACTAGGCAGGCATACTGTTTGCAACATAGCGGCCACGCGGGCGGAACTCTGACAGTTACCAAAGGCCTTAAGTTAAGGAAATGACAGAACTTATAGTCCAGCGCAATGAAAACTCACTAAAGTGCTACAAATTTGCTCAAACACACCATCAATCCCACACTGAAAGTAGCCTGCTGTACTGACCTAAACACTCGCAAGACATTTCATTTATGGTAATCGGAAAATAAATGGCAGGACGAAAAATACTCAGTGCATCACAATGTAGCAATTTCAAAATGAGGAAGGATAATATACATCCATACTTGTGATCCAGCGCGATATTAGCAAACAGCATTCATACACCAGATACTCACTTGGGCCCATACATTCATACTACGCTAATACTTACGCTGGGTTTTATCAGTTGTTACTCTCTATCAAAATCCCTGCTACCAATTACCTTCTGATTGAAGAGTAATGACTTACCAATGAATCCTTTGCTAATTGGGAAATTTAAAATGAGTGACATTCATTTATAGTACATAATCCTGAAATAACCACTGAGTCAGGAAGTTTTAAAATGTTTATCTAAAGATTTAGCAGAGTAAAATATAGAGCCACATGGTACTTAATCGCAATACCCAAGATTAAGCATAGAAATGATTATTGCTAATCAATGACGGTGTTTAAAGAAGAGGAGAGGATAGAGATAGCAGCGCAACTAAAGGTTGCATTATATTTACCTAAGTGCGAGAACCAAACCCCTTAGCCAAGGAGTTGGAATAATAGGACCCAGGAAGGATGAAGAGCAAAGACCCCCTCCAGGATCAGGACAGGACCGGTGACCTCTCTACAACGACGCCTGCGTCGTTCCCCTCTCTGATACTCGGCTTCTCCTCGATTCTCCCATGCCTTCCTTCTAATGGACTCTGCCGCCCCCTCCTCAGGACCTCTTCTGGACAGGGACTCGGTCTGCAATCGGTCAGCTTGGCGGTCTGGAGCTAAGAGCGCTCTGGCAGCATGGACGCCTGTTCTTCATGAACGCAATGCTCTTCCCACTAATTAACTAATGCTATATTCTATTATACCCTTCTACGCCCTTGTACCTCCCCTTAATGTTACTAAAATATGGGACCAATACTTCTGATTGGACAGGGACAAGGGGTGGATTCTCACACCATATCAATTTGACCTAAATTGTAAAGCCTATTGTCTTTACGTTCCCACCCCTTCAAATTAATACATTCGCTTTATTTCCCACCCGTCTTATGATAAATGTAAACCAATTTTCACAGACATTGTATCAATGTGCGACAGGAAAAGCAATAGTACAACATCTTCGGCCATCAGGTCGCGGCCTTGGACTTCGTCCAGGTTGACTTCATTTGGCAGGCACACAGGACACATGCGCAGAACCATTTGCCTCTCGAGTTTCAGAACACCAACCCAGGCCCAAGTTTACGAACTAATAAAAGTGCAAGAAGAAAATATTAGAATCACAAATAAAATGTTTCACTGTATACCCACTTTTTCTATTCTATTCCCATTTAATTATATATTCTAACCCGCGTTAGTAGCGTTAGGAAACGACAATTTAGTAATGACATGAGAGCAAGCTGAAGCATGTGAAAACATCAAGCAGCCATTTTAATGCACACTGCGCAGAAGCAGAAGTTTCCCACCAAGCAAAGAAAGACGTCACACCATGTGATATGGTTGCGACATGCGCATTGAGCTTTCCCGCGCATAGCGGGCATTTTGAATTACAAACAAGCGTTATTCATTAGTAAAACACATAGGCAAGCATCCCTTTCTTTTGTGTTGTGAATGCAAAGGTTAGTATTAACAATACAAGTTTAATAATTAATACTGTGAGGAGGATTGAATACAAGCAAGTTTCATTTATGAAACCTTGCTCCATCAATCCCCTCTCTGATGGCGTTTCTGAGCCATCAAAAACATTACCCTCAATTAGATGCCAACTTCTAGCAAATTACTTCATTCTCATCTTTACTCTTTCTATTTTTACAATCTCCTTTTAATTTCTTGTATAATTCACTTCTCCATTCTTCAAGTTCGATTTCATCTACCTTTCGTTTCTTTCCTCTTCCTGTCACCTTATACGTTCCATTCCTTTTACAGCATTTGCACCATATTGTTATTGCCAAAATTATTATTGCTATCCCTGCTAAGGGTACTAATATTTGACCTATAAGTCCTTTCCCTATATTAGCAAACTAGGTTCCAATTGACGAGATACTATTTGTCAATCTTTCCCATACACTATCAACTTCCAGTGGTTTAAGTTCTTTCTCAAGTTTAGTTATATTCTGTATATACGTTCCAATTTCTGCACTCTTATCAGGAATATAAGTGCAACAATGTTTCATCTTCAATAATTTACAGACTCCGACCTCTTTTGCCAATATAATATCAAGAGCAAGTCGATTTTGCATAACCATAGACCTTATCGCAACCATTTCCGCATTAATCATTAGAAATCCTCCAGTAGTATCCGTTGATAAACGATCAACTACTGTAGACAATTTACATATTTTCCTTGAGTTCAGAATTATTCCCACTGAAGGTATCAATGCACCAAATATATCACCTACAATTTCTGAAAAACTAGCTCTTTTACTACGTATTAATTCGCTATTGTTTTCATTGCTCTCAGTGTTTCTTTTTACGTGGTATATCTTTGGAAATACTATTCCAAAATAACAACTTCCATACCACCGTGCAGGAAGCCTAAAGTAAGCCTTATTCCCACACACATAATAGATTCCAGGAAAAACTGAATCTGTTCCTCCTTTGAGTCCCCAACCTCCAAGAATTAAAAAATTGTGTTCACATTCACTGGTACCGATGAAAACATTGTTAAAATCAGTCTTTAACCTGTGAAGACAAATTTTCCCTGTCTTTACGAAATCCAGAGCCATAGCAGCTTGAGCCTTGCCAGGTGTGTAACTACCTTCTTTCTCAGCCCAAGGTGGTAAATGAGCCTTATGCTCAGAAGCTTTCTTTTGAAAATCTTGTCTTCTATCTTCTACTAAATTCAAAAATATCTTTTCTTCTTCAAGTAAAGAACATGTTAGATTGTGTCTATGTGCATGTGTTATGTCTATTGATTTCATTGTTAAGAAAATTCTCCCATAAACTGTACGTCTTGACTACTAAGCACTGGGTTCATACTCTTGCGAATCGGAACCTCAGAAAATATCACATCTAAGTTTGAATAATAATACTGAAGTTTCCCTGTTCTATAAAATAAACTAGACAAAACACTACATGATATGCCATATGTCAGTGGTAAATGGTGATATGTTAATCCTTCTGCTACTGATTCAGGTAACTTCATACAGACATAACAATTACTAACTTCCATGGTGTCTACATATTGAAATAATAACTTTGTGAAAACATTCAAACTAGTGTCGTTATCAGCTATTTCATGATGAATTTCTGCCTCATCTTCTGCCATTAGTTCTACTCTATTGCCCTTCATGTTTGCTGTCCTCTCCTTAGTTTCATTATTAATCTTTTTATCCATTATCATAAGGTAAGGAACTGCTACAATCAGGACTAACCATACTATAAGCACCATTACTAGACTACATATGCATATTGCACAGCATCTTCTACAACATTTCTGTTTTGGTCTCCCAGTAACTCTATCGTCAGGCATTTTTCGACATGAAGATTGCTCTTCTTATCTTTTCTTTAGCTTATTCTTTTGCTTAGTCAGGGTGGTCTTGTTTCTTCTTCGTATGTCAATTCTGCACTTGTTCCTTCGCCACCACTGTCACTTGATTCTGAGCTTTCAAAATCTTCAAGGATGATATAAGTCCAGTCAGGACCCTTAAATTTGTTATTCACAAGTTTCAGTCTTTTACTTCTTTTTTTCTCTGTCTTTTTCTCTTGATCGGTTTGACTTGATACTTCAGGTACTTGATCTGGATCTTCACTTCTGGTTGTTATGTGGTACTTTACTCTTTTAATGACACTCGGCCAATGATCTCCTTTTCTTGTTTTCTTTGTTGGCACTGTTTCTTTGTTTTTGTCTTTAGAGATCTCGTTAATTTCACTGCTTAGCACTGTTTCGTGTTCTTCAATTACTGTGTTTCTTGTTTGCTCCTTTTCAGGTCTAATTGGTTTCTCTGTAACAGCTCCACTGTGAGTTTCCAATAATTGACCTTGTTCTTTATTTATTTCTTCAAGTTCATGTTTTTCAAGGTTTTCTTCTTCTGTGTACTCTTCTTGATCTAACTTGTTCTGATCAGGGCTTATTGCACTGTGAACTTCTGCAGCCTGACCGGATTCTTCTAGACCTGTCTGTCCCTGTTCAAAGTCTATTAGGTCTTCACTGTTTTGAGTCCAGTTTCCTTTCCCTATCTGACCTTGTTCAGGATTTCTTAATGTCTTTTCTTCTTGTTCCTGAACTGCTTCTTCTTCACCTATCTGATCTTCTTCAATTTCTTCCAATTTCGCTTGACTTCTTGTTCTGTGGTATATTTCAGGAATCTCTACCACCGGTATCCAATCCTGACTTGTGCTCGGTTGTTCTTCTTCAGCTTCTCCGGAATCTCGAACCTGAGATCCTTCAGCTGGGCAACCTTCAGCTTCTTCAGTGATTGGCGTTGTCTGAGGATTCTCTTCCTCGGGATCTGGTACTCTCTTAGTGTGACTTACATGAATCCAATTAGGAAATCCGGCACACTTCACTGCTGTATTCGTTGTCAGTATGACTTGACACGGTCTGCCCCATCTAGGTGATAGACACGTTTCTCTGGTGTGATTCTTCACTACCACCCAGTCACCAGGATTCAGATCATGTTCTTGCTCGGGCTGCCTGGAAACTGCGTCTTCTCCAACCTGATGAGAGACAGAACGCACTAGGTCAGCCAATCCTTTGCAATAGTCCAGAACCATATCATCAGATATATTCACCAGTTTGTTTGTGGGAACATGTGTTTGTCTCATTGCTCTTCCCACCATTATTTCATGTGGGCTCAATCCTGTGGTTCTGTCAGGTATACTTCTGAGTCCCATTAAAATGAGTGGCAATGCATCTGGCCACTCTAATGATGTTGATGCACACATTTTTCCCAGTCTTGACTTTATAGTGCCATTCAATTGTTCAACCACTCCAGAAGCTTCTGGACGATATGCACAGTGCAGTTTCTGTTTGATTTGAAATGCTTCACAGATTATTTGAATCACTTCACTGTTAAAATGTTTTTCTCTATCTGATTCCAAAGTTACTGGAAAACCAAACCTAGGAATGAGCTCTCGTAGCAACAGTTTTGCAACAGTAATGCTGTCATTTCTCCTAGTAGGGTAAGCCTCCACCCACTTTGAAAACAGACACACTATGACTAGTACATATTTCAGCCCTCTACATGGTGGTAACTGTATGAAATCAAACTGAAGTCTCATAAATGGACCCTCTGCCTTTCCAATTTTCCCAAATCCAATTACTGTCTTCCTCCCCGGATTATGCATCTGGCAAGTTAGACATCTCTGGCAAAGACTCTCTGCAACAGCCCTGAATTTGGGATTGTACCAATTTTGTCTGAACAGCCTAATCATTGCATCTCTCCCTATGTGTGTGTCTCCATGATGCATTCTAGCCATTTGTGAGAGTAAACAGTCTGGCATGACTGGTCTGCCATCAGCACTGATCCATACTTCATCATCTCCTCTTTGCGAACAACCCACTTTGATCCACAAATTCTTCTCACTTTCATCAACCTCATCTTGCAATTTCTTCACCTCATTCCAAGTTTCAGGTGGCATATACAGCATAAGTTGGCAGCTGATTCCCATTCTTTCCACCCTCTTATTGACTGACATTCTGGTTTTGGCACAATGTTGAGCCACCAGATCTGCATATCTGTTGCCGACTACCACCCAGTCATCTCCTGACTGGTGTGCGGCACATTTCACCACAGCCAATTCTTTTGGTGATTGTGTTGCTTCTAGCAATTCCCTTACAAATTGTCCATTTTTAATGGGGGATCCTGAAGAAGTAATGAAATCCCTCTGCATCCATAGTTGGCCAAAATCGTGCACAACCCCGTAACCATATTGGCTATCTGTAAATATGGTTACTCTCTGATTCCTCCCAATTTTGCATGCTTTAATCAACGCAATCAATTCAGCTACTTGTGCAGATTTGACTCCTGGTAAATAAGATGCTTCAACTATTCCAGTTAATTCACATACCGCATAGGCAGCAGTTAGTTTACCATCTTCATGTCTTTGACATGAACCATCAACAAATAGCTCCCTGTCTGGCTTTTTAAGAGGCTGTTCCTCTATATCTGGGCGTGGTTTTGTGCATAATTCTGTAATTTGTATACAATCATGTTCATCGTCTTCATCATCTTTGATTCTCTCATGATATGGGTCTGGTAGTAAGGTTGCTGGATTTATTATAGTACACCTTACCATGTTCACATTTTCAGCACCCATTATGATTCTTTCGTATTTAGTCAGCCGACTAGGAGTAAGATGCTGAGTTCGGGTTCTTGTCAACAGAATGACAACTGCATGTGGAACATACACTTTTACAGGGTGTCCCATCACAATTGACTCACTCTGTTCAATGCTCAAACAAGTAGCCGCCACTGCTTTTAAGCATCCTGGCAACGCAGCTGCTACTGGGTCCAATGTAGCAGAAAAATATGCTATAGGACGTCTTTCTAATCCATGTCTCTGAGTTAAGACAGAAAGTGCACAATTTTCTCTTTCATGACAGAATAATGCAAATTCTCTTTTATAATCAGGCATGCTTAAGGCAGGTGCTGAACATAGGGCATTTCTCAATTTTACAAAGGCTTCTACACTTTCGTCCTCCCACTCAACAGGGTCCTTTGCTTTTTTTTTTGTCATGTTAATTAAGGGCTTAGCCAACATGGAAAATCTTGGTATCCATTGTCGACAGTAACCTACTATTCCTAGGAACATTCTCACTTGTCTTTGTGTTACAGGCATTTGCATTTTCTTTATTAAAGCTACTCTTTCAGCTGTTTCTCTTCTTTTTCCTCTCTCAATTTGGTGTCCCAGATACTTAACAGCTGTTGTACAGAATTGCGATTTTTCAGGTGAGACTTTATGTCCTTCTTCTGCCAAAAGATTTAATAGTGCTATGGAATCAACAACACAGTCCTCTCTGGTGTTCGATGGCACCAATACGTCGTTGATATATTGGACTAAGACTGAGCTTCCTGGCATCACTAGTTTTTCAAGGCACTTTTTCAGTATCTGGTTGAAAATAGAAGGACTTTCTGTGTACCCCTGAGGAACACGATTCCACACATAAACTTTGTTCTCAAATTTAAATGAGAAAAGATACTGGCTGTCTGGATGTAATGGTATTGAAAAGAACGCTTGACACAAATCAATTACTGTGAACCATCCTGCACTCCACGGAATCTGGTATAGAATTACTGCAGGATTTGGTACTATGGGACAACATGGTTCTACAATCTTATTTATTTTCCTCAGGTCCTGAACAATCCTATATTTTCCACTAGGTTTCTTTAATCCCATTATTGGTGAATTACATGGGCTACTCATTACTTCTTTTAGTATGTTTTGTTCTATCATTTGATTTATTTCTTCAATGACTCCTGCTTTTACTTCTGCACTCATTTTGTACTGTCTGTTATTTGGGAAAATTGCACCTTCCTTTACAGTAATTTTAACTGGATCTATTTTAGCCATAAGTCCTACTTCTTTTACGGTGAAATCCCATACTATGGGGTTTACTGTACCTTTTAATTCTTTTGGCAACTCATCTTTTGTTATTAATGAAAACATCTCATCCACTTCTGTACCTTGTTTTGCAATCATAATTTTATATACATGGTCTTCATCTGGTGTCTGAACTGCCACACCATCCGGTGTGCAGAAAATGGTACAATTCATCTTGCACAACAAATCCCTACCTAATAAGTTTACTGGACTGGAATCACATACTACAAATTGATGCATTTCTCTGAAGTTTCCAATTTTAACTTCCATGGGTTCGGTAAGAGGTGTTCTAATCCGCTGATTAGCTACCCCCACTACTTGGATATTTTCACCAGAGAGAGGAAGGTCTGGAATGTCTGCTGTTCTCACAGTAGACCGGGTAGCACCAGTGTCCAAAAGGAAAGTAATATTATTACCTTTCACATTCCCTGCAACATATGGACCTGACTGATCTACCTGTAAGGATGTGCCAAGTATGCACTCCTTCTTCCCCTCTCCTAGGCACCGTCATGGACTGTATTGACAGAAATCGTCCTGCAAAAGAAATTGTGATGTCATATAATCATTCTTACCACTTCCTCCTGGATATCCGATGTCTGTACCATGCTTTGCTCTGCTTACATTACCCTGAATAGGTGCAGGTGGCAACTGACTCTGAGGATTTGCACCCTGCTGTGAGTCATTCTGCGTCTGTGGATTTAAATTTTGATTTGGGCCATTATTATTCCGGATCTTTTTACATTCATCCTTCCAATGCCCCAATTTTCCGCATCCATGACAAGGAAATTTCTTTTTAGCTTCTTCTCTACTCATTCGTCCTCTAAACTTTCCACTATTCCCAGTATCACCATTCGTTCCAGAATCTTTTCCTTGATTTTCACTCGGATTTTCCAAATTGATTCCCTGTTTCTCAGCCATTTTCACCTGAGCCCACATTACTTTTTCCTGCAATTTCTTGTGTCTATCCTCAATATCGTCTCCACAATATTTTGCATACTTCAAAATCTCGTCAATGGGCTTTCCCTGCCAACACAGCATATGCTGTTTAATCATCTGGCAAATTTCTGGCTTCAAACCGTAAACAAATCGATACACAAACTGACTCATGTTCTTGTCTCCAATGTCTCCAATGTCCTCAAATCCACTATACTGTTTAAATACCTGCAATAGACGCTCATAGTAAGAATGTACTGATTCATTAGCTTCTTGGGTAGTTCGATCTATTTTTACCCAATCTGTTTCTTTCGGTGGTATTTTCCCTTTCAGGTAAGTTATCACTTGCTGATACTTTTTCATCACATCATTTGACCGGGCACCTGTCTTTGGATCTCTAGGATATTCATCACTAGGCCAATCGACTGTAATTTTACAATCTGTCCACAAATCGGCAGGTACCACTATGTCAAACAAACCATCTAAATCCTTCAACAATACCTTTGACACCTTCACAAACCTATCAACCTGCTTGTACCATTCAATTGGTTTTTCTCTCAATTTTGGAAAATCATTCATAAATGACAAAATATCCTGTCTGCTCCATGGGACATGTACATATCCTCCTCCCGCAACTTCTCGCATTGGATACATCTGGTCTGCTTTCCCTGTTTCTTTCATCACATATTCTGATGCTGTTCTACTTGTTCGTGCTTCTTCCTTTTTCTTGGCCCACCTAGTTTTCCATTTATCTAGGTCTCCTCATTTTTGCAAAACTAACATTAATTCTCTTATTTGTAATCTTCTTCCAGAGGCATTCATATTTTCTAAATCTTTGTCTGAAAATTCTGCTTTATAGGGTTTCTGTAGTACCTTTGATCTCCCTATTTCTATTCCTATCTGTAGTGCTAAGTTGGATAATTTTTCATGGAATATCCTTACATTTCTGGTGATACTCCTACACAAGAACAATAATTCTTCTTCATCATAGGTATTTAAGCGTTCTAGTCCTACATTTCCTGCTATTATTTCTTCTAATTCGACTTTCAATTTATGAATGTCCATTATTTTCGGAGGTGTGCACTGTTTAACTGACCCTTGCACCCATTTTTCTAGATCTTCAGGTGTTACTATGGTGGCACTTTTTGCTCCCGATGAAGTTATTAAACTTACATCTTTTGAACATCCAGGTACATCTTTTCTGGGAGTGCTATTTACAGAACCTCGAATAGGCAAGTCCATGAGTGATATTGTGGATTCACAGTCACTAAATTGATCCTCAATTATAACTGGAGCTTCAGGTTTGGGATTATTCACAGCAGTAGGTGTAAGTATCGGTGGAGGACAGCTTCCCTGAGTACCATATAATGGAACTACTGGACCAATTGTTACAGGTATGGTCAACGAATCAGGATGTACTTTTATCTGGGTTATTTTCTGTATTAATTCTGCTCTGGTCTTTTCTAGGGCTTCTTTTTCTTTGTCATGAAGGATTCTACTCGTGGTGAATTCATGCATTACTTGTGGCACTAATGGAGTTTTCGGTGGTGCACTTGGGGTGCATCCACTTGTCCCTTCCTGATATGGTGGGGGGTTTCTTAACATTTCCTCCATAAATTCGTCTTCAGACTCCTCATTTCTCATTAAATGTTTTGTCTTTTCTGTGCACTTACTTCCTAATTTCTCCTCTGCTGAGAACAATGGATATAATCCTTCTGTAATCATTGCCCTTCTCCATTGTTTCATCTGACCATTCCTAGACTCATGTAGGTATCTGGGGAAAAATCCTGGATAACTCCTATTACTTCTAGATCGGTCCCGCTCAAATGCCTCGGTTTCCCATTCCTCTAGAGCTTCGTACTGAGTTAATCTAGGTCTGGGTTCTAAGTCATTCATCCTCAATCTCAAGTTTTGTAGAATTCGCCCATTGAACGTGCCATTCTCAGGAAATGCTAATATTCCATCATTTTTGGTATATTCTATCCAATTCTCCATCCATACACAAGTATGATAACCTCTCTCCATCATCATGAATGAAGCGGGCGTTTTAGCTGGTGGAATAATAATTCCTTCTCTAGTTTTGATTGGTTTGTCCTTTTTAAAATAATTCTTAATCTTTTGTAAAAATGACAATTTTCTCCTTTCTCCGTACATCTTGGGTAAGTACCGATGTATAAAATTATATTCTGCAAAGCCTAAATATCTCCTATCCTGACGAATTCCTGTTAAAGTCGGATCGCGTTTTAACATGCAATCCTTATCCACTAAGAATTTCGCTTCTATAATTTTGACCAATCAAATGTCTGCTATCTTTTATTTCCGAGCCAATCCTTGCGCGGCCTTTTGGTGACGTTTATCTGTCAACCCCTCCTTTACAATCTGCTCTTTTCTGTCCTTGCTGGTTTAACCAATCCCAGCGCGGCACCTATGACGTCAGTACTACTCCTGACTACTGACCCCTCCTTTACAAGGGTTTTTCCATACCCGCTGATTCAACCAATCTCAGCGCGGCGTTTTGTGACGTCAGCTCCCTCTCCTGCAACTGACCCTCCCTTTACAAAAATGTACGCAAACTTATTTTCTCTACAATTCTTAATTTTCAGTAACAACATAAAACATTCGCTATCGTGCCAGTTTCTCTAAAATAGAAAAGATAGTTTTCTCTCACACATAGTAAAACCTTTCCGTTTACTAAACATACACTACGAGTAAAACACTTCCGTCTACTCTTCACACAAGCTCCAGAAGTACCTGTTACTTCTCCAATGTTACCCTTTCTAGGTGATATAACATCAAATTTTTACCAGCGTACTCTTTTGCTATTACTCACACGTATAGAGTCCCTAACGAGTACTGAAAGTCCTGCTTAACTTTTCAGTACTATTTCTGCCTGGCAGATAACCTCACTGCAGTATGGCTTCCACTTACCATCCGCTATTCCTTTTACCCCGGGGATTCTAGACAACATAAAACAAAACTTTGAATACACAGATGTTAGTTCATAAAAATAAAAATAAAAATTCTCATTACCCAATTAACAAAGAGTAACCATCCTCTGATAACCAGAAAACTGATCCAGCGCGATATTAGCAAACAGCATTCATACACCAGATACTCACTTGGGCCCATACATTCATACTACGCTAATACTTACGCTGGGTTTTATCAGTTGTTACTCTCTATCAAAATCCCTGCTACCAATTACCTTCTGATTGAAGAGTAATGACTTACCAATGAATCCTTTGCTAATTGGGAAATTTAAAATGAGTGACATTCATTTATAGTACATAATCCTGAAATAACCACTGAGTCAGGAAGTTTTAAAATGTTTATCTAAAGATTTAGCAGAGTAAAATATAGAGCCACATGGTACTTAATCGCAATACCCAAGATTAAGCATAGAAATGATTATTGCTAATCAATGACGGTGTTTAAAGAAGAGGAGAGGATAGAGATAGCAGCGCAACTAAAGGTTGCATTATATTTACCTAAGTGCGAGAACCAAACCCCTTAGCCAAGGAGTTGGAATAATAGGACCAAGGAAGGATGAAGAGCAAAGACCCCCTCCAGGATCAGGACAGGACCGGTGACCTCTCTACAATGACGCCTGCGTCGTTCCCCTCTCTGATACTCGGCTTCTCCTCGATTCTCCCGTGCCTTCCTTCTAATGGACTCTGCCGCCCCTCCTCAGGACCTCTTCTGGACAGGGACTCGGTCTGCAATCGGTCAGCTTGGCGGTCTGGAGCTAAGAGCGCTCTGGCAGCATGGACGCCTGTTCTTCATGAACGCAATGCTCTTCCCACTAATTAACTAATGCTATATTCTATTATACCCTTCTACGCCCATGTACCTCCCCTTAATGTTACTAAAATATGGGACCACTACTTCTGATTGGACAGGGACAGGGGTTGGATTCTCGCACCATATCAATTTGACCTAAATTGTAAAGCCTATTGTCTTTACGTTCCCACCCCTTCAAATTAATACATTCGCTTTATTTCCCACCCGTCTTATGATAAATGTAAACCAATTTTCACAGACATTGTATCAATGTGCGACAGGAAAAGCAATAGTACAACATCTTCGGCCATCAGGTCGCGGCCTTGGACTTCGTCCAGTTTGATTTCATTTGGCAGGCACACAGGACACATGCGCAGAACCATTTGCCTCTCGAGTTTCAGAACACCAACCCAGGCCCAAGTTTATGAACTAATAAAAGTGCAAGAAGAAAATATTAGAATCACAAATAAAATGTTTCACTGTATACCCACTTTTTCTATTCTATTCCCATTTAATTATATATTCTAAACCGCGTTAGTAGCGTTAGGAAACGACAATTTAGTAATGACATGAGAGCAAGCTGCAGCATGTGAAAACATCAAGCAGCCATTTTAATGCACACTGCGCAGAAGCAGAAGTTTCCCACCAAGCAAAGAAAGACGTCACACCATGTGATATGGTTGCGACATGCGCATTGAGCTTTCCCGCGCATAGCGGCCATTTTGAATTACAAACAAACGTTATTCATTAGTAAAACACATAGGCAAGCAGCCCTTTCTTTTGTGTCGTGAATGCAAAGGTTAGTATTAACAATACAAGTTTAATAAATTAATACTGTGAGGAGGATTGAATACAAGCAAGTTTCATTTATGAAACCTTGCTCCATCACTTGAACAATGAGTGGTTCACTGAAAAATCCACAAAATTAGATAGCATCAAAGAAAAGTAACAAGAGCTTGTTAATACACTACGACAACCAGAATGAAATGGGGCCAAGATTAGGCTTTCAACTATTTATGTCTGACGAACACGAACGCCATTACCTAACGATCAGCCATGCCGAATGGAACTAAATAAATATCCAAGGAGCTCAAACTCTTGAAGCAAGTTTAAAACGAATTCCATGATTTGCTGAAAAAGCCTTAGCGTACTATAAGTCAGAAGCTGGTTGAACTAGTTGTTAATTGAGCGAATATGTTTAGAGTCACATTACACGCTCAGAAAAAGAACAACAACCTTTTTCCCGAGTTTATGCATCACGTATAAATGTGAAACAATGTTTCCGAGTAATTATGTTGAAGCTACTGGCCGAATGCATTCAAACGAGTATGATTTTCAATAGCGGGTCTCCAGTTAGAGAAAATCAATCGTGTGATATAAACAAATGGATCAATTTTTACCAAATAGTGGCACGGCGGGAAGGAAGAGCGAGGCTAAAGTAAATAGATAAAATTTAAATATTCGGACACACAGCAGAGTACCTCAAATATGACCAGCTTAAAGAGTTAAAAAAGAAGTTGGTAAATTATGTAAAATTATGAGCGAAAGCTAACAGACACAATGCAAATAGTTTGGCATAAGGCAGATCAATGCAATTGAGATTAGCAAAAAGAGTAAAGCACATAAAGCTAAGCAGATTCCAGTACGCTCAGACATATGTTAATAAAAAATTGGACATAGTAGTTTCCAATGGGTAAAAAATTTAAATATTTTCACAGAAATAAAGGTTCAACAACGTGCATCAACTGCAGCTGTAAGATATTGGAGTATTAGTGGGGGGGTGAGAAACCACCTCAAATAATAATCACTATCCTTGTGAGGGTGAATCTCTAAAGTCGCTAAATAAAACTATGGGCCTATTTAGATTTCGACGGATAGGTTACTCCGTCACAACAGGTACAGAAATTCCGTCCTCCAAAATCTAAATCCGATAGGATATTATGGGATTTAGATTTCGGCAGCAGACAGGATTTCCATCCCATTTGTGACGGAAACCCGCCCGCAGATATCTAAATCAGGCACTATGTTTAACCCTCTGGTAGCTTGGCATAAAAGCAGTCAGGTTTAAGTTAGAGCAATGTGTAAAGTATTTATGCAGTACTCAAATCAATAGGGCCGGACTGGCTACCAGGCGTTTTGGAATGCTGCCAAGCTGGGGGCTGATTTCGTTGATGGGGACCTGCGTGTGCTGAACGAAATTCGTTTTGCTTTGTTGATTTCGAAGCACACGCAGGTCTCCATCAACGAAATTAGCCCCCACCGCAGTGACATCAGCCCCCAGCTCGGCAGCATTCCAAAACGCCCGGTAGCCAGTCCGGCCCTGCAAACCATGATGAAGTGAAATCACCACACAGGGAAAATCCCAAATCATTTTAGAAAAATAGCGAATATTATATTAATAACATGATACCAAAACAGCAAAAAATCTAATAGGAAGAACTGGAGATATGAATTTTAAAAGTTTGAATAAAAAATAGCAGCAAAAAGCAGAAAGTACCAATCACACTAGACCGGGTTAAAATCAAAATTTAAGGCCAACCACGCTGGATCGCCGGTCGGATACAGGGGCCAGGTTTGTCTAGGTGGAAAGTTTACATTCCGATTTACAACCTCTTGTGGAGAAACAGTAGTCATTGACGAATCATCGGCAGGACAAGCTGAATTCAAAGCAGGGTTTTATGACGGCGGGCTGCTAAAAAGCGGGGTCGCGGTGTGGTCATCAACAGGGGAGGGAAACCTCTGAACAGGTGAAGTCTGAAGTCCATGCCCAGGAAGGCCTTGTTGTCGAACAGATGTTACAAGGTGTCAGTCTCTCTACATTAAGAATTTGAACATTTTTTGGAAGTCAGATCTCCTTCAGCGGGTCAAACCAACAATTTGAGGCCAGCCAGCAATTCAGTGTTGACTGGTACTGCTTTGACTGTTGGTTCTCCAGGCAGAAAACTGGCAAAAAGTTTTTAAGTCCCACTTCTTGCAGTTTGAGAAAAGGAGGAGTGCTCTCAAACCCAGCCATAGTTCCAGTACCTGGGGAGCATCACTTAGGGCTTGGGACTAGCTCTAGCAGAGGCCAGCAGCAGGTTCCAGGGCAGGTCCAAGCTGGAACTGGGTAGCTGGGTAGTGGCAGGGAGAGAGGCCTCTGGGCACTTGTTGTGTGCCTATAGCTCAAACAGGAGGACAGGCAACTGATCCTTGGAGTGATTTCTGGGGTCCTTTGCTCAAGGCAAATAGGTCCAGCCTTCCTTGAGATAGCAGGGCAGTCCTAATTCCAATTCATAACAGGTCCAGGTGTGTTCTGAAGAGAGCTCTGTGAGGTCCCCTTTTAGACCCCCTGTGAGCATGTGGGTTGAGGGCAAGCCTATGTCCACCCCCTAAACAAGTTCTGATCAGTTTCTCTCCTTCCACTGGATTTGGAGTCTGACTGGAGGCAGGCCTAGGTGTGAGCTCCACCTGCCAGTGACAAGGCATCCTTTGAAGCTCAGGAAGGGGGTGGGCACAGACCCCAGGCCATCCTGTCAAGGGAGAAGTTCCCCTGCCCACACCCAAGGACCTCTGTCCACTGTCTGGGATCAATATACATCTCACCACAGGGGTCGGGTGACACATGGATACTGGCCGGAGAGTCTTTTGGTTTTAGGCAGGAAAATGACAACTTTCTAAAAGTGTCATTTCCAAAATAGTGATATAAAGCCAACTTGACCATTAAGTTGAATTTTAAATTACTATTAAAATGAATCCTTATATATAGCTGCTCCCAAACTTAAATTAATCACTATAAGTTGTTATAGTGTAACCCAGTATTTTCCTAGGAGATGTCACAGACAAAAACAACTTTGGCGGTTTTTCACTATTTGAACATCTAAAACATTAAAGATACATGCCCTACATTTTAAATGCCAGGCACCCTGTCCTATGGGTATTTAGGGCCTACCTAAAGGGTGACTAATAACTATGAAAAAGGAAGTCTTAGGCCTTGTGAAAGGTATGTTTAAAACCGCACGCCCAGGCTGCAGTGGCAGACTTGGAAACATGTGCCATGAATGTTGGCAATATGCGAAGGGTATTCATTTTATCCCTGGGTTAGCATTATGTCAGAGATGGCCGCATGATGTCTAAGATGCTCACAATAGGTCAATTACATCCATCTTATGCTACGGCCACTATGGCTCCTACATAACCCACAATATATCAAGGTGGACAGCCTCATGGTAGTGCCTCATATGCCTTTATTGATCACAAAATGTGAAGAAGGGCTAACCTGTGCCAGGGCCTTCATATTGACTAGAATAAGAAAAATACCTGGAGCTGCTAGAGTGAGAGTTTCATGATAGAATTGCCTCTGTGCTTTGCCTTTTCATTGTATATAAAGGAATATTTCCTGCCACTGCCTGTTCTGCACAGAGTGCTCCTCAAGTTATCATAGCTTGTGGAATCTGGAGGTGTCTAATTAGCCTAGTTGATGTTGATTGTAGAGACATAGGGGACACCTCTGTACTCTCCCATTTATGCATTTCATGTGTACTAAGAGGAAATTGATGATCAATAATATTTATCGTGGCCGAGAGACCAAGCAGGATGGCACCACAGCTAAGGTCATGTTGTATAATGAGAATGATGCCATCCATTACTTGTTGTTTCTGTGCTGTTTGGCGCAGTGATCTGAAACCAGATCTGCAGTCTTGTAGGATGATAGTTTGGTTGAATTGTGACTACTTACCTATTCATGTTTTTGAGGAATGCTAGATTTGTGAGAGGTTGGTAGCTGGCCAGGTCTTCACAGTTGCAAGTTGCTTTAACAGTAGGTGGGAGAAGATTTCCAGTTTCAATTGGGAGAATGATGTCTTCATATGTTGTGAAAATACTGTTTTTAAGGCCTTTATGAGTAGATGCATTTAAGAGATCAATCTCAGTATATTGTCTGGTAGACAGCAGTAGCTTTCGAGGTGGTGCTCCGCCCATATTTGTTATAGGGAATAATTCAATGATGGCATTGCAATTGCCTGTTGAGATATTATTATGTGGGCTGGATGGAACAGTTGCAATTCATAATAGCCATAATGGCTTTATTGGTGTCTTTAATGGCCTAGAAAAAGCAGCATAATTGTTGACTTGTTATAAGCTTTTGGGCCATAAGTGGCCTTAACTGTAGAGATAAGGGTTCTGTGTGAAGAATAGGAGGTCAGGCAGTTGTGGTATATATATTATTATTTAGAGCTCATTATCAGTCATTGGGGTTCTTGGGTCCTTCATAATGTCACATTCTACCATCTTAGGTTTTAAATCACTCAACTTTGGGGTGGAGGTTCATATACGATTTCAGGATGAGCTGTCTATGTGAAAGAAGAAAGTGACATCAACTTGGGGGGCGCTAGAGGGCACACGGCAAGATGGCTGCGCCGTAGTGCAGCTCTGCCGGCCAACTTGCCCATTCTTCAAATATCCTGCTCCCTGAACGCCATCAACATTTCAAACCCTGCGGCGTTTTGTTATAACATCGCAGGGTAGCTACCAGAGTCACTATTGAGGTGAATACCATCCCTGCTAAGCTGTTGTGCTGTGAGCAGCCCGGCGGTGCTGTGGGGAACATGGCGGCCGCTTGAACGGCTCGGCGCCCGCTAATGCCCGGTGGCTGCCTGTGCGGCTCAGGTTGCCGATAAAGTACTGCTGCTTTGGCTGGTGATCTGCACGGGTGGCTACGTGGCCCTGATCCTTCATTGCGGCTTCCTGAGGGTGACCGGAGCTGCGGCTGAGCGGCGGCGCGGCATTGGAGTGAGGCCGGCTGCCCGTTACTCGAGGGTGCTGCACGTTCCCGCGGAGTCCCCCGCGGGCCTGCTGTGCTCTGCCCCGGCACTGTGTGTGAGCTGCTCAGCGGCTGTGGCGGTGGACAGGACTTGTGCTGTCGGCGGCCTCCCCCCCAGATGGTCAAGGGATCCAGAAGACGCCGCAAGACTAGGCAGGCATACTGTTTTCAAAGATAGCGGCCGCGCAGTCGGAACTCTGACCGCCGGAGCCGTGGGATCGACTGGCGGCTGATGCGGTTGCTGTGTGAAGTGGCTGGATATCATCCCACCTGCATGGCCTCCTCCTGCAGCTACAACCGTCTGGTGAGGCCTGTTTGCCGTGCAGTGTGACTGGAGTCAGGGTGGGAGGCGAGAAATTGTGGTGCAGGTCACGCCCCCCCGATCGGCGCGGGGCCTGTGTACTCGAATACACCCCTGGCGTGCTGGCATCCAGGACTGGTGAGCTGTGCCAAAGAGGGTACCTGGTTTCCTTGCGTGCTCTCCTGGTGAGGCTGGGTGCGCGATATGAAAAGGCATGAGGCGATGCCCATTTGACCTGCTGCTGGGAGATTCCATCGTGGGATTTGACTTCTGTGTGCGGCGCATCCTGCTGCTATTAAATAAACACACCGCGGCGGCCCTATACTTGGACTGCGGGTTGTTTCCTCTCACCAGGGGTTGCTTTTAGGTTGGCGAGTTCAACGTTGTGTCCCCCCTCCCCCTCCTGTGAGGCGCCTCGAAGCCGCCTTGGAGCTGCTGAAGTACCCTGCACTGTTGGGCGCAGTTTGAGGTGGGCGAGAGACAGTTGTAGGGCGCTGCTGTGGCTGTGTGGAGGGTGCTGTTGGTGTGCGAGGCACTCTCCTGTCCTCCTGCAGTGCATAGCCTGGTGCCCGGACCGCATTGCGGCATTTCAGCAGGTGGCTGGGCTGCACCTCACCACCTACCCAATCTGCCTGCATACCCTGATTCGGCCTATAGTGACAGTCGCTGGAATTGCGGGGAGGCGTGCACTGGCCGAGATAATCCATGTAGTGTTACTGCCCTGTCAACACGCTTGGGGACTGCAGGACAGCTGCACACCGAGAGCAATCTGGGTGGAACCACTGTCACACGTGCTGCCTACGCTGTGTTTGTTATGCCTGAGCCACCACGAAACTCTTCACAATGGGGAAAACTGATAAAACCCAGCTGCGCCTAACGTTTGAACAGCGGAAGCCAGGTAAACCGGCACGGAGGGCCACATCTGACTCTGAGCTAGACACTCCCTCTGAGGCTTCCTCCGCCCTGGAGAAGACACTATCTGCGATACAAGCCAATCTTCAGTCCATAGATGGCAAAATTGAGGCCCTTAGCGGCCGCATGGACCACATGTCAGCCAAACTGGATAGACAGGCTACCCGACTGGGCGAAGCAGAACAACGCATCTCAGACGCGGAGGACGGACTTCAGCAAGTGACCTCCAAAGCACTAGATATGGAAAAGGTCCTTGCCATCACTCAGGCCAAAAATGAGGACCTTGAAGCTCGGTCCCGGCGCAATAATCTGCGCATAATAGGATTGCCGGAATCCACTAATGTAGGCCGGCTGGAGACATACGTCGAAAACATGCTCCGTGACATCTGTGGTGCTGAAAATCTCTCGCAGTTGCTTGTCGTGGAGAGAGCTCACCGCTCCCTGGCGGTCCGTCCTCCCTCTGGGGCTCCACCCAGACTGATCATTGCGCGGTTGCTCAATTTCAGGGACCGCCACTCAGTACTACGTATATCTCGGCAGAAAGGCACCTTCACATATCAGGGTAACACAGTAGCATTTTATCCGGATTTCACTGCGGCGGTCCAGGCGGTGAGAAAGGAGTAGTGAAGAAGCTCTTGATCTCCGAAAACGTACAATACGCTATGCTGTACCCAGCCCGGCTTCATATTGGAACGGACGACAAAGGCCAGGATTTTCACCAACACGAAACAAGCCATGGACTATGCTAAATCCCTTCGACGCAAGAAGAAGGCCGCTCCAGATGCCTCGGACGAAGAAGGTTAAGTCTCTATGAACAATGTACTGTGTTTAAACCACCTGTTTTTTTTTCCAGCAGAGGCTGGTTTTTTTCACTACACTAGTGTTTGCAGCGTTCTCTTGAAATGGAAGCGAGGTGCTCCTGATGCACTGTATTCGTATCACTGTATCCTTTTTGTATATGATGCCCATTGTGGCAGGGCGAGCGACATATTGTTAAAATTGGTGACTCTGATCTCCTATTTGACATGATTTTGTTTGATGGATGTTCTAGGGAATGCACTTTATTCTAGTCGGCCACCTCCCTTATCATCTAGGGAGTAGGTTGTTCTCCAGCGTTCCCCAATGGGTGTCCCCCATATCACCTTTTAGTCCATGATTACTATTGTTGGGGTTTGTTTTAGCCTGGGGATGGCTTTATTTTATTTATTTTTAAGAGTTTTATATAGCGCTGGCTAGACCCGTAGGTATCAGAGCGCTTTACAATAGGTTACACAATGTTACAGAAAAAGATAACAATTACACATAACATCCAGAATAAACAACACATTGAGAGAGGAAAGGAAGGTGGGACAAATAGAGCGGAGGGGGGGGGAAGGGGGAAGTGTGAAGGGGAGGATGAGGGAAAAGACAGGCAGGAGAGACGAAAGGAGGTCTGCCCAATGACCGACTGGGTAGGTGACGTCCCTAGGAGGGAATCCATAGTCTGTCTCCCCTATAGCTAAACAAGGTAGCTCCATCGGGCATCGGTCAAGTTGGGTATGCTAAAGTGGGTGGGGGGGGGGGGTACGGAACCCAGTAGTTGGGGTTTGTTAACTGTGATTGTCTCGATGCTTAGATTAGGGTATATATGCACAGGTTTAGCAGTACGAAGCTGGGTACTCATTATATTACTGTTCATCACTTTCAATGACGCCAACGGAAGATAAATTCACATGTATAACGTGGAATGTTCGTGAGCTAAATTGCCCCAAGAAAATTCGACAGGTCTTTGCTTATTTACATAGACATGGGGTTCAGATTGCTCTTCTACAGGAGACGCACCTGACCAAGCTGACGGAGACCAAGATTGCTCGCAAGTGGGCCGGGTATAAACTTGCCTGGTCATATTCGTCCTATGCTAGAAGGGTTCTCATCCTTATAAAAAGCGATATTGCATTTACTCCGATACGGACAAGCCCATATGAGGAAGGGCGTTATGCTATTGTGCAGGGCAAGCTAGGGGTTTCATTACTGACTGTTGCTAATGTTTATGGACCAATCACTGATGAACCTGCGCTGTTTGCCCGAATTTTCAGTGTGCTGTGTGAATGGCCTGATGCTGAAGTTGTGTGGGGAGTGGACCTCAACATGAACGTAGACCCAAGCAAGGACAAATCTAGTCAACAGGGTGGTCGTACACCAAAGGCCACCCAATGTATTAGGGATGGCATGCTTGAGCTTGGGTTGATTGACACGTGGCGGCTTCGCAACTGGGCTACTCTGGCAGGTACTCATGTCTCTACGGCGCACGGTAGCTGGTCCCGGCTGGACTACTGGCTGCTGAGTGAGGGGGCGAATGCCTGGGTGGTAGATATCGTCCCTCTCCCTCACACACTATCCGATCATAACCAAGTTAAGCTTGTTCTCTCGATTCCCACTAACACCCACCGCCCATTTACCTGGAGATTTCGTTCGGAAGCTCTTTTAGACCCTGTCTATGCCAACACCTTCCGGGAAGCAATAGGGCAATATTTTGAACTGAATGTAGGTACTGTCGACAGTGCAGCAACTCTCTGCAACTCTCTGGGAGGCCTTCAAGTTCACGATAAGGGGAGTATGCATCAGCACAGCAGCGGGTATTTTAAAGGATATTCGGGGACAGCTCACGAGGATTGAGAAGACCCTGGCGGAGCTTGAGAGAGACTATGAATCCAAGCTATGTGCAACCACGTTATCTTGCATTCACGAGCTGATTTTAGAGTACGATGAGATTGCACAGACTGAAATACGCTACTTATCTAAAAGACATGTAGCTCGCGCTTATGGCGAGGGAGGCAGGCCAGGCCGTAACTTAACTGCCAAGCTTAAATTTCGCGCTGAGCACCAGCACATTACCAAAATCGTAGACTCACAGGGTGAGGAACGCTACACACCTCAGGCCATAGCGGATCAATTTCGTGACTGCTATGCTCACCTGTACATTTCACGTGGGAGCGCTGATCCTTCAGCCTTAGATGAGTACCTATCGGACATTGCCTGTGCTTGGTTGTCGAATGGACACCGCGAATATTTGAGTCAGCCGATTGAGGCATCGGATATCCTGGTGGCAATATGCGCTTTGCCAAATAAAAAAGCTCCGGGCCGGACGGCCTTATGGCAGAATTTTATAAAGAGTATGCCGAGCTCCTTATTCCTCATCTGATGGCTGTATATGGTGAAGCGCATGAGACTGGACGACTTCCTCCATCGCTCAGACAGGCTCTAGTAATCACTTTACTAAAAAAAGACAAGTCACCCTCTTACTGCGAATCATACCGCCCCTTATCCCTGATTAATCTGGATGCAAAAATACTAGCCAAGATCCTGGCTTCCAGACTCCAACCTTTAATGCCCAATCTGGTCTTACCGGACCAATCTGGCTTCATTCCAGAAAGATCCACGTCCCACAACTTACAAACTATTTTTTCGATGTTTCACGTCATAGACCCTGCTCTTCCTGCTGCTGCTGTGCTGTTGGATGCAGCGAAAGCATTCGACTACATCGAATGGAGTTACATGTTTCAGATCCTGCAGTGCATGCGTTTCCCTGGGATTTTTATGAGTTGGGTGCGTGTGTTATACACTGACCCTTCAGCACGGGTGCGGGTGGGAGGTATCACTTCGGATCCATTTCAGATCGAGAGAGGTACCAGGCAGGAGTGCCCTCTTTCGCCCCTGTTGTTTTCTATCATGTTGGAACCCTTGGCTTGCATAATACGCCAGCGGCACAGAGAGACCGCTATCAATTTCATGCACCGCCCAGTGGGCATATCTCTTTTTGCTGACGATATGGTACTTTTTATCAAAGAGCCTCATCGTAATCTAGCGTCTGTGTGAATACATTACATTTGGCCTTTTTTCGGGACTCGCTATTAACTGGGATAAATCTGTGATCCTACCTCTGACCTCAATCACGTGCCCCCACCCCCAGCCTAGAATATCCACTGGTGTGGTCCACTGACCCAGTTAAGTATTTGGGAATTTGGGTTCATCGTGACCCCGAGATCGTGATCAAAGTAAATTATGGGAGGGCGTGTGTTGCTCTGGAGCAACAAGTGGACAGATGGACGGCGCTTCCCCTATCGCTGGTGGATCGCATCGCCATTATAAAAATGATAATATTACCGCAATTTCTATATCTCTTCTGCAACATTCCTATAATACTGATTAAACATTTTTTCAACTCGGTACGATCCACACTAGTCCGCTTGATATGGGGAGGCAAACAAGCCAGGGTGGACTGGAACACACTTACACTGGACTACGCCAAAGGTGTTTTTTGCGTACCAGATCTCTATATGTATTATCTCTGCGCTCAGGCACAATACGCACATTACTGGTACATCCCCCGTGCGTTCACTCCTCATGTGGCTGTGAAGGATGGGGATGCACACCCGACCCCGCTACATGGCATACTTACACATTCGCAGAGAGGCACGCCAAAGCATGAAATAAACGCGATTGATGCCACCACTGCTGCATGGCAAGCCATTGGTAAACTCGCCGCGAAGCTACCGATTTATGCCCCAGCGATGCCTCTGGCACACCATGCGGTGCTGTCAGTCACGCAGGAAGAAGGTCCAATGCGGTCTCTGAGAGAGGCTGGTATTGATAAAATGCAAGATATTTATCCCCATGGGAGCTTTCTCACATCTGAGGAGCTTCAATATATTCTGAACCCTACGTTGCTATTCCAATTCACTTTACACAGATTGAAACTTGCTATCAAAGCACATTATACCACATTCCCTGCCGAACCACCCTCACTGCATTCACTACAATTGTTGCTGGTGGCGCCTACACGTCGCAAGCTAGTCACTAAGCTGTATAGAGAGGTGCGAGACGAGAAGGTCACTGCTGCTGATAAAAGTCTGGCACGCTGGAATGATAGGCTCACTCCTCTGCTGCTACAAACAGAATGGGAGCACATTTGCAATCTCACTAGCACTCTCATGCCCAATGGTAATCTACGTATTATACATTTTAAATATCTCCACCAAGTGTACCACACGCCCCTTAAATTACACAGGCTTGGCCTCCGGGATACCAGCGGGTGCACGAGATGTGGCTAGATGGACGCAGATTTCTGGCACTTGGCATGGGACTGCAGGCTAGTGTTTAAATATTGGGAAGAAGTAGTACGGCATATACAGTCTATGTCTGGAGTCCCTTTGCAATGTACACCAAAGATTTGTTTGCTATGCTATCTGCCTCAGGTGAAAGGGCCTCTGGGAAGATTTGTAAGAATTGCATTGCTGTTGGCAAAACGTCAGGTGGCTTTGACATGGGAGAGCACTCTAGCACCACGCCCGGACCACTGGGTTAAGGATCTGGTGTATTGTAAAGAAAACCTCGAACTGTATGCGGAAGAGCTTCCATCGTCTTCCAAACCCAGAGGCATTTGGGAACCTTTGCGTCAATATCTGCAGTTGCAAGCCCAAGAAGGTCAATGAATGCTAGCGTTGGCTGTTAATATGTATGTATAATCCATAGCATGATACTGTCAATGTGTTTTGCCAATAACCCACGACAGGATATGATGAGTGATTGGTCAATCACATGATGTTTGTTGTTTGTTTTGATGTTGTACTGCTGCACGTGGCAGTGTAGCTGTACTTGATGTCCTGAAATCTAATAAAGAGAATAAAAATAAAAAAAAGTGACATCAACTTGCCTGGGTAATGAGTTCCTGCATAGAGTTTTCAAGTGCAATCCCATGGTGAAACCGTACTGTGGTGAGCTGCAATTGATATGGGTGGTTGATGTCACACAGATTATGAGCCAGATGACTGCATGGTGTGACCAAGCCAATGCCATTTGAAAGGCAGCATCATTGTGAAGATCACATAGTCAATGTTGATGTCGGGCAGTATTGGTTCAATTGGTTGTTTGATGTAATGAGAAGGTAGAAAAGTGTTTATTTAAAGTCTCAATTGAGACATTGCCTTTGAGTTGAATTTGCAAAAGAGAGATATAGTTGGATTCAATGATTGATTAGGTGCTGATGAGGTCTGTGATTTCTTCGATTAAGGTTTGGCTTGGATCATGTCTGCAAATTAGTTGGAAAGTGGTGGATTGAGGGGCTGAAAAGTCAATGGTGACTAGATTATCAATTTAATGGAAGCTGGTTCCCAGCAAGTACATGGACATCCCAACATGTGGATTACCGCAATGTGGTGGAGCTGTCATTGCTAATACTATCTACGTCTAACTGCTCCAAAGTGTGCCCAAAATAAGCCTGCACCTGGGGATTCAAAATCCCTAAAATATTTCTACTTTTCACTTCTGATTACTGATTTGTTTTTCTTGAGCCTTTGTTAAGAATTTAACTGTCCATTTAAGATTTCGGCTTATTTGGTATGAGATTTGGTACCTGGTTACCTTATTATGTGTTCCATTTCTATCTGCACACTGTCAATTTAATAATTCTAGTGAATACTAATGAAAATGTAAATTGAAGATGTTGGCATGTAATCATGCAATGATGGTACCATGTTTAAAGGGCACCAGTACAGTCAGTGGGAATGTCAAGAATGTCAGTCAATAATCATCAGTCTCCAAGTTCATAGACAGAGAGTGACATAAACTGACAAAATAAATCAACTTAGTAGTATAAGTAGCTGTAACATTTAATTCATTTTGAGTAAGCTACAGGGGCGCCTCTCATTGATGAGAGATTGCAGTAAGGACAAGTCCATCCTGTCTGTTATGATTTGCTGTGATGAAATGTGTGAGTGTATATATATATATTATCTACTGGCGGTCGCCAGTAGATAGTTATAGTTACAACCTATTATCCATAGGAAATCCGCGACATTCTATTTGAAATAACTCTCTTGCCGGTTGACGTATCTTCGCAAAATTTTCAAACTTTGTGGCCCGCTCCGGTCCGCTCCTACCCTGAAAGTCTCGGGGGGATTCGTCAAGCGGGGGCCGAGAAAAAAGGGGTTCCAAAACGCGTTTTCCCCATGCAATTTTCCATAGGAAACTTTAGACACGGCTACAGCCCGAACTGCTGAACGGAATTACACCAAATTTGGCAAAGAGGTAGTTTTTGGTTCAGAAAGAACCCTTTTTGTTAAATGGTGTAAATCCGTTCAGTAGTTGCTGAGAAAATCAAAAGTAAAAAGATAGTGATATCTATGGCCGAGTAGGGTCCGCGTACCCTCCCGATCACGAGCTGCATGTTAATTGGCTGTCAGCTGGCTGTCAACATTCCGAGTCAGGAAATGTTGGCAGCCATTTTGTCCCTCGGTAGAACCGAGGGACAGAAACAAGTGCGCAAAGCGCACAAAGGGGGCAGGGTAGAAACACCCTGACCCCCTAGGTTTGCTCAGGGGGTCCCACAAGGACCCCCTGGGCAAAAATAAAATATTTTTTTAAAAATCGGCAGGATGCGCTCAGGGTGCGCGAATCCTGCCGAAAAAAACGAAGCGCGGTCTCCCGCGCTTCGACAGACTTTGCCCCCGGGTGGCCCAAGTCCCGGGGGCATGGTGGGGGGTTAATTTTATGTGTGGGGGCCTCAAGGGCCCCCAAGCCCCGGGGACCACCACCCCCGGGGCTTTATATAAAAATGGTGCGGGAGGGCTCTTCTGCCCTCCCGCAGCCCCGGGGACCGCCACCCCCGGGGCTTCTTTTTATGTTAAATAAGGTGTGGGGGCTCCAGCCCCCACACGCCCGGGGACCACCACCTCCCGGGGCACTTACAAAATAAATGTGGGGGTCCATTACGGACCCCCATAGCCCCGGGGACCACCACCTCCCCGGGGCTGTGCAATTTAAGGGAGGGGGCCGCGCGGCCCCCTCCTGGAGCCCTTGATGGCCCTGGGGACCGCCACCCCCAGGGCCAGCTCCTGCAGTGTCCCGGGGTGCCTACCCCCGGGACACTGTAGTTTGCTATGGCAGGACGGGAGCCTTGCGGCTCCGTCCTGCCATTGCAAACTTGTTTTGGATATTGGAAGAGAGAGCAGGGAAACCTGCTCTCTCTTCCAATATCCAAAGCCGATTGCTTTTCCACATGGGGAGCAGCATGTTAGCTGCTCCCCATGTGTAAAGCAATGCCGGCTCCCAAGGGACGCGGGGAGCCGGCGGGACTGTGGGGGATTGGGGACCCCCACAGTCCCCAACGGAGAGGGCCAGCCCCGGGGGATGGGGTCCCCGGGGCAAGTAGTGGCTCGGGAGGGGGGCCACGCGGCCCCCTCCCCAAAAAATAAATACATTTTTTTTTAAAAAATGGAAAGGCCGGGCCCGAGAGATGGGGTCCCCGGGGCCATAAACGGCCTGAGGAGGGGGGCCACGCAGCCCCCCTCCAAAGAAAAAATAAAAAAGGCCATGCCCCGGGGGATGGGGTCCCCGGGGCCAATACAGGCCCAGGGAAGGGGGGCCACGCGGCCCCCTTCCCGTTTTTTATTTTTTTATTTTAATTACAAAAAAGGGGTAAGGCCCTGGGGGATGGGGTCCCCAGGGCCCAAAAACATGAAAAAGGAAGGGGGCCACACAGCCCCCTTCAGGGGACAAAAAAAAAAAAAAAAGGTGCGCGAATCCTGCCCCCTGGGCAAAAAATAAAATATTTTTTTTAAAAATCGGCAGGATGCGCTCAGGGTGCGCGAATCCTGCCGAAAAAAAAAATCGAGCGCGGTCTCCCGCGCTTCGGATTGCATCTTGCCCCCGGGTGGCCCAAGTCCCGGGGGCATGGTGGGGGGTTAATTTTATGTGTGGGGGCCTCAAAGGGCCCCCCAAGCCCGGGGACCGCCACCCCTCCGGGGCTTTATATAAAAATGGTGCGGGAGGGCTCTTCTGCCCTCCCACAGCCCCGGGGACCGCCACCCCCGGGGCTTCTTTTTATGTTAAATAAGGTGTGGGGGGCTCCAGCCCCCACACGCCCCGGGGACCACCACCTCCCCGGGGCACTTACAAAATAAATGTGGGGGTCCATTACCGACCCCCATAGCCCCGGGGACCACCACCTCCCCGGGGCTGTGCAATTTAAGGGAGGGGGCCGCGCGGCCCCCTCCTGGAGCCCTTGATGGCCCTGGGGACCGCCACCCCCAGGGCCGGCTCCTGCAGTGTCCCGGGGTGCCTACCCCGGGACACTGTAGTTTGCTATGGCAGGACGGGAGCCTCGCGGCTCCCGTCCTGCCATTGCAAACTTGTTTTGGATATTGGAAGAGAGAGCAGGGAAACCTGCTCTCTCTTCCAATATCCAAAGCCGATAGCTTTCCACATGGGGAGCAGCATGTTAGCTGCTCCCCATGTGTAAAGCAATGCCGGCTCCCAAGGGACGCGGGGAGCCGGCGGGACTGTGGGGGGATTGGGGATCCCCCCACAGTCCCCAACGGAGAGGGCCAGCCCCGGGGGATGGGGTCCCCGGGGCAGTGATGTCATTTGAGATGTCATCAGTGATGTCATCAGTGATGTCACTGACCATGTCATGAGTGATGTAATATGTGACGTCATCAGCAGTGCATTGCGGGGCGCGAGTTATAGTTAGCTGGACTAACTATAACGGGGGAATTTCCCGGGTTTTGTACGAGTGCAATGTCCAACTAACTATAACTGTCCCTAAAACCTATGGTTTTTTCAGTGAATTTCTAAGGTTTTTTAAATGCTAATTTGTAACTATAACGTCCCTGAAACCTATGGTTTTTTCAGTGAATATATATATATATATATATATATATATATATATATATATATATATATATATATATATTTCCAAACAACCTCCCTTCCATATTTAATATATATATATATATATATATATATATATATATATATATATGTTTTTGTTTTTGTTTTACATTATCCAACATTTATTTTGTAATGAATATGGTTTTATTGTATGCTTGCATGTTTTTGTGGACTTGTATTGTTAATTCAAAAAAGTATTATTTACTTCTACTACCAATACACAAAAAATGTAAGCAACATTTTTCTTTGTGATGTAACAGCCTCCACAATGACGAGAATGGCTTATTGGGCACTGTGGTTCTCGTTACAAGTTGCCTGGAGTGGTATCCTTGAACTGATCGAAATGTTTGTTTCTCAGAAAATAGGACCAGGATTTAATTCTTGGATCTGGAGCCATTAAAACCTTGACAGAGAGAGACACAGGGGCACTGTCCTGCAATAGCCCACCCTCCAGCAGAATGGGGGAGCAGACAATGCTGCACAAATATTTATTCCATGCTCAGAGCAAATGGAAATATTAGTGTTAAGGTCCCCGGAACTAGAAGAAACCTGCTGCCAAGAATTCAGTTATTCTGGGTCTGACAGTTTATTCCCCTTTCTGAGGAGTTCAACTCATGGTATTATACTAGCTATTATCATTTATTCTGGCTGATATCACACTCCTGTAATGAGGGATTATATGTGTATAATCATATTTGATGGCTTGATGATTACTGCTTGGACAAAAAAGTAACTGAATAAAACCCCATTACTTTATGAGGGATTGGTGGTAACTATGTCACAAAAATGGCGAGTGTAGTTTTTATACATTTTTGTAATGCTGCTAACGCATCTCTCTTGATGAAGCATAGGAGTCTGATAGGGTTCTCTAAATGCTGAATACTGCACCTTGGAAGCTACTTGCTTCAATTTCTCAGGAGGAAGGGACTTCAAAGTACTAAATGTAAAGAGAAATCAGACACGTTTATCTTCTGGGGACATGCAGAGACCATGTCATTGCAGACCAGTAGAGCGCAAGCTGTGCTTCTACTGCCTTCCAAGTGAGTACTCTGTTTAATCTGAGATAAAGGCAACATTCACTTGAATTGACATAAAATCCATGCTAATAACACAGCTATGTGCCCCAAAACCAATCTACTGAGATTTGGGAATGCACAAAGTTGAAAAGAATACACTGGAAGTACCGAAAAAAGCTAGCAATGGTGTATGAATTATAAATTAAATGACATGGGTCTGGAACTGAATAGGTTGGAACCACAGACAAGATATTTAATTGACTGTGAGAATTCCATTGTTTCTGACAGACAAACCAGATGATGAACATAGAGACTTCAATTATAAAATACTTGAAATTCTTTGAAATTGGCTGTCCTTCCAGCAGCCAGTATTCAGTACTAACAAAAAGTGCTAAAAAGCCACTTCTGTTATCTTTTTAGCCATGTGTGCACAAGAGGAGTACATCCAATATAAAAATAATAATCTAATCTATCTCAAGGTGATTCCAATTTTATGGAACACCCAAAGAATGTATTTTTTCCTAACTGACCAATAACACTCTAAGTGTCAACTCACCAATTCTGCTTTATTGCCAATTTAATCATATTCCTCAGCCCACACTGTAATCAGTTAAACTTGGCCACCTCTTCCTGTGTCCAGAATTTGAGTTTGTTTGTAAGAAATTGCTCCAGCGTAAGCAGTATAAATATTTAAAATGTAACTTTCTATTCACTACTTACTCATCTATCCGTCTAACTGTACTGGGCCCCCTAAAGCTAGATGGATTACAGCATTACCCGCACCACAGAGGAGAATGGTTCTCTGATGGATTTTTCTCCGCCCATACGAGGGGTGGGAATTAGGATGTCCAAAACCACATTATCCACCCAATGCGGACACAACTGGCAGGACCATACACTAAAAGCAAAGTAAAAATAAAGTATTGCAATGGGGAGACCCAATCTCCTAAAGAAATGAAGTCTAACTAGAATGATATAAACTAGAAGCTCTGCTACTGCGACACAGAATAGAAGGCGAAGCAGAGCTTGATATTCTGAATAGATTTGCTGATTCTCCCTACAACACATTGAGATTGAAGAGTAATTCAATACAGTTTGAAAGGAAGAACCTCAGGACACAGTAATAAACTCAGGCGATTTAGATAGTTAGTTATTGTATTAATGTTCCAACATTGAAACGGATAAGAAATTTCTTAAGCATTTCAGTCAAAAATATTAAAGCATGCAGTGCAAGACTACACATTTCATAGGAGGTTTAAATGCAAAGAGTATGGTTTAAAACAAACATCGGATACAAAGTTACAGACTTCTACCACCATTAAAGGCAAAGATTTAAAGCAAAGGGGTAAAGGAATCATTTTTAAAGTCCTCTAAGGGCGAGTCCATGAGCATTGGCAAAAAAAAAAAAAATGAAGCAAATATCAATTAGTTCGGCAAAAAAGGATTCCAGGTCAACTGCAAGAATGCAGCAGCATCAGCAAAAAGGCAGTCCAAGATAGGATTTAAAAGTATGATCATCAAATCATAGGAAAAGTGTTCCGTTCTTTCCCAAATAAAGGAAAATAAAACAATGCATTGCATCAAAAGGGAAAAAATAGGTATGATGTGGATGTGTGTCCCAAAGAAAAATAACTGCGATGCATTGCTCCTCTTTTGTTTTTTTTTCTTTATAGTCCTTATGACACCTTAATGACGTGGTGTCACTCCACTAGTCCGTCCATTGAATGATTAGTTTACGAATGTAGACACAAAATATATTTAGTTACTCCTGCATCCTCTCCTAAGCACTTCATGTGACCAACTTGACTTTCCGGGCCTTACAGGTTTGGCAACGGTAGGAAATATACAATGTAACAGTTTATGGCATCAGGTTGGAGTTTACTTTCCCACCGAGCCATCTCACAGTAAACTTTGAACGAATACCCTTTATATGTAAAATTAATCATTCACAGAACAAATAATGCAACACTTACAGAAATTTCAATTAATTATTTTGCTTGCTAAGGGAAAAATTGCAACTCAAGAAAGAACAGGTTTAAAGCTTAAAATGCATTAATCAGGTGTAAACAAATTAAACGTAATTAAAATCAAATATAATGCATTAAACCATCCCTTCATAATAAAAGAATAATAATAAATGTTTCACCCATGTGTTACTACATAAAATTGATTAGTGTTAGCTATGGCCTACTGCCACAATTTCTCAATATCCATAAATATAAATTATTCTTAAAACCCATTGTACTAAAATCGTTTTCTACATTTTTATAATCCTTAAGGTCTCTGTTACCACCTCTGTAAGTTTCAATTTCCTAGCTTCTTTTATCCCATAATTGCACAACAATCTATCCCTAATACACTTGCAATGGAAGGCAATTGAACTGCTAGGCCTCACCACTGGATTCATTAGTTTTCTTATATACCTGAATAGTAAAGCATTGTTATATGAATAATCTTGTTATGTAAATCTATTAATAAGCATTTTAACTACATAGCAATGTATTTTCTCCTTTTCCTAACTCTTTTAAGCACGCTTTTACAGTGTTGTTACTTCACTTGTCTCTATTGCTGCACCATTTCGTTCATCTTGTGTAATATGCACATTCAGGTTTTTGTGTTGAATTGGTTAAAGTGTCATGTAAGATGTTTTTAAAATATTTCTCTTCATCAAGGCATTCACATAAAAGTAGGGCTAATTCTATGGCTGAAGCTGATTGGTGATGGTGGCACACAAAGATCAGAAATGCTCTCTTGCTCAAATGATTTCTGCCAAGCATAACTTTTAAAACTCTGTCCTCAGCCCACATCAGAACCTGTTAAATCGACCCACCTGTTCCTGTGGCCAAGTTTGGACTCACCCCTCTGCCCTACGGTTTAAAACTTCTTGGGAAAGCATGTTTAACAGAGGCGGAGCCTACACTGGGGCAGATGATGATTGGCTGCGTGGCAATTCAAAGATATTTCTCTAGTGAGGTTGAGTAATGTGAGCTCACAGTTTGAAAACTAAACAACCGGTTAGTTATGCTGTAAGCTGCCTTATTATGCTGTTGATCTTTAAGAACTGTCAGGGTGGACTATGACAAAAAAAAAGGCCTGGGTACCGAAAAAAGTGGCCCCCATTAGAGATACAGATAACTAAAAGGTGGCCTAATTGTTTTAATCATACTTAATTACCTTCCCCCTCTACACCCATACAAACCTCGTAACCTGCTAAGACAATATGAATTACTATTAGCAATTAAAATAAAAATAATAGATCACTTAAAATTACAAACTATTTTAAAACTATTATGTTAGAAATGGGGGTCTCTAGTTGGCAATGGCTGGCCACTGTCCAAGTAGGGACCCTTCTTCCTAAGTCAGAGTGAGAGGGCTACCCTCTTTAATACCCCTGCTCAACCCTGTGGTAACGTAGCACGAGCAGGTAGGCTTATCTCAGAGGCAGGGTGTGAAGCATTTATGACCATACACAGTAACACAGTGAGGAACACTACAAAGGGACACCACACAAGTATTTATAAAAAATAAGTATCTTTATATAAAGGCAGATTTATCACAAGACCAATAACTGTAAAAGCCACAATACTGTCAAAAATAGGATAGCTGTTGAAGGGCTGTCAAAAATAGTTCAAAGGTTGCAAAAATAAGGTTCAAGTTCAAAGCAGTGGTCTCTGCGACCCTTTCTTTCACAAAGTACCTGGGTTTAGTAGTAAAACCAACAAAATGTCGCAAATAAGCTGTAGCGATGATTCTCGGCACGCGAGGCCGGCGATGCGCTGAAATCCTTGCCGCAAGGGAGGATGATGCGCCGATCTGCGTGAGGCGTGCGGAGACGATGCGACAAACTTCTGCACGCTGGACCGCCGATGCGATGACTTTCTTGCCGCGTGGGAGAAGTCGATGCGGCGATCCTGTTGCGCTGTGCGATTGTGTTGCGATGCGAAGACAAGACGCTCCGCGAGGGAGCGACGAAATTCGGTGCGATGCGATCAAAGTGGCGGACGCACGGCGTCCGCAATGCGATGTCTCGAAGCGATGATTTCTTTAAGGGTTGCGAGCGCGCGGCGACAGCAGCGCGATGATCTTTCCAGCGCGTCTCGGCTACAGCGGCTCGCAAAGGGGCGTCAGCGATGGTTTCGTGTTGTGGGCCCTCGGCGGCAGTAGCGCGATGATTTTCCCAGCGCTCTCGACTGCTGCGGCCCGCAAAGATGCGTTAGCGTCGATTTCCCACACTCTCTTCTCTGATGCAAACTAGAGGCCCTGGAACTCACAGGAGCCTCATCAGCAGATAGCAGTCCTCGCAGGGAGGAAGCAGGAGGTTGGTGGTGGAGTCTGATGTGCCTGAGACTCCAGCAGGAGGCTAGCTCTTTTCCTAGCCCTTGGGTAATTGCTTGTAACAAAAATAAAAGTTCTCTCAAGAGTTCCTTTTCCTCTTCTTCAAGGTCCAGTGGTCACTGCTGCAGGCCACTGCAAGAAACAACACACAAGCACAGGGACAGTCACTTCCTGCAGATTCCTCCAGTGGCACGGACAGAGTTTCCTCTCCAGATCCAAAAGCAATACAAAAAGTAGGGGTTTGAGCACAGATATTTATACCCCAAAAGTCTTTGTTCTTAGAAGCTACCAGTCACTGAACCTAGCCAGAACCAGTTCTGCTCAGGCCTGGAGCACTTTGTTTACCAGGCTGCATCCTTCCTTTCAGAAAGAGGGGGTCTGCTAGCAGACACACAGTGGGAGGTGGAGCCAGCATTCACCTTGCCAGGCACAGCCCTATTCAGGTCAAGGAGCCACCCCTCCCCACACTCTAAATGCAGATCTCTCTATTCAACCCAGGTCCGACTCAGCCTGCCCTGCCCCTCTAAAACCAGACAGCCAATACACATAACGGCAGAGCACACTGGAAGGCTTAGGCAAGAAAATACCTACTTTCTAAAAGTGGTATTTTCAAACACAGAATATAAAAATAAACTTCACTAAAATATGTATTTTAATATTCTGAGCTCAGGCATACTAAATTCGTTTTTCTACCATGTCCCTGGGGTCAGTTAGGACTATAGAATGTAATAGTCAAACTGCCCATTCTAGCCTATGAGGAACAGGTAGCCTTACAGTAGTGAAAAACGAAATGGGGGTAATTCACTACCAGGACATGCTACATACACCAAGGCATGTCCTACCTTACACATACAATGCACCCTACCATAGGGGTGACTTACAGGCTGCCAAGGGAAGGTTCAGGGGCTGGGAAGTGAGTGCACTTCACAGCCAAGATGGCAGTTCTGGATCTGCACACAGACACTGCAGTGGCAGGTCTGAGACACACTTTACAAGCTGCTTCTGTGGGTGGCACACATCAGTGCTGCAGGCCCACCAGCAGCATTTGGTTTACCAGCCCTGGGCACACATAGGCCACACTACTAGGGACTAACAGGTAAACCAAATAGGCCAATCAGGGATAAACCAATTCACATAGACATATTTACACAGGGAGCATTCGCGCTGTGACACTGAATGGCAGTGGCACAGCGCCCAGAGCATCTAACACCAGTAAAACAGAGGAGACAACAGCGAAAAATGGAAGGGAGACCCACGCCAATGGTGCCAGGTCTAACATATTATTAACAATTATACAGACAATAACACATAAAATTAAAATATGAACTAACACAAAATAATTATAAAATTATATTTTTTTACAACTATATTATTGCAAATGATATTAACAACGATAGTCTTGAAAACGATATTTCTTACCTGAAAACTGTATCAGATATTTTTGTATCACAATTTTCTTTCGATATTTCTGCAGCGGAATTTAAACTCAATGTTTTGTGCAAATACCGTTTAAATTGGTATCAAATCTAATCCCCTACTATGAGAAATCATTCACACATAGCAATGGTGTTTCATTATTAAACATATTCCCACTGTTGAAATTCCATGGACCTGATACCATTATGTGAGATTATATTTTGTCCAAATACCTTATTAACACCAAGCTGCATATCATTAAGTCACTACAATGACTGAAGACCTTCCACTGCAAAATTCAGATCTCTCTTGCCTGCAAAAACATTGCTGTAAATGATAGGACTGCTGACAAAAATAGGCACAGCAGCAGGGGCTTCTATACAGGTCAAGAAAAGTTCAACATTCAGTTTAATCTAGCCACACTAGGTCCGATCAAGAGCAGAATCTGGGATTGAATACCTACGTCGTTAAAAGGAAACTGGTGGAGTTGAAGACATTAAATTAAAAACATCACAACCTGGGCAATGCACTAGAGAGGGACAACAAAGCAACCCTACAGTCAACATCTATACTTCATTTTTTTAAGGAACGGGGGTTGCTATAAATAAACATAGCCACTGATATTATGGGATATGTTATTATTTAAGAAACACGAAAGCAGAGGTTCAATAACAAACCTGCATCATCTACGCAATGGAACCATGAAGCACCCCATTTAATGCAGAGTCTATATTGAACTTTGACACTGGTGCTACTGAATCACATCTCTAAAAAGATAAGGAGATGGATAAACAACTACATAGTTGTCTTCACTGTTCTCTCCAGGGGACGTAAGCACAAATACAAACTTCTCTGACTTTGCAGCCAGCCAATCAAATATTTTTGCTATCCAAATTAAACAGCTTTTAGGAGCAGGGCAGCTAGAAATTGGGTTACTCTTTGACTGGGGTATGCGCCCTGGTCAAGCAGAAACCACAATCCTAGTTAGGGTAAGGGTCAACAGGCAAGCCCTAAATTAACCTGTGCTCACCCTCTGGTAACTTGGCACAGAGCAGTCGGCCTTAACTTATAGGCAGTGTGTTAGGTATTTGCGCAACACTTCAAACATAAAAACAGTGAAATATCCTCACCCACTGATTCCACACCAGGTTCGGAAAAGAGCTCTGATTTAATAAATATAACAAGACCAAAATGAAAAAAATCCAATCAGTAGAACCAGAGGTATTGAATTTTAAAGTTTATAGTTAGAAATGGTGCCAAAAAGCACAAAGCGATATTGGGGGTTATATAGTCGTGCTGGGCCAGGACAAATGCGAGTCTTTTGTGACAGGTCCAATCCACGCAGCAGTGGTGATGCTTTGGTTCTGTTCGGTGATGCGCCACTCAGCTGAGGAGATGTGGCAGTTCTGCTCTGGGATGTGTTGCTCAGCAGAGAAGATGTGTTGGTTACGCTAGCAAGTACTTAGACCCACTTCCAGAGGTTCAGGACTGGGATGGCACCAGTTGTCAGGGTAGACTCACAGATGGCAGAGTCCAGGTGCAGGGGTGGGAAGCCTGTTTTGTACGTGAAGCTTCAGATCAGGAGTCCAGCCAACTACCCCTGAGAGTCACTCTGGGTTCTGGGGTCAAGAGATGCAGGTCCAGTCCTTCTAATCCAGGCAAGAGGGCAGCAGGCAGCAGATCAGCACAGCAAAGCAGGAGTCCAGCAGAGTGCAGTCCAGCAGAGTGGCAGTCCATCAGCAGCACAGCAGTCATTTTTCCTGGCAGAGTATCCACAGGTACACAAGTTTACTGATGTGGTGGTGTCTGAGGTCCAGTACTTATACCCAGTGGTGCCTTTGAAGTGGGGGAGGCGTCAAAGACATGCCTTTGAAGTGCAATTATGTCCTCCCTTCTGCTTACCCTCGGCTCCAGACTCACTACAGGGGGGTATGCAGCCCTTTGTGAGGGGACAAGACACAAATTATTCAGGTGTAAGTGAGGCGGTGCCCAGCTCCTCCCTCCCATCCTGCTAGTGATGGCCCATTGAGACACACCTAAGCTCCCATTGTGTGTGGCTGTCTAGGAGGAAATCACAAAGCTCAACTACACACAGTCATGTGATCAGAGATAGGCTACAGGCACCAAATGGCTAAAGAAAGGTCAATTTTTTAAAAGTGGCAGTTTTAGAATTGCAATTCAAAATCCGACTTCACCATAAGTTTCGGTTTTAAATTGTTATTCCAGAGACACCAGACTTGAAGGGTTTATCTCTTCCCCCATGGAAATTACAATTAAATAATGTAATCCCAATGTTATCCTATGGGGAGATGGGCCTTGCAGTAGTGATAAACAAATTTGAGAGTTTTACACCTCCAGGAAGTGTAAAACTTAAAAGTACTTGTCCTGCCTTTTAAATACAGCGTATCCTGCCTTCTTGGTTGTCCAGGTCCTATCTTTAGCTTGATATATATATATATATATATATATATATATATAGTTTGAGCCTTGCAAAAGGTTTATTTTTCCAGGTCGACATGGCAGTGTAAACTGCACACACTGGCTTTGCAACGACAAGCCTGAAGCATGGTTAAAGGGCTACATATGTGGGTGGCCTAATCAGTGCTGCATGCAGGCTAGCATTTAATTTACAGGTACTGGGTACATGTATTAGCACCTTACTAGGGACTTATATGTAAATTAAATATGTCAATTAGGGATGAACCATTTTTAGGGGAGAGAGCACAAGCACTTTAGAAGTGGTTAGCAGTGGTAAAAGAGTCCTAGTGCCAGCAAAAACGAGGTCAGAAAAATGGAGAAAGAAGGCAAAAGGTTGGGGGGAAGACAACCCTAAGGCTCCCAGGTCTAATAGTTGCATACCTTACATTAAGGACTAATGGGGTGAAGATGCCAACTGCAAGTTGCCTGATAGTAAAGTAACCAGGGAGCTCCTGCACTCCATTATAACTTATAGAGCGAGATGGCCACTAACTGAGCAAAATAATACTGCATATAGAAGGTACTGGGAAAAGGAGAGAATATGGTTTACTTTAAGCCATTCACCACTGGTAATCAAATTGCTGCCTCAAGTAAGCCTAATCCAGAAAACTAAGACAACTACAAGAGATGGCAAACTGACATGGTACTTTCATATGAATCTTAAGACAGCCATGAAATTCTGACTAGAGGGTAACTTTTTTGCATAATGTTACCAGGGCCTCATGGATTTGACACAGATAACAAATGACAAAAGCATACACAAGAGACAATTGTCTGAAAATAACAGCCCCACTCTGATCCTCGTTCTCCCTTCTTCCAAAGGTGCCTTTGAAAGTATGATCCACTCCATCAGCAAGTCCCTCAAATTGGAAAAAAAAGGTAAATAAACAAAAGCTTTCTTCCTCACTCTGTGTCACGTCTTCTGCTTTAGTTTCTCCTCCGCCTTTCCTTCTGATTGTTCTGAGGCAAATCAGGTGCTTGGGTTCAACCTCACTGTTTGCCTTTACTTAGCATATTGCACACTGTTGTCTATCTAATCTATCTCCTCCTGTCTGTCTTACTTCCCCACTCACTTGTTAATTATATCAGCTTCTTTTTACAAGTATATCTAGTGTGGGGTTCTGGGATCTCACTTGCCTCTTTTATTCTCCTTGCATGTCCTAGTTGCTAGGCTCTAACTCCTTCAGACGTCCTTTGTGGTCAGCCTTTCGGAGTTTCTATAATGTTTTATTACCTCCTGAAACATTATCAGAAATATAAAATCCGATACCTTAGCATGGAGAAAGAAAAGAAACCCTTCCCTCTTTCTTTCCTTCAGCCCCTGCCCGCATCCATGCATCTGTAAATACAACGGTTCGCCACTGGAAGTGCGATGGAACTCATAACCTTAATGGTAGAAAGAAGAAGACCATCAGTCTACTCATGGCCCACATCCTGTTCCTCTATCCTTGTTCAATACTCTTGAGATCCTGTGTCTCCTCCTGTGAGACCTTGCCTCCTGTGGTGGCCTCATCCAAGCTGATTTGCGTCTTCCTGGTGAAGACCTCCAGCTGCTGCAGCTTCCTTTTTTCTCCCAGGGCCTGATTCACAAAGGTAAACTTACACTTCCGTGTAAGTTTCTGATTGCTTGCTATTCACAAAGAACTTTACGAGTAGTATCTTTACGAGTGCGGAAATACTACTCTTAAATCCCTTTGTGAATAACAAACAATCATAAACTTACATGTAAGCGCAGTTTGCCTTTGTGAATCAGGCCCACAATTCTTGAGGCAGAAGTGAGGTCCTCTCCTTACACATCTCCTACTCCCCACTAAATTCTTCCATTCAAGAAGAAAAAATGCAGTAACCCTTGATACAAAAATTCACATTATCCTGCGTTTTCCCCCTTCCTGTGTTTGACTTGAAATGTATAAAGTTGTGGAAACAAATACACCTGAGAACTTTTATGTTATTGCCATTTTTTTATCCAAATATGCAAGCTGATTATGGTCGGTAATAATATGATCTCCCTGCCATCTAAATAATACTTTAGATTTTCTATGGCCCATTTGATGGTTAAACAATTTTTCTCTAATGTTGCATATTTCTGTTATCTGGGTAAAGATTTCGACTAATGAATACAATTGTTTTTTCCTCTCCTCTTCTATTTTCCTGGGACAAAACTGCCCTAGAGCTACATTAGAGGCATCCTTTTGTAGATTAAACGTTTTTGCAAACTCTGGGGGGCTGCAATTTGGGTTGGAGAAGACCATGTTTTTCAAATCCTCAAAACCCCTTTTAGCATTAGTTCAGGAGAGTTTTTATGATTGCTGTTATCCCTTTTTCAATCAATTGGTTGATGGGGTGGCAAAGTTTTGGGAGAATCACAGGATAAACATTCAGTAGTAGTCAATGAGACCTAAGATGGCTCTATGGTCTTTCCTGGTTCCAAGGAAGGAGAGTTCTTTGATGCTGCTACATTCTCTTCCTGTAGTTTAATACATCCATCTTCTAGCACGTAACCGAAATACTTACTACCTATTTAGCATTTTCTCATCTTATTATTCTGGAATACAGTAGGGTTTCGAGTTTACCAATTGGCTCGAGTCAACACGTGTGTAATGTTTTACTAGATGAGTCCTCCTTGTGTGTTTAAAGAATAGGGGGCATATTTACGTTCCCTGGCGCATCCCTGCAAATCAGCAGGGATGCGCCAGGGAAGATGCGACACGCAAGTTTGCCCTTGCGCCACGGCCGATGCGCCGTATTTACAATGCGGCACGCCGTGGCGCACAGAATGGCAGATGCGTGTCGCATCCCCCGACGGAAAGGCGGCGCTTTGCTGGAGTCGCGTCGCAAGCGCGTCGCAGCTCCAGCAATGCTCGGGGGTGCCCAATCTCTAACATGGTGCGTCAATCCTTACGCCTGCTTCAAGCAGGCGCAGGGTTTTGACGCAGCATGAGCGTAAAGTGACTCAGTGAAATCTTGTAGATTTCACTGCGTCACTTTTACGTGGCGTACCTGCGAGGGAACGCCCACCCTGCGCTGGAACGCCCACATGAAACCTGACGCAGGTTTCATGTGGCGCAGGGGTTTACATCGTGACGCATCTCCCTAGATGCGTCACGTTGTAAATATTGCGCAACGTGGCGCATGGTTTGCGTCGCCGCTGCGTCACATGAGTGACGCAACGGCGGCGCAAAAGTGGCGCAAGGGGCTTGTAAATATGCCCCTAGGTCTTCAAAGGACATTAGGAGATTTCGAAGATCCTCCTTTTAATTTTCTGATACATTTAGTTTGCCCTCTATTTTTTCCAGTGGGGTTTTGCCTGACTTCACTATTTGTACCAAGAAACCTGAGGGTATTGGACCCTGCCATGTTGTAAAATAGTTTACATGAAATATCGTTTCATTCCTCCTTTTGGAGAGTTCTGGCTCATAGGTAACTATACTCGTTCTTTACAGGGTCTTGTAAAGCCGTTGTCAGATGATCAACATCTTGTTATTGGTAGAAGGCATAAGTAATAAAAACGTATTCTCCTGGGTGGAAATCTCTATGTTTGCTATGTTAATCATATTGAAGCTGTTTATTTTGTGCAGTCTCTCATAGCATCCAAATTTGATTTCTCTTTTGAGACACATAGGGGCATATTCTCAAGAACGTGTGATAACCACCGCAAATTTAGCTTAACGCAACTTTGCATATCGCAGTCCATCGCAGGAAATTAACGCCTTGTTAACCAAGTATTCACAACACGGCGGTACCATGGAATAGTCTCCAGATAACGCGCCAACTGACCGCGTTAAAATCAACGCCACGCCGCAAGAATGCGAAACACGAACGCCAAAAAAGCTGCGATGAGGCCGAACGCGATACAAAAAGCAGCGGAAACCAGCAGCAGGCCTGTAAATCCCACGCGTCTGGCGGGAAAATGCACCATAGAAGCAACAAAAACAACACACCAGAAACAATCCAAAGTGCGTAGCAACATGGATGCACCCTGAACCAGCGCAGAGGCCAACGCGAACCCCACAAGCCCCACAGACCACCAGCAAGGACCAACTGGGTCGGGGAAGGCCAAGGAGAAGAGGGAGAGGAAGACGGGGTGCAGTCCGTAGGAAAATAAGACCAGCGTCACGGATGTGACAGAACACTACCAGCAACTGATCCACATTCAGACCACCTTGAATGCAGCCTGAGTGCCGAGGAGGCCAAGGAGTAGGCCAAGAGGCGCTGGCATGACGTGAAAACCTAAACCAGGCCCAAAGCCGCTGCCAACAGGAAGGCAGCTACGGCGACAGGAGGTGGGAGTCCTGCACCACAGGAGGAGCTGGAGGAAATGGAGGCCAGCCATCAGTGTGGAGACGGTGCAAGGAGGTGGGAGTATGGACACAGGTCGAGAGGACCTGACACAACAACAACAGTGTGAGTAACAAACAGGTCCTGGGGGGACGGGGGGAGATGGGCACAATGGCACACATGCACAACGACGTGTAGCACACTGCACACCCACAATAACCCAGGGTCATGTCCCCCATCCCCGTGGCACACTGCAGCACACACACATGCCAATCACAGCACATCCCATGACAATGTGGCACAAAGTGCAACACCGACACTGCAGAACAGGGGACACAACTGGGTCCGCCCATGCGCAGAAACAGGCCAATCACATTTGACAGAGCAGGGAACTGTGAGATGCATATGTACGGGTACAACCTCACAACAGTCATGTAGTTCAAATGTCCACTGTCCCCCCTCAAATTGCCAGCACCGCCCAAACAGCCACAATGTACATTGTCACACAGTCTGCATGTCTACAAGAACAATGCGCCAACATAAATGCCAACACAATGTCAACATGCATCTCCCCTTCACATTGCAGAGGGACAAACAACACCTCCAGCAGGTCAGACCAGACAACCCATCAGTGATGCAGGACACAACCAACACACCTTCGACACCGACGCCCTACAACAGCCCATGGACATCCCATGCAACTCACCACCAGGACCAGGGCAGACAAGCCACTTTGAGGAGAACCCAGCCCCTGCAACAGACCACACAGCATGAAGCACACGCAAGCAAGGCTGGCCCACAACACTTCACCGACCCACACATGGCACCCCAATGCCAGGTGTCAGAACACCAAAAGGAGGTGGCCGAACAGGTGCTGGTGTGGTCGGAACCCATGGAAGGCGAACTAGGTCACATACGTGGGTGTCAATTACCCTTCAGGGACCACCTACACCCCACAAAGGAGACCCACACTGCCATAGGGACACATGCAGATATTATGTTGAACTGGCTACGGGCACGTGCGCCCGGCCCCTTTATTGGCAGGGCCACATGTACAGTGATGCCTGTGCTGGATGTGTGTGGGGTGAGCATAAGCCAGCCCGCACGGAGTGCTCGGTGCTGGCAACAACTTGAACAGTGGACACCAGTGCAATGGAAACAGAAAACACATGCATAACAGAGTCAACTGCTGAGCAACATGGAGGGAGCCGGAGCAAGTACAGAGGTCACCCAACATACAAACAGAAGTGTCCGTGAGTTGCAGTGCACTGAGGTTGGGGCACTAGAGCTGTGCGCGCTCATGTGATGAAAATAACTTGGATTGTGTCCATTCAGGATATTCCTGATGCAGATGCAGTGGGGTGTGTTAGACCTGCAGCAACTTCCTCATCAATGTCCCAGGTCTCCCACACTGCCTGAGGTGACATTGCTGCGCAACATCTCCACATCACAAAACTCAATCAGTAACGGTCCATTGGTTGCGGTGCACTGAGTCAGTGGCACCTGGAGTGCTGAGCAGTGGATCAGGCAGATGATGGCATCCACGACAGGTCTGAGCAACTCCGTCAGTCTGCCAGTACCACTGTCTCAACTCTGGCAGATGGTGGTTGGAGTTGGCCCTGGCGATGGTGGCGTGTGCCTCCTGCGGTGATGCGACGTCCGGGCCGGTCAGGACTCGATTTGATGTGTGAGCCCTGGTGGTCCGCAGTTGAGGCCAGAGGCAGCGGACAGCACAGGGCCACATGCACATGGCGTCGATGACCCCAAGACCACCGTCACAGAGGTCATCCAATATTCATACAGACAGGGTCCCGGACTTGAGCTGCACAGTTAGTGGCCCCGGGTGCACATCGGCAGGCACAGGCACACCGCCACGGGACGGTGACTTGCGGTCCCATGAGGTAGGGCCATACAGACTGAGCGGGTCCTCGTTGATGTTGGAGGTGAATGTCGCGGAGTGTTTCGGGGGACAGTGGAAAGTGTTCTTCCAGGGCATGATGCAGAGGGCAGAAGCTATCCGGAAGCAGCAAATGGAGGAGTGGAAAGCGACTGCCTCGTTGCCACCACCAATTCGGTATCAGCTGCATGAGGATGAAAACTACCCCCTAGTCCATAGACTCAAACGCCACCAATGTACGACCAGAGAGTGTCCATGAATGTCGGGGAACAGACTTAGTGGCACCGGGGCTGAAAGGGGATGCAGTCTGCAATGATGCCGGTACACTGATATGAACTCCGGCATTGACGATTCCAGACTCTGTGACCTACTGGACCGCAGTGTGGGCCGGAGGCAGCGGTCAGCAGTGGGCCACAGCCACGTGTCGTAGGCTCGCGATGCACAGAGTTAGTGACATCAGTGCAGTTGTCGGTAGTGTTCGATCACCTCCGTAATGATGATCCTTTTTTCCTCCCAAATGCAATGCGTCATCCTCTTATGCCTCTCCTTGCGTGCAATGATTCGTACTCTGCCTTTGAATAATCGATGTTCAGTTCCAATTCTGTGACCTACTCGAGCGCAGCGTGGGCCGAGAGCAGTAGTCCGCGTGGGCCCACAGAATCTTGCGGCTGTGATGTAACACTAAGACCTGTTGGCACCACATCGAAGGGTGTATAGTGACATACACTCAACCATGATTTATGTGCTCTGCCATGGTGTAATCAAGACTCAGTTCCAAATGTGTGACCTACTTGTCCGCTATGCATGCTGGTGGAGTACGTCAACGTGAAAGGAATACTGTGGGCCTGTGTTGTGGAGGCCGTGATGGTCTGAGGAGGCTGCCAAGGTCGCAGGCCTCGGGCTTGGAGATTGCACCGGCATGTGGTGGGCCCTCATCGACACACGCCGGTGTCGGAAGGTGGGCATTGAGGCCTGGGTGCGCAGGGGCGGGCAGGACTGATTCAGGGACCAGCGTCCAGGGGTGCAGCTGGCACACAGGATCGCTGGCAACACCGCGCACGGTGTCGGCCTCGTGGCGGGGTGAGGGGCGCCGCCCTGGCAGGGACGTTGGGCATTCCAGAAGAGGACCACGCCCAGGGTTACGTGCCTTTTATTCACACCCCTACGATGGCCTGGCGTACGCCGGGCCAGCCCACTCCGCTCACACTTACGGGGGGGACGTCACAAGCTACATTTCCACGACTTCCCCACTGGCTGGGGTGACATGGTTGCGTCCACTATCCACTACACTCCAAACACCAGCGGTGTGTGTCGATATGGATATGTGTGTGGTCTGCATACTGCAGTCTGGCCAGGACATCCACAACACACTTGGCATTGTGTACATTCTCATTCATCAGTCCCTTGCCTCCTTCGCACATGCCTGGTCCCCATCTCTTCAGACAATCTGCTACTGTGTGTCCGAGGTGCCATGCCGTAGATGGCTCATGTACATGGCTGGCACAGGTTCCCACAGTGAGTTGTGCTGTCGTGTCTGGTGGGTGTGCATGGTGTATGTGAGCCTGTGACGTGTGCATTTCCTGTGTTGTGTGTTGCATGATTGTGGAGTTGAGGTGTGTGGTGTGTGCATTTGGTATTGGCCAACGAGCAGTGCATTTCCATGGGTGCCATCCTGGTGGCGCAGGTTGATGATGGACTGTCGGGAGGTGCAGGTATCATGCACACTGCCTGGGTGGTTGGCGACGTTATTGGCGGAGATTCCACTGTGGTCCACTATTGCCTGCACATTGGTGGGATCCGTGCGCTTTCTGTTGCGCTTCTTGTGTGCAGTGTCGCAAGGGGCCACTAGTAGGACATGTGTGCAGTCACTTACCCCCTGACACGTGCGGAAAGCCACCTGTGGTGTACACGCCTTGCTTGGTCTCTGGCTGTTCCTGTGCAGTGTGTGTGAGGTATGGATAGTGGGGTACCGAGCTGAAGGTGTCATCCATGACTGTTGTGGGGGACTTGGATTGGCCAGGCTGTGTGACTCCTCCGTCTCAGGCGGAGGTTGGTTGGAGGGTACCAGAGGCCAACACGTGCAGCACGGCCAGCAGCTTTGTCTGCGGTGGGATGTTGGTTGTCCGCTGTGTTGGTACCATCAGCCTGTGGGCTATGGTGGTCAGGATGCGGAGGAGGGTTGTCCCTTTGGGCATATAGTGGGCAATGACATTCTCTGGTGTTGGGTCTGTGGGGTTGGTGCATTTTCGGAGGGTCGCTGTCTTTGTCTGCGCTGCCTCAGTGTTGGTCCGGGGGGTGGTGGTTGTCCGGGGGGTGGGGGAGGTGGTGGCGGTGGGTGTTGTTGCCCTCTCTGGGCTCCGGGATGCATGGTGAGTATCTCCATGGCATCTGTTGTTCTTCATGTGTGGTTGTGTGCTGGGATCCCTTTGATGGTGCAGGTTGTCATCCGACTTTACACCATGTCAGAGCAGGTGTTAGATTCCTGCTGCTAACACGCCTTATCACCTGTTTTGTGGTCTTATCGCTGATCGGGCTGGTTGTTGAGAATGTTGAGGTGTGGTGTTGTCGTGGGTTTTTGCTCGGGAATGCCTACTCTGCATCTCCTTAGCGATAGTTGCAGGGGTCATCTGTGGCGATGTTTTTTGAGGATGCTTTCACAGGTAAACTGGTGTTGTGGGCTGTTAGCACCAGCTTGTAAATGGGGCGATAAATTTATCGCAACTTTGGCTGCGATAAAGTGCCCTTAACTCGGCGATGGCTTCTTGAGAATATGCCCCATACTCTTCTAATGAGGGCCTTTTAGCACTAGGCTGATTTTGCCAAACCTTTTAACCATCTCTAAATGAGTTTGTGGCTTTCTGCCAAAGAGTAACTCAAATGAGGAAAACCATAAACTAGCCTAGGTTTAACAATGAATAGAAATGAGGGCCAAAGAGAGCGTCTTGTGCCAGTGCTTCCTGTCTAAATCACGAATCTTTTTAAACATCAATTGCAAACCAGCATTGTACCACTCCACTAAACTGTCTGTTTGGGGGGGAGTGATAAGTCGATGTATGCAATTGTTTGTTTTCTTTTGGTTAACTGTTCACATATTTGGCCCTTAGTTTAGATACAAAGGATGTCCACTGGACGGACTGTAAGTACCTCATTCGGGAATCCTGTACATGAGAACATTTCAGTCTTGCCTGAGGCTATTTGAAGGTCTTTATGTGTCTTCAAGGTACAACCCCTGGATACCTGGGGCAGTATTATACAATATGGTGCATTTTCCTCCTTGTTATCACCGAGTGCACCTTTCAAAAGATAAGGTAAGTTTGTTCAGTTTCCTATAGGCAAATATGGGAAGGCGAAGGAGGTTTAAGAGAGATTAGGCAGAATAGTTTTAAGTTTTTCCATTCTGTTATCTGTATTGCTTTGTAGACGCTAGCTTTACTAAGCAGGTCCCTCGCAATAAATCTTGAGTTTGGTGCATGCCGTAAAAAGGTGAGCCAATCACACTTCACCAAAGTCTTGGGCCTTCTTTGCTGGGATTTGCTAGAATGTTTGTAGAGGGAATTAAGCTAAAGAAATTATTAAAAATATCTTTTCACCTTCTTATCTCTTTGCAACCAGGAAGTGTCCTCACATTTACAAACAAATCCAACTTTCCCGTAAAGTTCAGTAGATTTTCCAGTGCATTTTCTGCTGACATTGCACTGATTATTGTGACCTGAGCTAAAATGCTGAGCTGCATCACAAAGTAACCCTGTTGATATATCCTATTCCCTCGATAACTCATTTAGATTCATCTCTAGATTTGGGTTTTACCTGTTGATTTCTTAGTAAAAGTTAGAATGCTGAGCAGAGAGATAGTCATATTGTCAGTGGCGGCTGGTGACATTTGAAAGTGGTGAGGTGTAAAATGATAGTCATACTGCACCGCAGCAAGCGAGCGAGCCTGAACAACCTAAGGGTGGTTCGGGGGGGGGTTATCCCCCTGAGAAATCTTTGAAAAAAGATTGGACAAATGGTGCATTTTCAAGCAAATTTGAGAAAGCAGGAAGGTTAATAAAGCAATTGTGAAAGTGCAGTTATTACATTAATAAAGAGATGTCATATAACATAGGTAGCTGCTTATTCAAGCTTTCTTTCACCCAATAGTCCAGCAGGGTCTTGATACAAGACAGATAAGAGAAAAAGCAGTGTGGTCCTCGACCAGGAAGACACTCGTATTTCGTTGGTAAGAAGTCAAAAGATTGGTCAAATTGAAAACCTGAAATGCAATACGCAATCCAACAATTTGCAAGTACATCTCATCTATGTTCAACAAGCCATGTTTTACCCATGATTGGAATTGTGAATCACCAAATAAACTTAGCCACTGCAATCAAAATCAACCAAAACTGTGGCTCAAGGTTACATATTGATACCAAAGGGGATGATGGACGGAGCGTTAGAGCAAATCAAACACTCACCCCCAGTCAACTGATCTGGGTTTAATCCATCATCATTCTTTAGCTCACTCCACCACCCCAGTTCAGACATGGCCATATGCAAATCAGTCTGACCCTGTGCCTCATGGGAACAGACCAGCCCGAACTGCCAAGCCATGTCTTCCCTGGACCGGAAACAAGCATCCTGGGACCGGTTTCGGGTTCAAAACCCTCATCAGCCAGGCTATCTTGAATCCAGTGGCAAAGTGAGCAAGGGACCCACGTCTGGGCATACCCTGCCAACTTAGGGCGAACAAAGCGATACCAAAGGGGATGATGGACGGAGCGTTAGAGCAAATCAAACACTCACCCCCAGTCAACTGATCTGGGTTTAATCCATCATCATTCTTTAGCTCACTCCACCACCCCAGTTCAGACATGGCCATATGCAAATCAGTCTGACCCTGTGCCTCATGGGAACAGTCCAGCCCGAACTGCCAAGCCATGTCTTCCCTGGACCAGAAACAAGCATCCTGGGACCGGTTTCGGGTTCAAAACCCTCATCAGCCAGGCTATCTTGAATCCAGTGGCAAAGTGAGCAAGGGACCCACGTCTGGGCATACCCTGCCAACTTAGGGCGAACAAAGCGATACCAAAGGGGATGATGGACGGAGCGTTAGAGCAAATCAAACACTCACCCCCAGTCAACTGATCTGGGTTTAATCTATGATCATTCTTTAGCTCACTCCACCACCCCAGTTCAGACATGGCCATATGCAAATCAGTCTGACCCTGTGCCTCATGGGAACAGTCCAGCCCGAACTGCCAAGCCATGTCTTCCCTGGACCGGAAACAAGCATCCTGGGACCGGTTTCGGGTTCAAAACCCTCATCAGCCAGGCTATCTTGAATCCAGTGGCAAAGAGAGCAAGGGACCCACGTCTGGGCATACCCTGCCAACTTAGGGCGAACAAAGCGATAGCAAAGGGGATGATGGACGGAGCGTTAGAGCAAATCAAACACTCACCCCCAGTCAACTGATCTGGGTTTAATCCATCATCATTCTTTAGCTCACTCCACCACCCCAGTTCAGACATGGCCATATGCAAATCAGTCTGACTCTGTGCCTCATGGGAACAGTCCAGCCCGAACTGCCAAGCCATGTCTTCCCTGGACCGGAAACAAGCATCCTGGGACCGGTTTCGGGTTCAAAACCCTCATCAGCCAGGCTATCTTGAATCCAGTGGCAAAGTGAGCAAGGGACCCACGTCTGGGCATACCCTGCCAACTTAGGGCGAACAAAGCGATACCAAAGGGGATGATGGACGGAGCGTTAGAGCAAATCAAACAGGCACCCCCAGTCAACTGATCTGGGTTTAATCCATCATCATTCTTTAGCTCACTCCACCACCCCAGTTCAGACATGGCCATATGCAAATCAGTCTGACCCTGTGCCTCATGGGAACAGTCCAGCCCGAACTGCCAAGCCATGTCTTCCCTGGACCAGAAACAAGCATCCTGGGACCGGTTTCGGGTTCAAAACCCTCATCAGCCAGGCTATCTTGAATCCAGTGGCAAAGTGAGCAAGGGACCCACGTCTGGGCATACCCTGCCAACTTAGGGCGAACAAAGCAATACCAAAGGGGATGATGGACGGAGCGTTAGAGCAAATCAAACACTCACCCCCAGTCAACTGATCTGGGTTTAATCCATCATCATCCTTTAGCTCACTCCACCACACCAGTTCAGACATGGCCATATGCAAATCAGTCTGACCCTGTGCCTCATGGGAACAGTCCAGCCCGAACTGCCAAGCCATGTCTTCCCTGGACCGGAAACAAGCATCCTGGGACCGGTTTCGGGTTCAAAACCCTCATCAGCCAGGCTATCTTGAATCCAGTGGCAAAGTGAGCAAGGGAGCCACGTCTGGGCATACCCTGCCAACTTAGGGCGAACAAAGCGATACCAAAGGGGATGATGGACGGAGCGTTAGAGCAAATCAAACACTCACCACCAGTCAACTGATCTGGGTTTAATCCATCATCATTCTTTAGCTCACTCCACCACCCCAGTTCAGACATGGCCATATGCAAATCAGTCTGACCCTGTGCCTCATGGGAACAGTCCAGCCTGAACTGCCAAGCCATGTCTTCCCTGGACCGGAAACAAGCATCCTGGGACCGGTTTCGGGTTCAAAACCCTCATCAGCCAGGCTATCTTGAATCCAGTGGCAAAGTGAGCAAGGGACCCACGTCTGGGTATACCCTGCCAACTTAGGGCGAACAAAGCGATACCAAAGGGGATGATGGACGGAGCGTTAGAGCAAATCAAACACTCAACCCCAGTCAACTGATCTGGGTTTAAACCATCATCATTCTTTAGCTCACTCCACCACCCCAGTTCAGACATGGCCATATGCAAATCAGTCTGACCCTGTGCCTCATGGGAACAGTCCAGCCCGAACTGCCAAGCCATGTCTTCCCTGGACCGGAAACAAGCATCCTGGGACCGGTTTCGGGTTCAAATCCCTCATCAGCCAGGCTATCTTGAATCCAGTGGCAAAGTGAGCAAGGGACCCACGTCTGGGCATACCCTGCCAACTTAGGGCGAACAAAGCGATACCAAAGGGGATGATGGACGGAGCGTTAGAGCAAATCAAACACTCACCCCCAGTCAACTGATCTGGGTTTAATCCATCATCATTCTTTAGCTCACTCCACCACCCCAGTTCAGACATGGCCATATGCAAATCAGTCTGACCCTGTGCCTCATGGGAACAGTCCAGCCCGAACTGCCAAGCCATGTCTTCCCTGGACCGGAAACAAGCATCCTGGGACCGGTTTCGGGTTCAAAACCCTCATCAGCCAGGCTATCTTGAATCCAGTGGCAAAGTGAGCAAGGGACCCACGTCTGGGCATACCCTGCCAACTTAGGGCGAACAAAGCGATACCAAAGGGGATGATGGACGGAGCGTTAGAGCAAATCAAACACTCACCCCCAGTCAACTGATCTGGGTTTAATCCATCATCATTCTTTAGCTCACTCCACCACCCCAGTTCAGACATGCCATATGCAAATCAGTCTGACCCTGTGCCTCATGGGAACAGTCCAACCCGAACTGCCAAGCCATGTCTTCCCTGGACCGGAAACAAGCATCCTGGGACCGGTTTTGGGTTCAAAACCCTCATCAGCCAGGCTATCTTGAATCCAGTGGCAAAGTGAGCAAGGGAGCCACGTCTGGGCATACCCTGCCAACTTAGGGCGAACAAAGCGATACCAAAGGGGATGATGGACGGAGCGTTAGAGCAAATCAAACACTCACCACCAGTCAACTGATCTGGGTTTAATCCATCATCATTCTTTAGCTCACTCCACCACCCCAGTTCAGACATGGCCATATGCAAATCAGTCTGACCCTGTGCCTCATGGGAACAGTCCAGCCTGAACTGCCAAGCCATGTCTTCCCTGGACCGGAAACAAGCATCCTGGGACCGGTTTCGGGTTCAAAACCCTCATCAGCCAGGCTATCTTGAATCCAGTGGCAAAGTGAGCAAGGGACCCACGTCTGGGTATACCCTGCCAACTTAGGGCGAACAAAGCGATACCAAAGGGGATGATGGACGGAGCGTTAGAGCAAATCAAACACTCAACCCCAGTCAACTGATCTGGGTTTAAACCATCATCATTCTTTAGCTCACTCCACCACCCCAGTTCAGACATGGCCATATGCAAATCAGTCTGACCCTGTGCCTCATGGGAACAGTCCAGCCCGAACTGCCAAGCCATGTCTTCCCTGGACCGGAAACAAGCATCCTGGGACCGGTTTCGGGTTCAAATCCCTCATCAGCCAGGCTATCTTGAATCCAGTGGCAAAGTGAGCAAGGGACCCACGTCTGGGCATACCCTGCCAACTTAGGGCGAACAAAGCGATACCAAAGGGGATGATGGACGGAGCGTTAGAGCAAATCAAACACTCACCCCCAGTCAACTGATCTGGGTTTAATCCATCATCATTCTTTAGCTCACTCCACCACCCCAGTTCAGACATGGCCATATGCAAATCAGTCTGACCCTGTGCCTCATGGGAACAGTCCAGCCCGAACTGCCAAGCCATGTCTTCCCTGGACCGGAAACAAGCATCCTGGGACCGGTTTCGGGTTCAAAACCCTCATCAGCCAGGCTATCTTGAATCCAGTGGCAAAGTGAGCAAGGGACCCACGTCTGGGCATACCCTGCCAACTTAGGGCGAACAAAGCGATACCAAAGGGGATGATGGACGGAGCGTTAGAGCAAATCAAACACTCACCCCCAGTCAACTGATCTGGGTTTAATCCATCATCATTCTTTAGCTCACTCCACCACCCCAGTTCAGACATGCCATATGCAAATCAGTCTGACCCTGTGCCTCATGGGAACAGTCCAACCCGAACTGCCAAGCCATGTCTTCCCTGGACCGGAAACAAGCATCCTGGGACCGGTTTTGGGTTCAAAACCCTCATCAGCCAGGCTATCTTGAATCCAGTGGCAAAGTGAGCAAGGGAGCCACGTCTGGGCATACCCTGCCAACTTAGGGCGAACAAAGCGATACCAAAGGGGATGATGGACGGAGCGTTAGAGCAAATCAAACACTCACCACCAGTCAACTGATCTGGGTTTAATCCATCATCATTCTTTAGCTCACTCCACCACCCCAGTTCAGACATGGCCATATGCAAATCAGTCTGACCCTGTGCCTCATGGGAACAGTCCAGCCTGAACTGCCAAGCCATGTCTTCCCTGGACCGGAAACAAGCATCCTGGGACCGGTTTCGGGTTCAAAACCCTCATCAGCCAGGCTATCTTGAATCCAGTGGCAAAGTGAGCAAGGGACCCACGTCTGGGTATACCCTGCCAACTTAGGGCGAACAAAGCGATACCAAAGGGGATGATGGACGGAGCGTTAGAGCAAATCAAACACTCAACCCCAGTCAACTGATCTGGGTTTAAACCATCATCATTCTTTAGCTCACTCCACCACCCCAGTTCAGACATGGCCATATGCAAATCAGTCTGACCCTGTGCCTCATGGGAACAGTCCAGCCCGAACTGCCAAGCCATGTCTTCCCTGGACCGGAAACAAGCATCCTGGGACCGGTTTCGGGTTCAAATCCCTCATCAGCCAGGCTATCTTGAATCCAGTGGCAAAGTGAGCAAGGGACCCACGTCTGGGCATACCCTGCCAACTTAGGGCGAACAAAGCGATACCAAAGGGGATGATGGACGGAGCGTTAGAGCAAATCAAACACTCACCCCCAGTCAACTGATCTGGGTTTAATCCATCATCATTCTTTAGCTCACTCCACCACCCCAGTTCAGACATGGCCATATGCAAATCAGTCTGACCCTGTGCCTCATGGGAACAGTCCAGCCCGAACTGCCAAGCCATGTCTTCCCTGGACCGGAAACAAGCATCCTGGGACCGGTTTCGGGTTCAAAACCCTCATCAGCCAGGCTATCTTGAATCCAGTGGCAAAGTGAGCAAGGGACCCACGTCTGGGCATACCCTGCCAACTTAGGGCGAACAAAGCGATACCAAAGGGGATGATGGACGGAGCGTTAGAGCAAATCAAACACTCACCCCCAGTCAACTGATCTGGGTTTAATCCATCATCATTCTTTAGCTCACTCCACCACCCCAGTTCAGACATGCCATATGCAAATCAGTCTGACCCTGTGCCTCATGGGAACAGTCCAACCCGAACTGCCAAGCCATGTCTTCCCTGGACCGGAAACAAGCATCCTGGGACCGGTTTTGGGTTCAAAACCCTCATCAGCCAGGCTATCTTGAATCCAGTGGCAAAGTGAGCAAGGGACCCACGTCTGGGCATACCCTGCCAACTTAGGGCGAACAAAGCGATACCAAAGGGGATGATGGACGGAGCGTTAGAGCAAATCAAACACTCACCCCCAGTCAACTGATCTGGGTTTAATCCATCATCATTCTTTAGCTCACTCCACCACCCCAGTTCAGACATGGCCATATGCAAATCAGTCTGACTCTGTGCCTCATGGGAAAAGTCCAGCCCGAACTGCCAAGCCATGTCTTCCCTGGACCGGAAACAAACATCCTGGGACCGGTTTCGGGTTCAAAACCCTCATCAGCCAGGCTATCTTGAATCCAGTGGCAAAGTGAGCAAGGGACCCACATCTGGGCATACCCTGCCAACTTAGGGCGAACAAAGCGATACCAAAGGGGATGATGGACGGAGCGTTAGAGCAAATCAAACACTCACCCCCAGTCAACTGATCTGGGTTTAATCCATCATCATTCTTTAGCTCACTCCACCACCCCAGTTCAGACATGGCCATATGCAAATCAGTCTGACCCTGTGCCTCATGGGAACAGTCCAGCCCGAACTGCCAAGCCATGTCTTCCCTGGACCGGAAACAAGCATCCTGGGACCGGTTTCGGGTTCAAAACCCTCATCAGCCAGGCTATCTTGAATCCAGTGGCAAAGTGAGCAAGGGACCCACGTCTGGGCATATCCTGCCAACTTAGGGTGAACAAAGCAATACCAAAGGGGATGATGGACGGAGCGTTAGAGCAAATCAAACACTCACCCCCAGTCAACTGATCTGGGTTTAATCCATCATCATTCTTTAGCTCACTCCACCACCCCAGTTCAGACATGGCCATATGCAAATCAGTCTGACCCTGTGCCTCATGGGAACAGTCCAGCCCGAACTGCCAAGCCATGTCTTCCCTGGACCGGAAACAAGCATCCTGGGACCGGTTTCGGGTTCAAAACACTCATCAGCCAGGCTATCTTGAATCCAGTGGCAAAGTGAGCAAGGGACCCACGTCTGGGCATACCCTGCCAACTTAGGGTGAACAAAGCGATACCAAAGGGGATGATGGACGGAGCGTTAGAGCAAATCAAACACTCACCCCCAGTCAACTGATCTGGGTTTAATCCATCATCATTCTTTAGCTCACTCCACCACCCCAGTTCAGACATGGCCATATGCAAATCAGTCTGACCCTGTGCCTCATGGGAACAGTCCAGCCTGAACTGCCAAGCCATGTCTTCCCTGGACCGGAAACAAGCATCCTGGGACCGGTTTCGGGTTCAAAACCCTCATCAGCCAGGCTATCTTGAATCCAGTGGCAAAGTGAGCAAGGGACCCACGTCTGGGTATACCCTGCCAACTTAGGGCGAACAAAGCGATACCAAAGGGGATGATGGACGGAGCGTTAGAGCAAATCAAACACTCAACCCCAGTCAACTGATCTGGGTTTAAACCATCATCATTCTTTAGCTCACTCCACCACCCCAGTTCAGACATGGCCATATGCAAATCAGTCTGACCCTGTGCCTCATGGGAACAGTCCAGCCCGAACTGCCAAGCCATGTCTTCCCTGGACCGGAAACAAGCATCCTGGGACCGGTTTCGGGTTCAAATCCCTCATCAGCCAGGCTATCTTGAATCCAGTGGCAAAGAGAGCAAGGGACCCACGTCTGGGCATACCCTGCCAACTTAGGGCGAACAAAGCGATAGCAAAGGGGATGATGGACGGAGCGTTAGAGCAAATCAAACACTCACCCCCAGTCAACTGATCTGGGTTTAATCCATCATCATTCTTTAGCTCACTCCACCACCCCAGTTCAGACATGGCCATATGCAAATCAGTCTGACTCTGTGCCTCATGGGAACAGTCCAGCCCGAACTGCCAAGCCATGTCTTCCCTGGACCGGAAACAAGCATCCTGGGACCGGTTTCGGGTTCAAAACCCTCATCAGCCAGGCTATCTTGAATCCAGTGGCAAAGTGAGCAAGGGACCCACGTCTGGGCATACCCTGCCAACTTAGGGCGAACAAAGCGATACCAAAGGGGATGATGGACGGAGCGTTAGAGCAAATCAAACAGGCACCCCCAGTCAACTGATCTGGGTTTAATCCATCATCATTCTTTAGCTCACTCCACCACCCCAGTTCAGACATGGCCATATGCAAATCAGTCTGACCCTGTGCCTCATGGGAACAGTCCAGCCCGAACTGCCAAGCCATGTCTTCCCTGGACCAGAAACAAGCATCCTGGGACCGGTTTCGGGTTCAAAACCCTCATCAGCCAGGCTATCTTGAATCCAGTGGCAAAGTGAGCAAGGGACCCACGTCTGGGCATACCCTGCCAACTTAGGGCGAACAAAGCAATACCAAAGGGGATGATGGACGGAGCGTTAGAGCAAATCAAACACTCACCCCCAGTCAACTGATCTGGGTTTAATCCATCATCATCCTTTAGCTCACTCCACCACACCAGTTCAGACATGGCCATATGCAAATCAGTCTGACCCTGTGCCTCATGGGAACAGTCCAGCCCGAACTGCCAAGCCATGTCTTCCCTGGACCGGAAACAAGCATCCTGGGACCGGTTTCGGGTTCAAAACCCTCATCAGCCAGGCTATCTTGAATCCAGTGGCAAAGTGAGCAAGGGAGCCACGTCTGGGCATACCCTGCCAACTTAGGGCGAACAAAGCGATACCAAAGGGGATGATGGACGGAGCGTTAGAGCAAATCAAACACTCACCACCAGTCAACTGATCTGGGTTTAATCCATCATCATTCTTTAGCTCACTCCACCACCCCAGTTCAGACATGGCCATATGCAAATCAGTCTGACCCTGTGCCTCATGGGAACAGTCCAGCCTGAACTGCCAAGCCATGTCTTCCCTGGACCGGAAACAAGCATCCTGGGACCGGTTTCGGGTTCAAAACCCTCATCAGCCAGGCTATCTTGAATCCAGTGGCAAAGTGAGCAAGGGACCCACGTCTGGGTATACCCTGCCAACTTAGGGCGAACAAAGCGATACCAAAGGGGATGATGGACGGAGCGTTAGAGCAAATCAAACACTCAACCCCAGTCAACTGATCTGGGTTTAAACCATCATCATTCTTTAGCTCACTCCACCACCCCAGTTCAGACATGGCCATATGCAAATCAGTCTGACCCTGTGCCTCATGGGAACAGTCCAGCCCGAACTGCCAAGCCATGTCTTCCCTGGACCGGAAACAAGCATCCTGGGACCGGTTTCGGGTTCAAATCCCTCATCAGCCAGGCTATCTTGAATCCAGTGGCAAAGTGAGCAAGGGACCCACGTCTGGGCATACCCTGCCAACTTAGGGCGAACAAAGCGATACCAAAGGGGATGATGGACGGAGCGTTAGAGCAAATCAAACACTCACCCCCAGTCAACTGATCTGGGTTTAATCCATCATCATTCTTTAGCTCACTCCACCACCCCAGTTCAGACATGGCCATATGCAAATCAGTCTGACCCTGTGCCTCATGGGAACAGTCCAGCCCGAACTGCCAAGCCATGTCTTCCCTGGACCGGAAACAAGCATCCTGGGACCGGTTTCGGGTTCAAAACCCTCATCAGCCAGGCTATCTTGAATCCAGTGGCAAAGTGAGCAAGGGACCCACGTCTGGGCATACCCTGCCAACTTAGGGCGAACAAAGCGATACCAAAGGGGATGATGGACGGAGCGTTAGAGCAAATCAAACACTCACCCCCAGTCAACTGATCTGGGTTTAATCCATCATCATTCTTTAGCTCACTCCACCACCCCAGTTCAGACATGCCATATGCAAATCAGTCTGACCCTGTGCCTCATGGGAACAGTCCAACCCGAACTGCCAAGCCATGTCTTCCCTGGACCGGAAACAAGCATCCTGGGACCGGTTTTGGGTTCAAAACCCTCATCAGCCAGGCTATCTTGAATCCAGTGGCAAAGTGAGCAAGGGAGCCACGTCTGGGCATACCCTGCCAACTTAGGGCGAACAAAGCGATACCAAAGGGGATGATGGACGGAGCGTTAGAGCAAATCAAACACTCACCACCAGTCAACTGATCTGGGTTTAATCCATCATCATTCTTTAGCTCACTCCACCACCCCAGTTCAGACATGGCCATATGCAAATCAGTCTGACCCTGTGCCTCATGGGAACAGTCCAGCCTGAACTGCCAAGCCATGTCTTCCCTGGACCGGAAACAAGCATCCTGGGACCGGTTTCGGGTTCAAAACCCTCATCAGCCAGGCTATCTTGAATCCAGTGGCAAAGTGAGCAAGGGACCCACGTCTGGGTATACCCTGCCAACTTAGGGCGAACAAAGCGATACCAAAGGGGATGATGGACGGAGCGTTAGAGCAAATCAAACACTCAACCCCAGTCAACTGATCTGGGTTTAAACCATCATCATTCTTTAGCTCACTCCACCACCCCAGTTCAGACATGGCCATATGCAAATCAGTCTGACCCTGTGCCTCATGGGAACAGTCCAGCCCGAACTGCCAAGCCATGTCTTCCCTGGACCGGAAACAAGCATCCTGGGACCGGTTTCGGGTTCAAATCCCTCATCAGCCAGGCTATCTTGAATCCAGTGGCAAAGTGAGCAAGGGACCCACGTCTGGGCATACCCTGCCAACTTAGGGCGAACAAAGCGATACCAAAGGGGATGATGGACGGAGCGTTAGAGCAAATCAAACACTCACCCCCAGTCAACTGATCTGGGTTTAATCCATCATCATTCTTTAGCTCACTCCACCACCCCAGTTCAGACATGGCCATATGCAAATCAGTCTGACCCTGTGCCTCATGGGAACAGTCCAGCCCGAACTGCCAAGCCATGTCTTCCCTGGACCGGAAACAAGCATCCTGGGACCGGTTTCGGGTTCAAAACCCTCATCAGCCAGGCTATCTTGAATCCAGTGGCAAAGTGAGCAAGGGACCCACGTCTGGGCATACCCTGCCAACTTAGGGCGAACAAAGCGATACCAAAGGGGATGATGGACGGAGCGTTAGAGCAAATCAAACACTCACCCCCAGTCAACTGATCTGGGTTTAATCCATCATCATTCTTTAGCTCACTCCACCACCCCAGTTCAGACATGCCATATGCAAATCAGTCTGACCCTGTGCCTCATGGGAACAGTCCAACCCGAACTGCCAAGCCATGTCTTCCCTGGACCGGAAACAAGCATCCTGGGACCGGTTTTGGGTTCAAAACCCTCATCAGCCAGGCTATCTTGAATCCAGTGGCAAAGTGAGCAAGGGACCCACGTCTGGGCATACCCTGCCAACTTAGGGCGAACAAAGCGATACCAAAGGGGATGATGGACGGAGCGTTAGAGCAAATCAAACACTCACCCCCAGTCAACTGATCTGGGTTTAATCCATCATCATTCTTTAGCTCACTCCACCACCCCAGTTCAGACATGGCCATATGCAAATCAGTCTGACTCTGTGCCTCATGGGAAAAGTCCAGCCCGAACTGCCAAGCCATGTCTTCCCTGGACCGGAAACAAACATCCTGGGACCGGTTTCGGGTTCAAAACCCTCATCAGCCAGGCTATCTTGAATCCAGTGGCAAAGTGAGCAAGGGACCCACATCTGGGCATACCCTGCCAACTTAGGGCGAACAAAGCGATACCAAAGGGGATGATGGACGGAGCGTTAGAGCAAATCAAACACTCACCCCCAGTCAACTGATCTGGGTTTAATCCATCATCATTCTTTAGCTCACTCCACCACCCCAGTTCAGACATGGCCATATGCAAATCAGTCTGACCCTGTGCCTCATGGGAACAGTCCAGCCCGAACTGCCAAGCCATGTCTTCCCTGGACCGGAAACAAGCATCCTGGGACCGGTTTCGGGTTCAAAACCCTCATCAGCCAGGCTATCTTGAATCCAGTGGCAAAGTGAGCAAGGGACCCACGTCTGGGCATATCCTGCCAACTTAGGGTGAACAAAGCAATACCAAAGGGGATGATGGACGGAGCGTTAGAGCAAATCAAACACTCACCCCCAGTCAACTGATCTGGGTTTAATCCATCATCATTCTTTAGCTCACTCCACCACCCCAGTTCAGACATGGCCATATGCAAATCAGTCTGACCCTGTGCCTCATGGGAACAGTCCAGCCCGAACTGCCAAGCCATGTCTTCCCTGGACCGGAAACAAGCATCCTGGGACCGGTTTCGGGTTCAAAACACTCATCAGCCAGGCTATCTTGAATCCAGTGGCAAAGTGAGCAAGGGACCCACGTCTGGGCATACCCTGCCAACTTAGGGTGAACAAAGCGATACCAAAGGGGATGATGGACGGAGCGTTAGAGCAAATCAAACACTCACCCCCAGTCAACTGATCTGGGTTTAATCCATCATCATTCTTTAGCTCACTCCACCACCCCAGTTCAGACATGGCCATATGCAAATCAGTCTGACCCTGTGCCTCATGGGAACAGTCCAGCCTGAACTGCCAAGCCATGTCTTCTCTGGACCGGAAACAAGCATCCTGGGACCGGTTTCGGGTTCAAAACCCTCATCAGCCAGGCTATCTTGAATCCAGTGGCAAAGTGAGCAAGGGACCCACGTCTGGGTATACCCTGCCAACTTAGGGCGAACAAAGCGATACCAAAGGGGATGATGGACGGAGCGTTAGAGCAAATCAAACACTCAACCCCAGTCAACTGATCTGGGTTTAAACCATCATCATTCTTTAGCTCACTCCACCACCCCAGTTCAGACATGGCCATATGCAAATCAGTCTGACCCTGTGCCTCATGGGAACAATCCAGCCCGAACTGCCAAGCCATGTCTTCCCTGGACCGGAAACAAGCATCCTGGGACCGGTTTCGGGTTCAAATCCCTCATCAGCCAGGCTATCTTGAATCCAGTGGCAAAGTGAGCAAGGGACCCACGTCTGGGCATACCCTGCCAACTTAGGGCGAACAAGCGATACCAAAGGGGATGATGGACGGAGCGTTAGAGCAAATCAAACACTCACCCCCTGTCAACTGATCTGGGTTTAATCCATCATCATTCTTTAGCTCACTCCACCACCCCAGTTCAGACATGGCCATATGCAAATCAGTCTGACCCTGTGCCTCATGGGAACAGTCCAGCCCGAACTGCCAAGCCATGTCTTCCCTGGACCGGAAACAAGCATCCTGGGACTGGTTTCGGGTTCAAAACCCTCATCAGCCAGGCTATCTTGAATCCAGTGGCAAAGTGAGCAAGGGACCCACGTCTGGGCATACCCTGCCAACTTAGGGCGAACAAAGCGATACCAAAGGGGATGATGGACGGAGCGTTAGAGCAAATCAAACACTCACCCCCAGTCAACTGATCTGGGTTTAATCCATCATCATTCTTTAGCTCACTCCACCACCCCAGTTCAGACATGGCCATATGCAAATCAGTCTGACCCTGTGCCTCATGGGAACAGTCCAGCCCGAACTGCCAAGCCATGTCTTCCCTGGACCGGAAACAAGCATCCTGGGACCGGTTTCGGGTTCAAAACCCTCATCAGCCAGGCTATCTTGAATCCAGTGGCAAAGTGAGAAAGGGACCCACGTCTGGGCATACCCTGCCAACTTAGGGCGAACAAAGCGATACCAAAGGGGATGATGGACGGAGCGTTAGAGCAAATCAAACACTAACCCCCAGTCAACTGATCTGGGTTTAATCCATCATCATTCTTTAGCTCACTCCACCACCCCAGTTCAGACATGGCCATATGCAAATCAGTCTGACCTTGTGCCTCATGGGAACAGTCCAGCCCGAACTGCCAAGCCATGTCTTCCCTGGACCGGAAACAAGCATCCTGGGACCGGTTTCGGGTTCAAAACCCTCATCAGCCAGGCTATCTTGAATCCAGTGGCAAAGTGAGCAAGGGACCCACGTCTGGGCATACCCTGCCAACTTAGGGCGAACAAAGCGATACCAAAGGGGATGATGGACGGAGCGTTAGAGCAAATCAAACACTCACCCCCAGTCAACTGATCTGGGTTTAATCCATCATCATTCTTTAGCTCACTCCACCACCCCAGTTCAGACATGGCCATATGCAAATCAGTCTGACTCTGTGCCTCATGGGAACAGTCCAGCCCGAACTGCCAAGCCATGTCTTCCCTGGACCGGAAACAAGCATCCTGGGACCGGTTTCGGGTTCAAAACCCTCATCAGCCAGGCTATCTTGAATCCAGTGGCAAAGTGAGCAAGGGACCCACGTCTGGGCATACCCTGCCAACTTAGGGCGAACAAAGCGATACCAAAGAGGATGATGGACGGAGCGTTAGAGCAAATCAAACACTCACCCCCAGTCAACTGATCTGGGTTTAATCCATCATCATTCTTTAGCTCACTCCACCACCCCAGTTCAGACATGGCCATATGCAAATCAGTCTGACCCTGTGCCTCATGGGAACAGTCCAGCCCGAACTGCCAAGCCATGTCTTCCCTGGACCGGAAACAAGCATCCTGGGACCGGTTTCGGGTTCAAAACCCTCATCAGCCAGGCTATCTTGAATCCAGTGGCAAGGTGAGCAAGGGACCCACGTCTGGGCATACCCTGCCAACTTAGGGCGAACAAAGCGATACCAAAGGGGATGATGGACGGAGCGTTAGAGCAAATCAAACACTCACCCCCAGTCAACTGATCTGGGTTTAATCCATCATCATTCTTTAGCTCACTCCACCACCCCAGTTCAGACATGGCCATATGCAAATCAGTCTGACCCTGTGCCTCATGGGAACAGTCCAGCCCGAACTGCCAAGACATGTCTTCCCTGGACCGGAAACAAGCATCCTGGGACCGGTTTCGGGTTCAAAACCCTCATCAGCCAGGCTATCTTGAATCCAGTGGCAAAGAGAGCAAGGGACCCACGTCTGGGCATACCCTGCCAACTTAGGGCGAACAAAGCGATACCAAAGGGGATGATGGACGGAGCGTTAGAGCAAATCAAACACTCACCCCCAGTCAACTGATCTGGGTTTAATCCATCATCATTCTTTAGCTCACTCCACCACCCCAGTTCAGACATGGCCATATGGAAATCAGTCTGACTCTGTGCCTCATGGGAACAGTCCAGCCCGAACTGCCAAGCCATGTCTTCCCTGGACCGGAAACAAGCATCCTGGGACCGGTTTCGGGTTCAAAACCCTCATCAGCCAGGCTATCTTGAATCCAGTGGCAAAGTGAGCAAGGGACCCACGTCTGGGCATACCCTGCCAACTTAGGGCGAACAAAGCGATACCAAAGGGGATGATGGACGGAGCGTTAGAGCAAATCAAACACTCACCCCCAGTCAACTGATCTGGGTTTAATCCATCATCATTCTTTAGCTCACTCCACCACCCCAGTTCAAACATGGCCATATGCAAATCAGTCTGACCCTGTGCCTCATGGGAACAGTCCAGCCTGAACTGCCAAGCCATGTCTTCCCTGGACCGGAAACAAGCATCCTGGGACCGGTTTCGGGTTCAAAACCCTCATCAGCCAGGCTATCTTGAATCCAGTGGCAAAGTGAGCAAGGGACCCACGTCTGGGTATACCCTGCCAACTTAGGGCGAACAAAGCGATACCAAAGGGGATGATGGACGGAGCGTTAGAGCAAATCAAACACTCAACCCCAGTCAACTGATCTGGGTTTAAACCATCATCATTCTTTAGCTCACTCCACCACCCCAGTTCAGACATGGCCATATGCAAATCAGTCTGACCCTGTGCCTCATGGGAACAGTCCAGCCCGAACTGCCAAGCCATGTCTTCCCTGGACCGGAAACAAGCATCCTGGGACCGGTTTCGGGTTCAAATCCCTCATCAGCCAGGCTATCTTGAATCCAGTGGCAAAGTGAGCAAGGGACCCACGTCTGGGCATACCCTGCCAACTTAGGGCGAACAAAGCGATACCAAAGGGGATGATGGACGGAGCGTTAGAGCAAATCAAACACTCACCCCCAGTCAACTGATCTGGGTTTAATCCATCATCATTCTTTAGCTCACTCCACCACCCCAGTTCAGACATGGCCATATGCAAATCAGTCTGACCCTGTGCCTCATGGGAACAGTCCAGCCCGAACTGCCAAGCCATGTCTTCCCTGGACCGGAAACAAGCATCCTGGGACCGGTTTCGGGTTCAAAACCCTCATCAGCCAGGCTATCTTGAATCCAGTGGCAAAGTGAGCAAGGGACCCACGTCTGGGCATACCCTGCCAACTTAGGGCGAACAAAGCGATACCAAAGGGGATGATGGACGGAGCGTTAGAGCAAATCAAACACTCACCCCCAGTCAACTGATCTGGGTTTAATCCATCATCATTCTTTAGCTCACTCCACCACCCCAGTTCAGACATGGCCATATGCAAATCAGTCTGACCCTGTGCCTCATGGGAACAGTCCAGCCCGAACTGCCAAGCCATGTCTTCCCTGGACCGGAAACAAGCATCCTGGGACCGGTTTCGGGTTCAAAACCCTCATCAGCCAGGCTATCTTGAATCCAGTGGCAAAGTGAGCAAGGGACCCACGTCTGGGCATACCCTGCCAACTTAGGGCGAACAAAGCGATACCAAAGGGGATGATGGACGGAGCGTTAGAGCAAATCAAACACTCACCCCCAGTCAACTGATCTGGGTTTAATCCATCATCATTCTTTAGCTCACTCCACCACCCCAGTTCAGACATGGCCATATGCAAATCAGTCTGACTCTGTGCCTCATGGGAACAGTCCAGCCCGAACTGCCAAGCCATGTCTTCCCTGGACCGGAAACAAGCATCCTGGGACCGGTTTCGGGTTCAAAACCCTGATCAGCCAGGCTATCTTGAATCCAGTGGCAAAGTGAGCAAGGGACCCACGTCTGGGCATACCCTGCCAACTTAGGGCGAACAAAGCGATACCAAAGGGGATGATGGACGGAGCGTTAGAGCAAATCAAACACTCACCCCCAGTCAACTGATCTGGGTTTAATCCATCATCATTCTTTAGCTCACTCCACCACCCCAGTTCAGACATGGCCATATGCAAATCAGTCTGACCCTGTGCCTCATGGGAACAGTCCAGCCCGAACTGCCAAGCCATGTCTTCCCTGGACCGGAAACAAGCATCCTGGGACCGGTTTCGGGTTCAAAACCCTCATCAGCCAGGCTATCTTGAATCCAGTGGCAAAGTGAGCAAGGGACCCACGTCTGGGCATACCCTGCCAACTTAGGGCGAACAAAGCGATACCAAAGGGGATGATGGACGGAGCGTTAGAGCAAATCAAACACTCACCCCCAGTCAACTGATCTGGGTTTAATCCATCATCATTCTTTAGCTCACTCCACCACCCCAGTTCAGACATGGCCATATGCAAATCAGTCTGACCCTGTGCCTCATGGGAACAGTCCAGCCCGAACTGCCAAGCCATGTCTTCCCTGGACCGGAAACAAGCATCCTGGGACCGGTTTCGGGTTCAAAACCCTCATCAGCCAGGCTATCTTGAATCCAGTGGCAAAGTGAGCAAGGGACCCACGTCTGGGCATACCCTGCCAACTTAGGACGAACACAGCGATCCCAAAGGGGATGACGGACGGAGCGTTAGAGCAAATCAAACACTCACCCCCAGTCAACTGATCTGGGTTTAATCCATCATCATTCTTTAGCTCACTCCACCACCCCAGTTCAGACATGGCCATATGCAAATCAGTCTGACTCTGTGCCTCATGGGAACAGTCCAGCCCGAACTGCCAAGCCATGTCTTCCCTGGACCGGAAACAAGCATCCTGGGACCGGTTTCGGGTTCAAAACCCTCATCAGCCAGGCTATCTTGAATCCAGTGGCAAAGTGAGCAAGGGACCCACGTCTGGGCATACCCTGCCAACTTAGGGCGAACAAAGCGATACCAAAGGGGATGATGGACGGAGCGTTAGAGCAAATCAAACACTCACCCCCAGTCAACTGATCTGGGTTTAATCCATCATCATTCTTAAGCTCACTCCACCACCCCAGTTCAGACATGGCCATATGCAAATCAGTCTGACCCTGTGCCTCATGGGAACAGTCCAGCCCGAACTGCCAAGCCATGTCTTCCCTGGACCGGAAACAAGCATCCTGGGACCGGTTTCGGGTTCAAAACCCTCATCAGCCAGGCTATCTTGAATCCAGTGGCAAAGTGAGCAAGGGACCCACGTCTGGGCATACCCTGCCAACTTAGGGCGAACAAAGCAATACCAAAGGGGATGATGGACGGAGCGTTAGAGCAAATCAAACACTCACCCCCAGTCAACTGATCTGGGTTTAATCCATCATCATTCTTTAGCTCACTCCACCACCCCAGTTCAGACATGGCCATATGCAAATCAGTCTGACCCTGTGCCTCATGGGAACAGTCCAGCCCGAACTGCCAAGCCATGTCTTCCCTGGACCGGAAACACGCATCCTGGGACCGGTTTCGGGTTCAAAACCCTCATCAGCCAGGCTATCTTGAATCCAGTGGCAAAGTGAGCAAGGGACCCACGTCTGGGCATACCCTACCAACTTAGGGCGAACAAAGCGATACCAAAGGGGATGATGGACGGAGCGTTAGAGCAAATCAAACACTCACCCCCAGTCAACTGATCTGGGTTTAATCCATCATCATTCTTTAGCTCACTCCACCACCCCAGTTCAGACATGGCCATATGCAAATCAGTCTGACCCTGTGCCTCATGGGAACAGTCCAGCCTGAACTGCCAAGCCATGTCTTCCCTGGACCGGAAACAAGCATCCTGAGACTGGTTTCGGGTTCAAAACCCTCATCAGCCAGGCTATCTTGAATCCAGTGGCAAAGTGAGCAAGGGACCCACGTCTGGGTATACCCTGCCAACTTAGGGCGAACAAAGCAATACCAAAGGGGATGATGGACGGAGCGTTAGAGCAAATCAAACACTCAACCCCAGTCAACTGATCTGGGTTTAAACCATCATCATTCTTTAGCTCACTCCACCACCCCAGTTCAGACATGGCCATATGCAAATCAGTCTGACCCTGTGCCTCATGGGAACAGTCCAGCCCGAACTGCCAAGCCATGTCTTCCCTGGACCGGAAACAAGCATCCTGGGACCGGTTTCGGGTTCAAAACCCTCATCAGCCAGGCTATCTTGAATCCAGTGGCAAAGTGAGCAAGGGACCCACGTCTGGGCATACCCTGCCAACTTAGGGCGAACAAAGCGATACCAAAGGGGATGATGGACGGAGCGTTAGAGCAAATCAAACACTCACCCCCAGTCAACTGATCTGGGTTTAATCCATCATCATTCTTTAGCTCACTCCACCACCCCAGTTCAGACATGGCCATATGCAAATCAGTCTGACCCTGTGCCTCATGGGAACAGTCCAGCCCGAACTGCCAAGCCATGTCTTCCCTGGACCGGAAACAAGCATCCTGGGACCGGTTTCGGGTTCAAAACCCTCATCAGCCAGGCTATCTTGAATCCAGTGGCAAAGTGAGCAAGGGACCCACGTCTGGGCATACCCTGCCAACTTAGGGCGAACAAAGCGATACCAAAGGGGATGATGGACGGAGCGTTAGAGCAAATCAAACACTCACCCCCAGTCAACTGATCTGGGTTTAATCCATCATCATTCTTTAGCTCACTCCATCACCCCAGTTCAGACATGGCCATATGCAAATCAGTCTGACCCTGTGCCTCATGGGAACAGTCCAGCCCGAACTGCCAAGCCATGTCTTCCCTGGACCGGAAACAAGCATCCTGGGACCGGTTTCGGGTTCAAAACCCTCATCAGCCAGGCTATCTTGAATCCAGTGGCAAAGTGAGCAAGGGACCCACGTCTGGGCATACCCTGCCAACTTAGGGCGAACAAAGCGATACCAACGGGGATGATGGACGGAGCGTTAGAGCAAATCAAACACTCACCCCCAGTCAAGTGATCTGGGTTTAATCCATCATCATTCTTTAGCTCACTCCACCACCCCAGTTCAGACATGGCCATATGCAAATCAGTCTGACTCTGTGCCTCATGGGAACAGTCCAGCCCGAACTACCAAGCCATGTCTTCCCTGGACCGGAAACAAGCATCCTGGGACCGGTTTCGGGTTCAAAACCCTCATCAGCCAGGCTATCTTGAATCCAGTGGCAAAGTGAGCAAGGGACCCACGTCTGGGCATACCCTGCCAACTTAGGGCGAACAAAGCGATACCAAAGGGGATGATGGACGGAGCGTTAGAGCAAATCAAACACTCACCCCCAGTCAACTGATCTGGGTTTAATCCATCATCATTCTTTAGCTCACTCCACCACCCCAGTTCAGACATGGCCATATGCAAATCAGTCTGACCCTGTGCCTCATGGGAACAGTCCAGCCCGAACTGCCAAGCCATGTCTTCCCTGGACCGGAAACAAGCATCCTGGGACCAGTTTCGGGTTCAAAACCCTCATCAGCCAGGCTATCTTGAATCCAGTGGCAAAGTGAGCAAGGGACCCACGTCTGGGCATACCCTGCCAACTTAGGGCGAACAAAGCAAAACCCAAGGGGATGATAGATGGAGCTTTAGAGCAAATCAAACACTCACCCCCAGTCAACTGATCTGGGTTTAATCCATCATCATTCTTTAGCTCACTCCACCACCCCAGTTCAGACATGGCCATATGCAAATCAGTCTGACCCTGTGCCTCATGGGAACAGTCCAGCCCGAACTGCCAAGCCATGTCATCCCTGGACCGGAACCAAGCATCCTGGGACCGGTTTCGGGTTCAAAACCCTCATCAGCCAGGCTATCTTGAATCCAGTGGCAAAGTGAGCAAGGGACCCACGTCTGGGCATACCCTGCCAACTTAGGGCAAACAAAGCGATACCAAAGGGGATGATGGACGGAGCGTTAGAGCAAATCAAACACTCACCCCCAGTCAACTGATCTGGGTTTAATCCATCATCATTCTTTAGCTCACTCCACCACCCCAGTTCAGACATGGCCATATGCAAATCAGTCTGACCCTGTGCCTCATGGGAACAGTCCAGCTTGAACTGCCAAGCCATGTCTTCCCTGGACCGGAAACAAGCATCCTGGGACAGGTTTCGGGTTCAAAACCCTCATCAGCCAGGCTATCTTGAATCCAGTGGCAAAGTGAGCAAGGGACCCACGTCTGGGTATACCCTGCCAACTTAGGGCGAACAAAGCGATACCAAAGGGGATGATGGACGGAGTGTTAGAGCAAATCAAACACTCACCCCCAGTCAACTGATCTGGGTTTAAACCATCATCATTCTTTAGCTCACTCCACCACCCCAGCTCAGACATGGCCATATGCAAATCAGTCTGACCCTGTGCCTCATGGGAACAGTCCAGCCCGAACTGCCAAGCCATGTCATCCCTGGACCGGAACCAAGCATCCTGGGACCGGTTTCGGGTTCAAAACCCTCATCAGCCAGGCTATCTTGAATCCAGTGGCAAAGTGAGCAAGGGACCCACGTCTGGGCATACCCTGCCAACTTAGGGCAAACAAAGCGATACCAAAGGGGATGATGGACGGAGCGTTAGAGCAAATCAAACACTCACCCCCAGTCAACTGATCTGGGTTTAATTCATCATCATTCTTTAGCTCACTCCACCACCCCAGTTCAGACATGGCCAAATGCAAATCAGTCTGACCTTGTGCCTCATGGGAACAGTCCAGCCTGAACTGCCAAGCCATGTCTTCCCTGGACCGGAAACAAGCATCCTGGGACCGGTTTCGGGTTCAAAACCCTCATCAGCCAGGCTATCTTGAATCCAGTGGCAAAGTGAGCAAGGGACCCACGTCTGGGCATACCCTGCCAACTTAGGGCGAACAAAGCGATACCAAAGGGGATGATGGACGGAGCGTTAGAGCAAATCAAACACTCACCCCCAGTCAACTGATCTGGGTTTAATCCATCATCATTCTTAAGCTCACTCCACCACCCCAGTTCAGACATGGCCATATGCAAATCAGTCTGACCCTGTGCCTCATGGGAACAGTCCAGCCCGAACTGCCAAGCCATGTCTTCCCTGGACCGGAAACAAGCATCCTGGGACCGGTTTCGGGTTCAAAACCCTCATCAGCCAGGCTATCTTGAATCCAGTGGCAAAGTGAGCAAGGGACCCACGTCTGGGCATACCCTGCCAACTTAGGGCGAACAAAGCAATACCAAAGGGGATGATGGACGGAGCGTTAGAGCAAATCAAACACTCACCCCCAGTCAACTGATCTGGGTTTAATCCATCATCATTCTTTAGCTCACTCCACCACCCCAGTTCAGACATGGCCATATGCAAATCAGTCTGACCCTGTGCCTCATGGGAACAGTCCAGCCCGAACTGCCAAGCCATGTCTTCCCTGGACCGGAAACACGCATCCTGGGACCGGTTTCGGGTTCAAAACCCTCATCAGCCAGGCTATCTTGAATCCAGTGGCAAAGTGAGCAAGGGACCCACGTCTGGGCATACCCTACCAACTTAGGGCGAACAAAGCGATACCAAAGGGGATGATGGACGGAGCGTTAGAGCAAATCAAACACTCACCCCCAGTCAACTGATCTGGGTTTAATCCATCATCATTCTTTAGCTCACTCCACCACCCCAGTTCAGACATGGCCATATGCAAATCAGTCTGACCCTGTGCCTCATGGGAACAGTCCAGCCTGAACTGCCAAGCCATGTCTTCCCTGGACCGGAAACAAGCATCCTGAGACTGGTTTCGGGTTCAAAACCCTCATCAGCCAGGCTATCTTGAATCCAGTGGCAAAGTGAGCAAGGGACCCACGTCTGGGCATACCCTGCCAACTTAGGGCGAACAAAGCGATACCAAAGGGGATGATGGACGGAGCGTTAGAGCAAATCAAACACTCACCCCCAGTCAACTGATCTGGGTTTAAACCATCATCATTCTTTAGCTCACTCCACCACCCCAGTTCAGACATGGCCATATGCAAATCAGTCTGACCCTGTGCCTCATGGGAACAGTCCAGCCCGAACTGCCAAGCCATGTCTTCCCTGGACCGGAAACAAGCATCCTGGGACCGGTTTCGGGTTCAAAACCCTCATCAGCCAGGCTATCTTGAATCCAGTGGCAAAGTGAGCAAGGGACCCACGTCTGGGCATACCCTGCCAACTTAGGGCGAACAAAGCGATACCAAAGGGGATGATGGACGGAGCGTTAGAGCAAATCAAACACTCACCCCCAGTCAACTGATCTGGGTTTAATCCATCATCATTCTTTAGCTCACTCCACCACCCCAGTTCAGACATGGCCATATGCAAATCAGTCTGACCCTGTGCCTCATGGGAACAGTCCAGCCCGAACTGCCAAGCCATGTCTTCCCTGGACCGGAAACAAGCATCCTGGGACCGGTTTCGGGTTCAAAACCCTCATCAGCCAGGCTATCTTGAATCCAGTGGCAAAGTGAGCAAGGGACCCACGTCTGGGCATACCCTGCCAACTTAGGGCGAACAAAGCGATACCAAAGGGGATGATGGACGGAGCGTTAGAGCAAATCAAACACTCACCCCCAGTCAACTGATCTGGGTTTAATCCATCATCATTCTTTAGCTCACTCCATCACCCCAGTTCAGACATGGCCATATGCAAATCAGTCTGACCCTGTGCCTCATGGGAACAGTCCAGCCCGAACTGCCAAGCCATGTCTTCCCTGGACCGGAAACAAGCATCCTGGGACCGGTTTCGGGTTCAAAACCCTCATCAGCCAGGCTATCTTGAATCCAGTGGCAAAGTGAGCAAGGGACCCACGTCTGGGCATACCCTGCCAACTTAGGGCGAACAAAGCGATACCAACGGGGATGATGGACGGAGCGTTAGAGCAAATCAAACACTCACCCCCAGTCAAGTGATCTGGGTTTAATCCATCATCATTCTTTAGCTCACTCCACCACCCCAGTTCAGACATGGCCATATGCAAATCAGTCTGACTCTGTGCCTCATGGGAACAGTCCAGCCCGAACTACCAAGCCATGTCTTCCCTGGACCGGAAACAAGCATCCTGGGACCGGTTTCGGGTTCAAAACCCTCATCAGCCAGGCTATCTTGAATCCAGTGGCAAAGTGAGCAAGGGACCCACGTCTGGGCATACCCTGCCAACTTAGGGCGAACAAAGCGATACCAAAGGGGATGATGGACGGAGCGTTAGAGCAAATCAAACACTCACCCCCAGTCAACTGATCAGGGTTTAATCCATCATCATTCTTTAGCTCACTCCACCACCCCAGTTCAGACATGGCCATATGCAAATCAGTCTGACCCTGTGCCTCATGGGAACAGTCCAGCCCGAACTGCCAAGCCATGTCTTCCCTGGACCGGAAACAAGCATCCTGGGACCGGTTTCGGGTTCAAAACCCTCATCAGCCAGGCTATCTTGAATCCAGTGGCAAAGTGAGCAAGGGACCCACGTCTGGGCATACCCTGCCAACTTAGGGCGAACAAAGCAAAACCCAAGGGGATGATAGATGGAGCTTTAGAGCAAATCAAACACTCACCCCCAGTCAACTGATCTGGGTTTAATCCATCATCATTCTTTAGCTCACTCCACCACCCCAGTTCAGACATGGCCATATGCAAATCAGTCTGACCCTGTGCCTCATGGGAACAGTCCAGCCCGAACTGCCAAGCCATGTCATCCCTGGACCGGAACCAAGCATCCTGGGACCGGTTTCGGGTTCAAAACCCTCATCAGCCAGGCTATCTTGAATCCAGTGGCAAAGTGAGCAAGGGACCCACGTCTGGGCATACCCTGCCAACTTAGGGCAAACAAAGCGATACCAAAGGGGATGATGGACGGAGCGTTAGAGCAAATCAAACACTCACCCCCAGTCAACTGATCTGGGTTTAATCCATCATCATTCTTTAGCTCACTCCACCACCCCAGTTCAGACATGGCCATATGCAAATCAGTCTGACCCTGTGCCTCATGGGAACAGTCCAGCTTGAACTGCCAAGCCATGTCTTCCCTGGACCGGAAACAAGCATCCTGGGACAGGTTTCGGGTTCAAAACCCTCATCAGCCAGGCTATCTTGAATCCAGTGGCAAAGTGAGCAAGGGACCCACGTCTGGGTATACCCTGCCAACTTAGGGCGAACAAAGCGATACCAAAGGGGATGATGGACGGAGTGTTAGAGCAAATCAAACACTCACCCCCAGTCAACTGATCTGGGTTTAAACCATCATCATTCTTTAGCTCACTCCACCACCCCAGCTCAGACATGGCCATATGCAAATCAGTCTGACCCTGTGCCTCATGGGAACAGTCCAGCCCGAACTGCCAAGCCATGTCATCCCTGGACCGGAACCAAGCATCCTGGGACCGGTTTCGGGTTCAAAACCCTCATCAGCCAGGCTATCTTGAATCCAGTGGCAAAGTGAGCAAGGGACCCACGTCTGGGCATACCCTGCCAACTTAGGGCAAACAAAGCGATACCAAAGGGGATGATGGACGGAGCGTTAGAGCAAATCAAACACTCACCCCCAGTCAACTGATCTGGGTTTAATTCATCATCATTCTTTAGCTCACTCCACCACCCCAGTTCAGACATGGCCAAATGCAAATCAGTCTGACCTTGTGCCTCATGGGAACAGTCCAGCCTGAACTGCCAAGCCATGTCTTCCCTGGACCGGAAACAAGCATCCTGGGACCGGTTTCGGGTTCAAAACCCTCATCAGCCAGGCTATCTTGAATCCAGTGGCAAAGTGAGCAAGGGACCCACGTCTGGGTATACCCTGCCAACTTAGGGCGAACAAAGCGATACCAAAGGGGATGATGGACGGAGCGTTAGAGCAAATCAAACACTCACCCCCAGTCAACTGATCTGGGTTTAAACCATCATCATTCTTTAGCTCACTCCACCACCCCAGCTCAGACATGGCCATATGCAAATCAGTCTGACCCTGTGCCTCATGGGAACAGTCCAGCCCGAACTGCCAAGCCATGTCTTCCCTGGACCGGAAACAAGCATCCTGGGACCGGTTTCGGGTTCAAAACCCTCATCAGCCAGGCTATCTTGAATCCAGTGGCAAAGTCAGCAAGGGACCCACGTCTGGGCATACCCTGCCAACTTAGGGCGAACAAAGCGATACCAAAGGGGATGATGGACGGAGCGTTAGAGCAAATCAAACACTCACCCCCAGTCAACTGATCTGGGTTTAATCCATCATCATTCTTTAGCTCACTCCACCACCCCAGTTCAGACATGGCCATATGCAAATCAGTCTGACCCTGTGCCTCATGGGAACAGTCCAGCCCGAACTGCCAAGCCATGTCTTCCCTGGACCGGAAACAAGCATCCTGGGACCGGTTTCGGGTTCAAAACCCTCATCAGCCAGGCTATCTTGAATCCAGTGGCAAAGTGAGCAAGGGACCCACGTCTGGGTATACCCTGCCAACTTAGGGCGAACAAAGCGATACCAAAGGGGATGATGGACGGAGCGTTAGAGCAAATCAAACACTCACCCCCAGTCAACTGATCTGGGTTTAAACCATCATCATTCTTTAGCTCACTCCACCACCCCAGCTCAGACATGGTCATATGCAAATCAGTCTGACCCTGTGCCTCATGGGAACATTCCAGCCCGAACTGCCAAGCCATGTCTTCCCTGGACCGGAAACAAGCATCCTGGGACCGGTTTCGGGTTCAAAACCCTCATCAGCCAGGCTATCTTGAATCCAGTGGCAAAGTCAGCAAGGGACCCACGTCTGGGCATACCCTGCCAACTTAGGGCGAACAAAGCGATACCAAAGGGGATGATGGACGGAGCGTTAGAGCAAATCAAACACTCACCCCCAGTCAACTGATCTGGGTTTAATCCATCATCATTCTTTAGCTCACTCCACCACCCCAGTTCAGACATGGCCATATGCAAATCAGTCTGACCCTGTGCCTCATGGGAACAGTCCAGCCCGAACTGCCAAGCCATGTCTTCCCTGGACCGGAAACAAGCATCCTGGGACCGGTTTCGGGTTCAAAACCCTCATCAGCCAGGCTATCTTGAATCCAGTGGCAAAGTGAGCAAGGGACCCACGTCTGGGCATACCCTGCCAACTTAGGGCGAACAAAGCGATACCAAAGGGGATGATGGACGGAGCGTTAGAGCAAATCAAACACTCACCCCCAGTCAACTGATCTGGGTTTAATCCATCATCATTCTTTAGCTCACTCCACCACCCCAGTTCAGACATGGCCATATGCAAATCAGTCTGACCCTGTGCCTCATGGGAACAGTCCAGCCCGAACTGCCAAGCCATGTCTTCCCTGGACCGGAAACAAGCATCCTGGGACCGGTTTCGGGTTCAAAACCCTCATCAGCCAGGCTATCTTGAATCCAGTGGCAAAGTGAGCAAGGGACCCACGTCTGGGCATACCCTGCCAACTTAGGGCGAACAAAGCGATACCAAAGGGGATGATGGACGGAGCGTTAGAGCAAATCAAACACTCACCCCCAGTCAACTGATCTGGGTTTAATCCATCATCATTCTTTAGCTCACTCCACCACCCCAGTTCAGACATGGCCATATGCAAATCAGTCTGACCCTGTGCCTCATGGGAACAGTCCAGCCCGAACTGCCAAGCCATGTCTTCCCTGGACCGGAAACAAGCATCCTGGGACCGGTTTCGGGTTCAAAACCCTCATCAGCCAGGCTATCTTGAATCCAGTGGCAAAGTGAGCAAGGGACCCACGTCTGGGCATACCCTGCCAACTTAGGGCGAACAAAGCGATACCAACGGGGATGATGGACGGAGCGTTAGAGCAAATCAAACACTCACCCCCAGTCAACTGATCTGGGTTTAATCCATCATCATTCTTTAGCTCACTCCACCACCCCAGTTCAGACATGGCCATATGCAAATCAGTCTGACTCTGTGCCTCATGGGAACAGTCCAGCCCGAACTACCAAGCCATGTCTTCCCTGGACCGGAAACAAGCATCCTGGGACCGGTTTCGGGTTCAAAACCCTCATCAGCCAGGCTATCTTGAATCCAGTGGCAAAGTGAGCAAGGGACCCACGTCTGGGCATACCCTGCCAACTTAGGGCGAACAAAGCGATACCAAAGGGGATGATGGACGGAGCGTTAGAGCAAATCAAACACTCACCCCCAGTCAACTGATCTGGGTTTAATCCATCATCATTCTTTAGCTCACTCCACCACCCCAGTTCAGACATGGCCATATGCAAATCAGTCTGACCCTGTGCCTCATGGGAACAGTCCAGCCCGAACTGCCAAGCCATGTCTTCCCTGGACCGGAAACAAGCATCCTGGGACCGGTTTCGGGTTCAAAACCCTCATCAGCCAGGCTATCTTGAATCCAGTGGCAAAGTGAGCAAGGGACCCACGTCTGGGCATACCCTGCCAACTTAGGGCGAACAAAGCGATACCAAAGGGGATGATGGACGGAGCGTTAGAGAAAATCAAACACTCACCCCCAGTCAACTGATCTGGGTTTAATCCATCATCATTCTTTAGCTCACTCCACCACCCCAGTTCAGACATGGCCATATGCAAATCAGTCTGAACCTGTGCCTCATGGGAACAGTCCAGCCTGAACTGCCAAGCCATGTCTTCCCTGGACCGGAAACAAGCATCCTGGGACCGGTTTCGGGTTCAAAACCCTCATCAGCCAGGCTATCTTGAATCCAGTGGCAAAGTGAGCAAGGGACCCACGTCTGGGTATACCCTGCCAACTTAGGGCGAACAAAGCGATACCAAAGGGGATGATGGACGGAGTGTTAGAGCAAATCAAACACTCACCCCCAGTCAACTGATCTGGGTTTAAACCATCATCATTCTTTAGCTCACTCCACCACCCCAGCTCAGACATGGCCATATGCAAATCAGTCTGACCCTGTGCCTCATGGGAACAGTCCAGCCCGAACTGCCAAGCCATGTCATCCCTGGACCGGAACCAAGCATCCTGGGACCGGTTTCGGGTTCAAAACCCTCATCAGCCAGGCTATCTTGAATCCAGTGGCAAAGTGAGCAAGGGACCCACGTCTGGGCATACCCTGCCAACTTAGGGCAAACAAAGCGATACCAAAGGGGATGATGGACGGAGCGTTAGAGCAAATCAAACACTCACCCCCAGTCAACTGATCTGGGTTTAATTCATCATCATTCTTTAGCTCACTCCACCACCCCAGTTCAGACATGGCCATATGCAAATCAGTCTGACCTTGTGCCTCATGGGAACAGTCCAGCCTGAACTGCCAAGCCATGTCTTCCCTGGACCGGAAACAAGCATCCTGGGACCGGTTTCGGGTTCAAAACCCTCATCAGCCAGGCTATCTTGAATCCAGTGGCAAAGTGAGCAAGGGACCCACGTCTGGGTATACCCTGCCAACTTAGGGCGAACAAAGCGATACCAAAGGGGATGATGGACGGAGCGTTAGAGCAAATCAAACACTCACCCCCAGTCAACTGATCTGGGTTTAAACCATCATCATTCTTTAGCTCACTCCACCACCCCAGCTCAGACATGGCCATATGCAAATCAGTCTGACCCTGTGCCTCATGGGAACAGTCCAGCCCGAACTGCCAAGCCATGTCTTCCCTGGACCGGAAACAAGCATCCTGGGACCGGTTTCAGGTTCAAAACCCTCATCAGCCAGGCTATCTTGAATCCAGTGGCAAAGTCAGCAAGGGACCCACTTCTGGGCATACCCTGCCAACTTAGGGCGAGCAAAGCGATACCAAAGGGGATGATGGACGGAGCGTTAGAGCAAATCAAACACTCACCCCCAGTCAACTGATCTGGGTTTAATCCATCATCATTCTTTAGCTCACTCCACCACCCCAGTTCAGACATGGCCATATGCAAATCAGTCTGACCCTGTGCCTCATGGGAACAGTCCAGCCCGAACTGCCAAGCCATGTCTTCCCTGGACCGGAAACAAGCATCCTGGGACCGGTTTCGGGTTCAAAACCCTCATCAGCCAGGCTATCTTGAATCCAGTGGCAAAGTGAGCAAGGGACCCACGTCTGGGCATACCCTGCCAACTTAGGGCGAACAAAGCGATACCAAAGGGGATGATGGACGGAGCGTTAGAGCAAATCAAACACTCACCCCCAGTCAACTGATCTGGGTTTAATCCATCATCATTCTTTAGCTCACTCCACCACCCCAGTTCAGACATGGCCATATGCAAATCAGTCTGACCCTGTGCCTCATGGGAACAGTCCAGCCCGAACTGCCAAGCCATGTCTTCCCTGGACCGGAAACAAGCATCCTGGGACCGGTTTCGGGTTCAAAACCCTCATCAGCCAGGCTATCTTGAATCCAGTGGCAAAGTGAGCAAGGGACCCACGTCTGGGCATACCCTGCAAACTTAGGGCGAACAAAGCGATACCAAAGGGGATGATGGACGGAGCGTTAGAGCAAATCAAACACTCACCCCCAGTCAACTGATCTGGGTTTAATCCATCATCATTCTTTAGCTCACTCCACCACCCCAGTTCAGACATGGCCATATGCAAATCATTCTGACCCTGTGCCTCATGGGAACAGTCCAGCCCGAACTCCAAGCCATGTCTTCCCTGGACCGGAAACAAGCATCCTGGGACCGGTTTCGGGTTCAAAACCCTCATCAGCCAGGCTATCTTGAATCCAGTGGCAAAGTGAGCAAGGGACCCACGTCTGGGCATACCCTGCCAACTTTGGGCGAACAAAGCGATACCAAAGAAGACAGTCGTATTTCGTTGGTAAGAAGTCAAAAGATTGGTCAAATTGAAAACCTGAAATGCAATACGCAATCCAACAATTTGCAAGTACATCTCATCTATGTTCAACAAGCCATGTTTTACCCATGATTGGAATTGTGAATCACCAAATAAACTTAGCCACTGCAATCAAAATCAACCAAAACTGTGGCTCAAGGTTACATATTGGCAGAAACAGTATAAAACAGAAACACAGTCTAAATAACTATGAAAGTGACACATAAATATTGACCATGGAACTCAAACTCGGAAATTCCAGATCCAATTCACTGCCAAAGCAGGCCTCCCACGTGTCATTTCATGTGGGCTAAGTGCAGTCTACAATGCATGACTTGCCAAAGCAAATTAACATTCTCTCATATTTAAAAATTCCTGTAGCAGACAAAATTTTAAGTTACCCCAAAGCGGGACAAGATTTTACATTCCAACATTCAATGGTCTGTTCCAGTGTCTGATTATAGTAGAGATAACTGTGTACATATGCTCATACCTATATCTGTCTTACTTCCTATGTCCCTCTTTTTCTCTCTCTAGCTCAACATACTCGTTATACCCCTCTCTCTTTCTGCCACACTCTCTCATTCTGGCTCTGCTTAGCTCTATCTCTCTCTGTTTCACCCCCTCTCTCTCGTTCTCTCTAACAATCCATCGCTTCTCTCTCCCACACACACACTCTCACTCTCTCCTCTCTCTCATTCTGGCTCTTCATCTTTCTTTCAATTTTGCTTCATCTCTCTTGCTTTATTTATCAATCTATTCTCTCTCTTATGTTATCAATTACATCCAGGTTAGTTCCATTACACACCAGGCATGACATTTTGGTTTACAGGTGCGTTCTGTGTCTCTTTTCTCTTTGCTTTCCATTGACTTTATCTCCAAGTATCTGTTTTCTCTCTTTCTAGGCCTGTATCTCTTTCTGTCGTTTTATCTCTACCTACATTCATATTTCTTTAGGTCTGTCTTTCTCTTCTTTGCACCCTCTTTCACTCTCTGTGTCTGTCTCTTGATTTCTCTCTACTGTCTCTAGCACTCTATTTGTTCTCTCTCAGTCCTCCGTAGTCACACTCTCTCTTTTGTCACTCGCTTCATATTCTTTATTCCGTCCTTCAGTCGGTCCTCCCTCCTTGAGGCTATCCGTCCGTTCGTCTATCTGCATTAACTAGCTAGTTATTTATCTAACTATAGAAGCCACTCCCCCCTTCTCTACCCCTTCGTCATCTATCTGTAAATCGACCCATCTCTCCCATCCCCCTACAGTCACAACCCCCCCTCCCTTTTCGAGTGCTTTATTTGCAAGTCTGCTTTCAAGGCTTCTAGCCCGGTGTGCCCCTATTTGCATGAACAGTTTTACTCAAAGGATGTGTAGCAAGGATGCAGGCTTCCTCGCGCCACCAAATCTTTCTGTGCCTGCTCATAAATCCTTCTGTTCTGTGCAGGTTGCATGTTTGGGATGAATTATGCAGAGCCCAGCCCAGTGCAGACATCAATAAACGCCACTGTCACCCATTTCTGTTATCAAAATGCAGCGCATGTGTCTGCTTCTCCCGTTGGGTAACGGCTGCAAGGGCTGACTCGGTCTGTAGCAGAGCATCAACAGTTTGGACTCCAGGCCGCTCTGTCCCACGTGGGACCTGACCAGGCCCGGCCGACTCGAGTCTCCCAAAGAGGATGTAAGAGGCCCCAAATAATGATTCTCAGCTGCCTATATCATAAATTCAACACTGAATGACTCGCGGACTCGAGCCACCGCTGACAACAGCACTGGGCACTTAACCCTCACTCCACGCACTTACTTTGCAGTGGCTGCCAGCAATACATTCGTATTGTTTCCTGCTGTCTGTGTTCTTGTGAGTTTCTCCATTCTCTCTCCCCTCTGCTCTTCCCTCCTTTATGTTCCCATCTCTCTGATTGTCACCTTTCACTGGCCTCTCCTCCTGCTCTCTGCCGGCCTCTCCTCGCTCATCGGCGCAGATCCTCTACCTCAGAAGCAGGCTCTGGAGAGAGCTGGCCCCGGGTTGAGATATGGTCAGACCAGCTCCTGACCCTATGTCAGCGCTGATGAATTACTGCATGGGCTGTGCATGAATATTTCATGCCGTCTAAGAGATTGTTACAGCAAATCACAGATAAAGGAAACATCAGACAGCACGTACCCGCAAGCACACTTCAAGTGCACTTCAATCCCGGCCATAGCAGCCAGCGACCACTGCAGTCAAGAGTATCAACCGCTGTGCTGCACTGCAAAAACCGTGTATATGCACAATGCCACAGTGCGCACTGTAAACTAAGTTCAACATTCTGCGGGTGCATAACATGCAGCCACACTGCACCTTTTCTTTGCATACAACTCCGGTCCAAGTTGCCCCACATACTCACAGCTACAGTCAGTCAATCAGCACTGTACACATTATACACTGACTGCACAGCGCACCATCTGCACAGTGCAGGCGCCATGCCCATAGAGAACTACAGTGTATTTGCCCCCCACCATACACTGGTGCACTGCAGTAAGTACAGCCAACCTGCACACCTACAATGTGCCCGCCTGGCGGAAAGATGCATTGCAGTGCATCGAAACTGCACATAAACAGCGCTACATTGCTGCCGGCCACGAAGCACGTACTGAACACATCCATACAGAGCATCCGCAGTGCACATACAGGACACACAGCTGCACTGCAATACTCCGTTCCCAAACAAGCAGACGTCAGATCTTCTTGAAAAAGAAACCCACACACAAAGACCATGCAATAACCCCGAATTAGTAAGAAAACGGTAGTACTCACACTAGTGCACGCAGTGGAAATCCTAGAACGCCGAAATCCGGGATGATAATACTGTGCAGCGGGTCAGTGCAACAAGAGACATGACAATGCAACAAGAGAAAGGACAGTGCATCGAGAGTCAGGGCAGCACAACAGACAGTAGCGCAACAAGAGACAGGGCAAAGCAACAGTAGTCAAGGCAGTGCAATGAGAGATATGGCAGCGAAAAAAGAGACAGGGAAGTGCAACAAGACACAAGGCAACCAACAAGAGACAGCACAAGAGACATGGCAGCGCAACAAGAGAAAGGGCAGCACAACAAAGGAAAGGAGAGCAGAGCACAACACGAAGCAATGCAGCACAAGAGACAGGGAAGTGCAATAGGGGAAGGGCAGTCCAACAGGCAGGACAGATTAGTAAGAGACAGGGAAGTGCAAAGACAGGGCAGACCAACAAGAAGGGTGACAGTCTAACAACCAGTGCAGAGGTGCAAGAAACAGAGCAGTCTAAGAGGCAGGACAGCGTAACAACAGACATGGCAGTACAACAGACAGAGTAGCACAACAACAGACAGGGAAGTGCAGCAGGCAGGGCAGCGCAACGAACAGGGTAATGCAGGGCACATGAGGAGACAGATAAGCAGAACCAGAGAGCGGGCAGTGCAACAGCCAGTGCAACGCAAGACCTCACAGGGCAGGGTAATGCAAAGGCAGTGCGACATGCAGGGTTGTGCGCAACAACAGAGTGCAGCAGAAACACAGAGGCCAGCGCAACAGATTAGATATCGCAACAGACAAGACACCACAACAACGCACGTGGCAGCGCAGCAACTGACAGTCCAGGGCAACAACCAGGGGGCGCAACAATATATAGGGCAGTGCAACATACAGTGTGGCAAAATAAACGAGAGGTCGATGCCACAGAAACACAAGAAACAGGTCAGCGCAAGAGAAAGGGGATGCAAACAGAGTCAGGGCCGACTAAACACAGACAGCACACTGCAACAACCAGATCATTACAACAATATGCAGGCTAGTGCAACAGACACGGCAGCACAAACCACGGGCAGGGCATGCCAACAGACAGGAGACCGCAACAACAGATAGGGGATACAGTCGCGGCTCGCAATACTCGCGGGGGGGGAGTCGCGCGGGGGAGTTTAAAATTAAAAAAAGAAAACTAAACTTACCTGACCGGGTCCGGACCGCGCCGCCTCTGCTCCTGGGCCGGTTCCCCTCGCCAACGGTCAACTTCTGAACAGGAATAGCAGCCCCTCTCAGCCAATCCTGATGCTGCTCCAGCAGGGCCAGGATTGGCTTAGCAGGGGTACTCGCTGCCCGCCTGCCAATTAGGAGACCGAGGGTTTCGGCATTGAGCAACCCTCGCTCTCCTAATGCGCAGCCGCCCCGCCTGTCAGACACTAATGCGCATGACTGGGCTGGTCGGAAAAATTCTCCCAGACCTTCACCAGTCATGCGCACGTGTGCTGCTGCCTGCCCCATGTCTGACATGTCAGTCAGCATGACGCCGGACCGCCCACCCGCTTCAGACTCTGAAGGGGGTGGGCGGTCCAACGTCATGCTGACTGACATGTCAGTTCTCCCTCGGCGTCTCTGAACTTAAGTAAACTGAGTCAGTTTACTTAAGTTCAGAGACGTTGAGGGAGCTGCGGGCGGCTTGTGGGGCAACGCCCCAGCGCCCTAATGGACGCACCGCCTCTGCATATTGTGACATGCGTTGTACAAAAGCTGCTTCTATTCTTAAGTAATTCCATACTTCTCAGTTTGTTCAATTTTAATTAAACAGGAGTTTCAAGAAATAGACTAAAATTCTATCTTTACACACTCATGGTGACAGCACGTGACATTATTGTACAAGAAATGCCAGTAAATCGATCGTGCATTTCTTTTTAGGTCTGGGGTTTGGCAAGGACTTTTGATTTTATTAAAATAATATGTAGAATATACTTAATGCGGCTTTCATCCAGCCCTCTTCATCTGTTGTTGTGTCATTCACATTTTGCTTCTGTCCACTACTTCATGCAGCATTGCGCAGCGGGTCAAGCTACTTCAGCCACTTGCGATTTTCTCTTTAAGTGATTGCATTTTGTTCTTTTGCAAGGTGCAAATCTGAAACCTTCAGTGCCAGTGTTTTTGTTTTTACATTATTTCTATTTTAGTTCTGTCTTCGCATTAGGAGTGTGATGTGATAGCAGCACCCATTCTACCAGCTCTTGATGTTTTTTAGGTCTCACCTGGGCAGCACATGTGCTGCTCTGCGAGGCATACTGTTTTCACATATGGACTTGAAACTCCGCTTACTCTCCGCCTATCTTTTCAATTGGCTGCTGTGACTGTCCTATGAAAATGTTGTCTTTTGATTTGGTAATATGTTTATTAGTCAATCCTTAGTACCTCACTGTCTTCTCTTGTAACCTCCCATCAGGACTGGACCTTTTAATGTGTCCTTACTCCATAGATTGCATTCGCCGTTTGGGAGAACTCTTTGCTGCTCCCCCCCAGCACGACCAGCGCAACCAATCCAGCTTCCCTCCCCGCTCCCGCCTCCCTGCTGTCCAGCCCTCCCTGACCCCTACTTAATGGCGGCCGCTGCGGGGACAGGCGAGCAAGACCACTGACTCTTTGTCAGTGAAATTGCTCTCCCACCCTCGCAGCTCCACCATTGAGTGAGGCCTCCCCCAGCCCCTGCACTCTCTAGTGTGAGTGTCCGAGGCCCTCCTCCATCCGCAGGTTCACCTGCGCCTCATCCCTGGTGGTCCAGTGGACCTCTGTCTCCCGCTTTCCTCTCCGTTTTTTCACTTGTTTTTTCACTCGTTTTCACCCTCTTTCCTAATCTATTTTTCTGCACCTTTCTGCTTGTTTTCTCTTTTTCCCTTTATTCCTACTTTTCCTCCTTTCCCGCCCGTTTTTCCCCCGCCGCTGCTGCCCCCCCCAGCACGACCAGCGCGACCAATCCAGCTCCCCTCCCCGCTCCCACCTCACAGCTGTCCAGCCCTCCCCGACCCGCAGTTAATGGTGGCCGCACGCAGCGGGCGCGCCGCCGGCACGCCATAGGCATGCCTAAGGCAAGCCTGTCTGCGCCCGTCCGCGACCCGACTGCGACCAGCGCCAAGAACCCTGGACCACCGCCCCGCCAACGCTACGACCCAGCAGCACTCCACGCACTTAACCGAGGCCGCAACAACAACTGCAAGCTAGCATCACCAGCCGACACCCACGGACCCTTCAGCTGTCACCGCTGCCGGCACACCTGCAGCACTGCCAAGAACACGGAGCCAGCACAACCCACCCACAAGAACACAACCGAACCGAAGATCCTCCAATGCATCCTCCTCAACGTCCGATCCCTCCACAAACACGCCACCGAAATCTGGGACCTCAGCGACAGCACCACACCGGATGTAGTGTTCTTCACCGAAACCTGGACCAACACCACCTCGGGACCGGACTTCGCCATCGCCATCCCCCAAGGATACAAGATCTCCAGGAAGGACCGCCCCACCCGCCCAGGAGGAGGAATCGCCATCGTCCACAAATCCACCCTCCGCCTGAGCACACTCCCCGACGAGCCCATAGACCTGATGGAACACCTTCACTTCAATATACTGGCCAGCCCCAACGTCACCCTCCGAGGAACCCTCCTCTACCGACCCCCTGGACCCCGCGGACCCTTCGCCAACTCCATCACAGACATAATCACCCCACAGGCCATTGCATCCACCAACTACACCCTGCTGGGAGACCTCAACTTCCACCTCAACAACCAACTGGACCCCAACACCACATCCCTCCTGGACAACCTCCACAACATTGGGCTCCGCCAGATCCTGACCGAGCCCACGCACTCAGCAGGACACACCCTTGACCCCCTCTTCACTACAGGAAACTCCATCACCTTCAGCCACACCACCGAACTCCCATGGACCGACCATCGTTGCGTCCACTTCACCTTCAGAACACCCATCATCCACAGACACCAGCACCTGCTCCCACGTAGAAACTGGACCAAAATCACCGACGACCAGCTCACCTCCTCACTCAACAACTCCACCCCAACCATCACGGAAAACGACGACCCCAACACCGCAGCCCGAACCCTGCATAGATGGATCGCGGACAGCGCCAACACCATAGCCCACCTCAAGAAAAACAACAATACCCGCGCCAAGAAAGCCAGATGGTTTACCACTGAACTTCGAGAGTCCAGATGCACTTGCCGCTGCCTCGAAAAGGCCTGAAGGAACACCAGATCCACTGAAGCCCACAACAACTTCAAAGCCGCCACCAACGCCCACCACCAACTCATCAGAGAAACGAGGAAAAAAGCAATTGAAGACAGAATCTCCACCCACGCGCACAACAGCAAGGAACTCTTCAGCATCATCAAGGCGTTCGCCCAACCCACCAGCGAGTCTACTGACATCCCTCCCTCACAAGACTTCTGCGACAAACTCAGCACCTTTTTCCACCACAAAATCAAGAGCATCTACGACAACTTCGACGAAGACAACCAACACACTGAACCCTCACCAACCACCCACGACACCCGGAAACCAGCGATTGACAACTGGACAGCCCTCACCACCAAAGACACACTGAAGGCAATGAAGTCAATCCACTCAGGGGCCCCCACAGACCCCTGCCCCCACCACATCTTCAACAGAGCCGCCGACACCATCGCACCCATGCGCCGCCACACCATCAACCGCTCCCTGGCGACCGCCTCGTTCCCCGATGACTGGAAACATGCTGAGGTCAACCCCCTCCTGAAGAAACCCTCAGCGGACCCCACCTACCTCAAAAACTACAGACACATCTCCCTGCTCCCGTTCCCAGCGAAAGTCATCGAGAAAGCCATCAACAGCCAACTCACCACATTCATCGAAGGACACAACATCCTCGACTCCTCCCAATCCGGCTTCAGAAAAAACCACAGTACGGAAACCGCCCTCCTCGCCGCAACAGATGACATCTGCACCCTACTGGACAAAGGAGAAACAGTAGCCCTCATCCTCCTTGACCTTTCAGCGGCATTCGACACAGTCTCTCACTGCACCCTAATATGCAGAGTCTACAACGCAGGAACCCAGGACAAGGCCCTTGACTGGATCTGCTCCTTCCTCTTCGGCAGAATGCAGTGGGTCAGACTCCCCCCTTTCCTCTCAGACCCTACACCTACCGCCTGCGGAGTCCCCCAGGGCTCCTCCCTCAGCCCAACGCTCTTCAACGCCTACATGGCTCCACTCGCCCCCATCGTCTGAACCTACGGACTCAACATTGTGTCATACGCAGACGACACCCAACTCATGCTCTCCCTATCCACCGAACCCAACACCGCCAGACACATCTTTCGAGAAGGCATGGAAGCCGTCGCCAAATGAATGAAAAACAGCTGCCTACAACTAAACATCAACAAAACAGAAGTACTCTTCATGGGCACAAACCCCGACGCCTGGAGCGACACCTGGTGGCCCCCCGCCCTCGGAAACCCACCAACCCCCACGGACCACGCACACAACCTGGGAATCATACTGGACTCCGAGCTCAAAATGGACCGCCAGATCAACTCAGTCTCGTCTTCCTGCTTCCACACCCTCCGCCTCCTTCGTAAGACCTTCAAATGGATCCCCCTCGAACACAGAAAGACCGTCACTCACGCCCTGGTCACCAGCAGAATCGACTACGGCAACGCACTCTACGCCAGAATAAACAAAAACCTCACACACAAGCTACAGAACATCCAGAACTCCGCCGCAAGACTGGTCCACAACCTGCCAAAACACTGCCACATCTCCCAGCACCTGCGCACACTCCACTGGCTCCCCGTCGAGGCGAGAATCACCTTCAAGATACTCACCCACGCACACAAGGCCCTCCACGGCACCGGACCAGCATACCTGAACAGCCGACTCAAATTCCACGCACCCCAAAGGACCCTACGATCAGCCCAGCTCTCCTACGCCATGGTCCCCTGCACCAGAAAGACCAGATCGGGAGGCCACTCCTTGTCCTTCCTCGCGGCCAAAGCATGGAACGCCCTTCCGCTCCACCTCAGACAGACAACATCGCTCCCCATCTTCACAAGAAACCTCAAAACCTGGCTCTTCGACAGACCCCCTCCTTGATGGAATGGAACCTGCACCACCCCCCCTACCCCTTGCGCCTTGAGACCCTTACGGGTGAGTAGTCGCGCTTTAACAAACCCCTGATTGATGTAAACAGAACTTGCGGGACGCCAGCTTTAGCAATGGTGGGCGCTTTTTTGTTTGTTGTATTTACAGCGCCCCATGCGCGTTTTGACTTTCCCAATGCGTCGTTTTGCCGCGTCTTTTACTGCACACAGGGATATTAGTGGAAGGCTGAGGGATGTGGGAGAGGGTATGGCGGTCTGCACACAACTCCCATCTCACTAATTAAGTTACGTAGCAGGGACCAAGTCCACGCGCGGTTTTAGCAATGGCGGCCTCTTTTTTTCTTTGTATTTGTAGCGCACCATGCACACTTTCCCTTTCAAAATACACACCATGCCGGGGTGACACTGCTGCTACTGCAGGGAAAACACACCCGGACACTGCTGTAAGCTCTGCAGCTGCCTGGACATGATGGTACTTTACAACGCCTTTTTTTTTGTAAAACATATGTTTATTGGCATTTCAAAAACCAACAGTGTAAGGTTCACAGTAGTCAGCAGATCCAAATTCAAACTTACAGTGCACAATAGTACAAGTGGGGAAGAAGCCATGCTGTACCTGATCGCTCCAACAAAGGTGCTAATGAACAGATCAGTTCCGTAAAAAGTCCCAGGCACAGAAGATACAAATTCTCTAAATGCTCGTGCGAGTCCCCGTGCACAGGGTCTGTTTATATACGGGCCCTCCATCTAGGAGGGTGCTCCCAAAAGAATAACATCAAATCAACCCAACGTAAAAAGAAACCCCCTTCGACAACGCCTTTTTTTAACCATTTTCTAAAGGGGGCATTGTTTCGACATGTCTTTTACTGCAGACGGGTATATCACTGGAAGGCTGGGGGATGCAGCAGAGGGTGTAGTGATCAACTGCTAGGCTACGTCTCCTCTAAAGATCTTGTTTTGTAAGGAGACAAGCTCATCTCGTAGGTGTGGTATGTAAATGGAATCGCATAATCTCTTTCCAGCAAGGGGTGCCATGGCTATAAGGACGTGTCTCGGCAATGCCGCTATGCCTCTGTACAGGCTGCGCTGGGAGTTCTCTGCACGGCTGTCAGAGTTCTAAAAAATGTATAAATAAAGGTATGCTGAACGCTTGGGCCCATCACTGAGATAAGACTACCTTCAGGATAAAACAAGCATTTGCAATGCAATTTGTCGCACATTTACGAGAGTTTGCACTATTGGCATTGTAAATGACAATGCCTTTTATTTAGGTGTTGGTTTTGAAAACAGATTAATAAAATACATTGTCATTCACAATGCCAATAGCTTAAACACTCGCAAATGAGAGACCTATTGCAGTGCAAATGCTTGTTATATCAGCACAGGGGTTTTTATCAGTTCCTGTCTCCTGCAATTGCTGTTGTAAATTCCTTTTGTCAGGGCCTTTGTTTACCTGACTGCTGCTATTTCACAGGATAACAGATGGTGTATATTTGAAATTGTTCTTTATAAAGTTAGCCTCTTTAGGACATGAGCAATTAAGTGCGTTTATAACTGCCCTCCTGAATGTCATGCTGGTTTGTATTTTTATTCAGAACTACAGTTATACTTGTAACCCAGTTTAGGAAGTTTGTCCTCTTTGTATGGCTTTCTGGTTTACTTTCAGTGTTCTTGCATGTTGTGCTTATATAGAATTTAACTATTATGGTACAAATTGAAGCTGTTCCATTTAGTCCAATTTCCTGATCTGTCTATCTGTCCGTCCGTCCGTCTGTCTATCTGTCTATCTGTCTTATCTATCTATCTATCTATCTATCTATCTATCTATCTATCTATCTATCTATCTATCTATCTAAAGAAGCCTGTGTGAGGTTGGTCACAAGGACTCAGCCAACACGTGTTTCACTCTGGGATGGGAGGCAGGCATAGAGATTTTTTACAGCTGATAATCACAACACAAAAAGAAAACAAGGCAAAAGGAGAAAGTTAAATTATTTCTGATAAGCATAACCATCAAGATTTGGTGAGCACACTGAGTAGAACACAGCATTATGTGCAATGAATCAGCCGACTTCAGCCATTGGATGACTTCACTGTAAGTTACAGCATGTTGCCCTTTCACGAGGACCACAGCCAAACACCAAGTAGTTCCCTTTAGTGCCAAGAATAACTATGGTAATGGGTGTTTTTTTAGTCCAAAAAATCTCTTTGCCTTTATCCATTGTTTTTTCTTTTAGATTGATGAGTGTCCAGCAGCTTCCCAAACAATAACGTTTTGCAAAAACCATAACAAAACAAATCAAGAATTGGCAAAGCCAAACGGCCGACAGCCAACACAAGACTTATTGACTTTGCCAGTGCTTGTTTGATATTTGAAAGAACCAATTCTTTAAAAAGAAAAGTCATCCCCTTATTTATCTGCTCTGAAAGTGGTGCTGCATTGCAGCAAATTATTAAACCACAACAAAACTTTCACAACATTTTTCACAGAGCAACATCTTTTTGGCAACAACTGTACATTCTTGATGTTAGGCTGACTGATGTGTGAAACTTGTTTTTTGATCCTCTGGGCTACCTTTTAACACTAGTCCTGTCTAAGAATGCCTCACAGATTCCTCCTCTGCAAGAAAAATTCAGTAGCTTTGAAAATACATGAAAGCAAAGAGAAGCAACAAGCTCATCGACTTTAAAGGTGATCCATGAATTCTCTAATTGAAAATTTCAACATCAATCTTACTACAGACCTTTGCATTTGTGCATGGCTGGTTGTGTAATAGAAAACGTTTTAGGCAAACATTTACAAGCAGATTTCACATTAAGGGGTAGATTTTCAAACATTTTGTGCTGGGTTAGCGTCACAAAAGTGGCGCCAACCAGCACAAAATGTTTTTTTTCTAATTTACTTTCCAGCACAAAACTGGTTTTGTGCTGGAAAGTTCCCTAAAAGTAACGCAAAACAGAGTGAGGCACTGTTGTTCCCATGCAACCACCCATGCATTTTGACACAAAGCCCTATCTACAAACAGTTGTAGACAGAGTTTAGTGCCAAAAGTTAACGCCACTTCAAAGGAGGCATTAAAAGGAGAAATGTTTTTATTTCTCCTTTCTTTTCTCACTTTGCATGCGTGCTGCTCTATGCAGCACACATACAAAGTGGGAAAAGTGTTTAAACTTGTCTAGGCATAGTATTTTGTACAGAAAGGGCACCATTCCTGTTCAAAACCTATGCTAGACTCAGGCATGCACCCTAGCGCTATGATGGTAAGGTGTGTGCTTGCCGCACAGCACCTGAAATCAGCGCCGACACTAGGGAGAGGAAAGGAGAGAACCATATCTCTGTAGATATGGTGCTCTCCTGCTCCCTTCCTGTCACGCAATGCAGCACAGCCTCTTTGGGGGGCATATTTACTAGGAAATGGCACGCCGTGCACCATTTTACAACATGCAGGGATGCACCGTATTTGCAATAATATGGGGCACCCCTGTGTTTTCCCTTGCGCTGGCGCTAAAAATAGCTGCCTAGTGCCAACACAGACACCCTTGCGCCATAGTGAAAGGGTGCTTGCATTACAGGGATGACTTCCTGCAACACAGACACCCATACACCATAGTGCAAGGGTGACTGTGTAGCAGGGAATCATCCCTGCAACACAGGCATCCTTGCACTATGGTGCAGGGGTTTCTGTGTTGCAGGGAATGGTTGTTTATGTGCAGGAAGGGACACCTTCCTGCACATAAACATTCTTTAAAGGCCATTTGTTATTCTATGCGCACAAATGAAGATAAATAAAAGTATTTCTACTTGTTGCGCCATTCTAACGCCTGCTTTTGAATGGGTTCGCTTTTGGCACTGCCACAGATTTACAGATCCTTGTAAATCTGGGGCTGCGTCAAAAAGCAATGGGTGTTGTGGTGCAATGCCCACAGCAACACCCACTGTACGCCTCTTGTATGCAAATATCTGTGTGAAAGGGTACCATATTTACAAAGCGCCGTTAAGCCACGCAAAGTGTCTTAACCCCTTCGCTGCTTCTGTCGGCCAACGGCCGTCGCGAGCACTACCTCCGTAGTGCTGCGCACGTCCGTTGGCCGACGCGGCCCCACCCAGTCAATAAAACCGCCGCACCGCGGCGGAATTGCCTCCACGGTTAAGCGGTTAACGCCACTTTGTAATTATTGAGCAGGTTATTGCCCCACCGGAACGTCAGAAAAAGTAATGTTCTGATGGCACAATCCCCTTGTATATATGCACCTGGGTGCTGCACTGCATTGCGTGTCTTTTTTGAAAATCTGGCTTAACTGTTTTATATGACATGAAATAGAAAAGCAACATTTTCTCCATTTTTTTAAATGTGAAAGGTGGGACTATAATTGTGACCAAATACGAATCCTCTGTTTATCATTACCCGAGTAGGGATAGTAGCACGCAGTCCCATTACTTGCTTCCGAATGATCATTAATGAACTGCGATTGGCTTGCTATAATGTTTACAACTCCTTTAAAAGGATTTCATAAATAATATTTATGGTTTCGCACGCCGTTTCCTACATTTCCACTACCGTGCAAAAAAATCTTTCTGCGGACTAGAGCTCCATCTGTTTGCCCCATTCCATATTGTACATCAAACATAGGTGCAAGTTGATTAACATTGTTATTTTTGCACCATAGCTAATGGATTTATCTTGTTTTCTTTACACCAATGCAAATTTTCTCAAACACAGCTATAGGCAGTCTCAGTATTCTGTATAAATGTCAGCCATATGTGCATTATAGTTAAAACCCTTTGCTGGCTACTGCCCAGACTTGCTGTGTATAGCAATATGATGAAGCACACAGTCCAGAAGACCAGTATGGGCAGATGATAGCATGAAAGAGATTCCCTTCACAGACCACACCCAGAGAAAATAAAAAACCCAGAAGACTTCACTGCTTCTTTTGCATAAGTGGGCAGACCCTCAGTGCTGCTCTAGTGTCTTTATGATTTAAGTATACAGTCACCCCACATTTTGTGGGATTATTTCCTAACCATATGCACAGATTGGTGCCAGTTGTCACAATCCCTAGTTTGAGTTCCCAGAGGGTTTCATTGTCATTGTGGATGGCGTGTAATGGGACAGCACAAGGAAAGCCACTTTACTGTCGTTTTAATGCGCTCAGCAATCAGAATCGTATAAATAGACATTAAAATGATGAATACATCGAAATAGATAATATATTTAATTTTAGTTTCATTCAATAGCTTTAAGGGGAAAAAACCCAGAGCAAATGCAAAGGTTTAATATAAACACGAGACATCAGTAAACCATAAACACTGTTCATTTAGGCACTATTGTGGTGAGGAAAGAGAAGATATTGATTCAAATCCTTGTAATTATCCAGCCCAGCTGAAGTATGGTATAATATCAAGGTCATTTCCAGGACAGGGCATCACTCCTGAGGCAACCTCTGACATAAGTGCATGAAAAATGGGTCAGAGAGGGAGGTTCAGCTCTCAGGGTCATCGTTCCCCTGCCACCACGGGTGGGCTGGGGAGCCACAGTTGCAACTACCGCTCGTACTTTGAAGAATATGGATAGTGGGATAAGCTCCAACAGCATTCACCGTACCTCAGACAAAAAGCATTTGACTGTGGAAGGTAATAGCCTACTCGGAAGAGTGCTCCTCTTTGCCCCAGGACATCCTTATATGTTTTTTTGGATGTCTCTTTACAATGGATGACATTTAAAGGACCCAGGATAACATCCTGTTTGGGTTGGTCTACCAACCTATTGCCCATCTTGAGGGCTATATTGAGTTGGTGATAGGTATGGTGGGGGAAAACTGACGGACTGTAATGTAGCCTCAAGTTATTGCTTGTGTCTGAGCATAATTCGAGCTTTCCATCCGTCACTAGTTTGTCTGATGCAGTTGACGCCTATGCCTAAATGTGGTTCGTGCTCATTGTGCTATAGGACTCAAATTGAACCCTACTGACTAAGCCCAAAATCCCAAAAGATTCTGAGGTTGCTTGTGTGCTACCTGGAGGGGGCCTCATCTGGCAGCTCTGGATAGAATGTTTCCGAAGGAAGCAGGTCAGTACTGATTGTGCTTGAGCCATGGTGGGCGAAAACAAAAAGTGGACTGAAATGCAGCTCTGAGTAGGCACCAGAGGCTGAGAATGATTCAAGCATTCTATCCTTCCCATTGTTATTTGTTGCAGTGGACAGGTATGCCCAGATGTGGGTCCTGTGCTCACTGTGTGCAGGCCACTAAGGACAATAGCCAGGCAGCAACTGTCACAACTGTCAACACTCTCTACTCTGTACAGAGAGCCACGGGGCAAGCAGAAGCTACTGGGCCCAACTGTGGAGGTTGACGCCTTTAACTTCTAATGTCTGATAGTCCGACCCATTACGGATTCTGAGCAACCGGGCAAAGTATCTCTTTAGCACTTGACTCTCAGTGATAGTGCGGGTAGAAGAATCAAAAGCTTTACATGGGGAGGTAGAAACAGGGGGCGAAGACAGGCTCACAACTCAAAATATTGTCAATAGCAGCAATAAATGATTGTCCAGTCAAACACTTGCTTTTATGAAAAAGGAGTATTTATATACCAACACCAAGTAAAACACAGCATTAGCAAACAATAGGCACAGTCCCCTGCGGTCAGGCCTCTAGTTTTTCAATAGCGCGGCTCCGGAGTTCCACTCCCCTCTCACTCGCAGTTATTCCCCATTGACTATAGGCAACATTCAGATTAAGCACCACTAGTAGTCAAAGTCATAGGGGTCCCACTCCAACTCCAAATAAAGTTAAATGTGTTCCAGCACCGAAGCGCTATATGGCAGGAAGTTCCCTGGGCCCTTCTAGCCCGTTAATCAGTCTTACCTGTACCTGCAAGACCAGAACCTCCAAGAGTGCTCCCCCTGTGAGGCTGAAGCTGCACCATCTGTCTCTGGTGAGTACTCCAAACGCAGCCCTGTTGGGCCAGCGGTCGGGAGTCCTTGAGTCCCTCACATGCAGTCCTGCAGGGACAGCAGCCATGGGTCCTCAATGCTTTTTGGATTTGGGGGCACTCAGGGCAGAGGTAAACGCCATCACCACGTGAGGGACTTTTCTGTCCCAACAGCAGGCAAAATAATGATGGCTTGGTATGTGGCTCTAGCGATCACCAGTGGCTGAGATACATTTAGGTATTCCATACTTTACCTTGTTCCCTAAGTGCAACAAGTCTGATCAGACATGGACCCCATGCTCATTCTGCCAACATTGCATCCTACTAATAAGTCCCAAGTAGGATGAAACCATTCTGGGGTTGCTTGCTTTCCCTTCTGGTGGGGGGGGGGGGGACCCTGCCTGACAGTTGAATCTAAACTCCTGGGTTTCCACTTTTGGAGAAGGAACATAAGGAATTCTAAAAATATTGTGATCATTTTTGGGGCTCATCAATCATCTGCAACTAGGGTTTCTATGGAATTTGCTTGGGACACACGTCTGAACATGACTGAACATGACTACGGCACTGCATAACACTGGCCCAGCATACCTCAAGAATCACATCTGCTTTCTCAAATATTCCAGACACCTCCACTCATCTAGACTCCTACTTGAACAAATGCCACTCACATGGAAAATCATATCTGGTGGTTGAGCACTTGCTCAACACCAGGATACCCTTCCAGGTGATAGTGTGCTCTAAGCATAACACATAGATTACATGAGAGTAATGGATGAAAATGCTTGAGTCTATCTGATCCATAAGTAGGTACTCTGGGATCAGTAAGTTCCTTTTTTTTCCTTTTATTTTTTGCTTGAGTGTGGAAATAGCATGTGTTTGTCTGCAAGGTATTTTTTAAACTGTCTTTATATGTGCATTGGTTGCATTACTGCAGGAGGACCAGGTTCTGTCTTTCATTATGAAGGCGTCCAGGGTGGCCACTGCGGTCTATTCACTTTCCTTAGCACATCTGAATATACAAGTAGGGCCTATCCATAACTGGATGATGCCAGAGGAGTTTCTCATTTTGCTGTTAAGGCATCATATGAATATTAATCTGACACTTGTAATGTTTGTAGTCACTGATGTTTAATATCAGAACAATTTGCTCTCTGCTGCCATTTGAACAATGCCATTTGCAAGGCTAAAGTGAAAATGGTATGGTCATATGGCAGGAGAGATAGAGATTTTTGTCATTCTAATTTCTAACGCAACGAATGAGTTAGCTCCTTGACTCTCCTCTCGATATCTCGACATTTCATAAACATCAACCTAGAGAAACCCTTTCATGATATATATATATATATATATATATATATAGTTTTAAATATTACCTACTGGCAGTCGCCAGTAGGTAGTTATAGGTAGGACCTTGATTCTATTCAAAAGCGTTTTTCTTTTGCCAATATCTTTGGCACTGTTTGACAAATCTTCGCAAATGTTTCAAAACTAATGGCCCTCTCAGTTTAGCTGCTGTCTTGCAAATTTCAGGGTGATCCGTGAAGCTGGGGCCAAAAAAAGGGGGGGTCCTAAAACGTTTTTTCTCCATGTTAATTTCCATGGGAAACTGTTGACGCAGCAACAGCCCGAACTTCTGAACGGAATTACACCAAATTTGGCAGAAAGGTAGCTCTGGGTCCAGAGTACAACCTTTTTGTTAAATGTTGTAAATCTGTTCAACAGTTCCTGAGAAATGTAAACATTTTTCAGATATACAAATAGGGACGCTGAGGATCCGCGTCCCCTCCCGATCTCGAGCCTGCGTTCGGATTGGCTGCTAACACCTCAAACCAGGAAGTATGGGCAGCCATCTTGTGACTCAGTTAAACCAAGTCACATGAAAAAGGGTAAAAAAAACTATTAAAAAGAAGAAAAGGGGTCAGGGAAGAAACACCCTGACCCCCTAGGCCTGCCCAGGTGGCCCCAAAGGGACCCCGCACAGTCAAAAAAAGCATTTTCTTTTTTAATTTTTGGCGGGAGTCGCGTAGGGTCCGCGAATCCTGCCGAAAATGTAAAAAAAAAAACGAAGCGCGGTCTACTGCGCTTTGTTTAATTAGGCCCCCGGGTGGGTCAGGTCCCGGGGGCAAATATGTTAACAGATGCGGGGGCCCAAGCGGGCCCATGCAGCCTCAGGGACCGTCACCTCCCTGGGGCAATATTCATTATATGCAGGGGGCCACGCGGGCCCTCCCAGCCTCGGGGACCACCACCTCCCCAGGACTTTTTTAAAAAAAAGGCATGGGGGAGGCTCCTGCCTCCCCCATGTAGCCCTGGGAACCGCCACCTCCCGGGGCTATGATCATGAAATACGGGGGGGCCACGCGGCCCCCCGCTGCCCCGGTGACTGCACCCTTCCAGGGGTTTTTTAAATAAAAAAGGCATGGTGGGGTCTCCTACTCCCCATGCAACCCCGGGGACCGCCACCTCCACAGGGCTTTAATCATTAAATGCGGGTGGGCCATGCGGCCCCCTGCAGCTCTGGGGACCGCCACCTCTACGGGGCTATCTTTAAAAATATAGTGTGGTGGGGCTCAAGCCCTCCCACACTGCCCTGGGGACCACCACCTCCCCGGGACTTTAAAGATGTTGGAGGGGGGCTGCGCAGCCCACCTTGTGGAGCCCTCCATGGCCCTGTGGAACGCCACCCCTCAGGGCTGGCTTCAGCAATGTCCCGGGGTGCCCACCCCCGGGACTTTGCAGTTTGCTATGGCATGGCGGGAGCACTGCTGACACCATGCCTTGGGGCTCCCCCGCAGTCCCCAACAAAGAAGCCAAGCTCCAGGGGATGGGGTCCCCGGGGCTGAAAATTGCCCGAGAGGTGGGCCACTCGGCCACCCTCCCCTTTAAAAAAAAAAAGCATAAAAAGCTCCAGCCTGGGGAGGGGTCCCCGGGGCTTATATCGGCCTCGGGAGGGAGGCACGCAGCCCCCCTCCCTTTTTAATTAAAAAAAAATATTTAAAAATGGGTCAGGCCCCAGGGGATGGGGTCTCCGGGGCCCAAAAGAGCAAAGGGAAGGGGGGCTACACAGCCCCATTTCCTAAATTAAAGAAAAAATTGCAACTCGCCAGAAGCCCAAACCCCTTTCACCACTACTCAGAAAAACGTGCCACCTGGTGTGCTCTGGGTTGGGGGATGAATTCTCCATTGCTACTGGGGATCCTTAGGGGCCAACTAGCCCATCTGTTACCTCCAGTAAGCCCCACACAGTGGGATTGCTGAGAGGTGGTAGGAGGCCATGCCCCTTTTTACACCACTTTGCAATCGCGCCTCTTGGCGCACTGCTGGTGAAGTGATGAGGTCCCCTTGTGTCTTGAGGACCTCAGGATTAAGTGGACTTCATCCCCAACCAGCAGTGCACCAGGAGGCGCGTTTGCAGAGTGGTGTAAAAAGGGGGCGTGACCTGTGACCACCTCTCAGCAATCCCACTCTGTGGGGCTTACTGGAGGTAACAGATAGGCTTGTTGGTCCCTAAGAACCCCCAGCAGTGAAGGGGATTTCATCGCTCAACCAAGAATGTGCCAGGAGGCGCGTTTGCAGAATGGTGGACAAAGGGGGCTTGGTCTGGTATCACAGCTCAGCAATCCTGCTCAGTGGGACTTACTGGCGGTAACAGGAGGGCTAGTTGGCCCCCAGGGACCCTAAGGAGGCAAGGGGACTTCATCCCCCAACCAAGAGCGTACCAGGAGGTGCGTTTGCAAAGCGGTGGAGAAAGAGGGCTTGGCCTGTGACCATCTCTCAGCAATCCCACTCTGTGGGGCTTACTTGAGGTAACAGATAGGCTTGTTGGCCCCTAAGGACCCCCAGCAGCAAAGGGGACTTCATCCCTCAACCAAGAACATGCCAGGAGGCACGTTTGCAGAATGGTGGCAAAGGGGGCATGGCCTGGTATCACAGCTCAGCAATCCTGCTGTGTGGGACTTACTGGAGGTAATAGGAGGGGTAGTTGGCCCCCAAGGACGTTCTTGGGGGCCAACTACCCCTCCTGTTACCTCCAGTAAGTACCACACAGTGGGATTGCTAAGAGGTTTTCGGAGGCCATGCCCCCCCTTTCTCCACTACACTGCAAACGCACCTTGTGGTGCACTACTGGTTGGGGGATGAAGTCCACTTTACTCCTGAGGGTTCTTGGGGGCCAAGAAGCCCTCCTGGTACCACCTGTAAATCCCACGCAGCGGAATTCCTGAGCACTGGTTCCAGTGACTGTGAGTGTTTTTTAAACGTTTATGAGTGTTAAATATATATGCCAAGGTGTATTGGTGAATCAGTGGGTTTATGAGTGATTGTATGGATGATTCAGTGTGTCTGTGACTGACTGTATAAGTTAGTGATTAGGTGTCTCAGTGAATGTATGGGTGAGTGACTGGTTGTATGAATGTGTGTATCTGTCTGTCAGTTACTTCTAAGTGGGTGTTTGAGTGTATTAGTGGGTACGTGAATGGCTATATGGATAACTGATTGGTTGTCTGACTACGTCTATGGTTGTCTGGGTGTCTGTGTTTGTGGGTGAGGAGGTGTGTGACTGCCTGTATAGATCAGTTAGTGGGTGAGTCAGTGGCTGTATGGGGTACTGTTGCATGTGTGAAAAGTTGTATGGGTGAGTGAGTGTCTGTATTGCTGTATTGATGATTGAGTGCATGTGCTTGTGCAACTGAGTATGTGAAAGGCAGTATACATGAGTGATGGGGTATACGAGTGACTGTATGCGTGAACGATTGAATGTGAGAGTGGCTATATAGATGAGTGCATGCTTCTGTCAGTGACTGTATAGCTGAGTGAGTATGTGTTCCTATTTCTATGAGTAAGTAAGTGGGTGGGTATGTAACTGTTTGGGTGAGTGTCTAGGTGTGTGAGTAATTTTATGGGTGACTCACTCAGTGTGTCAGCGCCTGTATGCCTATATGAGTGGATATGTCAATGGCTGTATTATTGAGTGAGTGGGTCTATGAGTGGCAGTATGGCTGAGCGAGTGAATGTGTGTATAGATCAATGAATCATTTAGTGGGTGTGTAAGTACTGGTATGGCTTTGTGAATGGGTTTATGAATGGTTCTGAGGGAGCAACAGTAGGTGTATAAAAGATTCTACAGTGGTGTGAGTGGGTGCGTCTTCGGAAACATGATGAGAATTACAACAGGGACATGGGAAGGGTTGCTGTTTTATATTTGACCAGTCCCAATGTTCTGAGCAGTCGGTGAATAGTAAAGCTGCCAGAGAAAAGTGAGGTTTAAGACATGTTGGCAGAGGGATTAGGGATTAGGCTATTTCGTATGAGTCTCTGGAACTGCCCATGCACTTATTCAATGACCCAGGCTCTACCTTTGCACTCATCCATTCACTCAAGTACTACCCATGCACTCATTTAATCACCCAGGCACTACCTTTGCACTCATGCATTCACTGAGCAACAACCCATGCACTCATCCAATCATTCAAACACTATCCTTACACGCACTTTTCTCTGGCAGCTTCACTATTTACCGACTGCTCAGAATGTTGGGCCTAGTCAAATATAAAACAGTAACCCTTCCCATGTCACTGTTGTAAGTCTCACCATGTTTCTACACCTCTCTTGCTTCTTTTTGCACCTTTCTTGCCTCTTTCTGCGCCTGAATTGCTTTTTTCTGCCCCTCTCTTGCTTCTTTCTGTACCTCTCTTGCCTCTTTCTGCACCTCTTGTGCTTCTTTCTGCACTTCTCTTGATTCTTTCTGTACCTCTCTTGCCTCTTTCTGTACCTCACTTGCTTCTTTTCACATCTCTCTTTCTTCTTTCTGCTCATCTCTTGCTTCTTTCTGTACCTCTTGTGCTTCTTTCTGCACCCCTCTTGCCTCTTTCTGCACTTCTCTTGTCTCTTTCTGCATCTCTCTTGCCTCTTTCTGCACCTCACTATCTTCTTTCTGCATCTCTCTTGCTTCTTTCTGTACTTCTCTTGCTTTTTTCTGCACTTCTCTTGCTTTCTTCTGTACCTTTCTTCCTCTTTCTGCACCTTTCTTCCTCTTCCTGCACCTTTATTCTTCTTTCTACAATTCTATTGTTTGTTTCTGCACTTCCCTTGCCTTTTTCTGCATGTCTCTTGCTTCTTTCTGCAGCTCTCTTGCCTCTTTCTGCCCTCTCTTGCCTCTTTCTGCACTTCTCTTGCCTCTTTCTGCACCTCTCTTGCTTCTTTCTTTACCTTTTGTTCCTCTTTCTGCAATTCTCTTTCCTCTTTCTGTACCTTTCTTCTTCTTTCTGCACCTCTCTTGCTTCTTTCTGCACTCCTATTGCTTCTTTCTGCACCTCTCTTCCTTCTTTCTGTATCTCTTTTGCCTCTTTCTGCACTTCTCTTGCCTCTTTCTGTACCTCTCTTGCTTCTTTCTGCACTTATCTTGCCTCTTTCTCCACATGTCCTCCTCTTTCTGCACCCCTCATGCTTCTTTCTGTGACTTTCCTCCTCTTTCAGTACTTCTTTTGCCTCTTTCTGCACTTCTCTTGCTTCTTTCTGCACCAATCTTGCTTCTTTCTGTACCCCTCTTGCCTCTTTTTGCACCACTCTCTACTTCTTTCTGCACCTCTCTTGGTTTTTTCGCACCTCTCTTGCTCATTTCTGCACCTCTCTTGCTTCTTTCTGTACCTCTCTTGCCTCTTTATGCACCTCTCTTGCTTTTTTCTGCACTTCTTTTGCCTCTTTCTGCACTTCTCTTGACTCTTTGCGCCTCTATTGCCTCTTTCTATACATTTCTTCCTCTTTCTGCACCTCTCTTGCTTCTTTCTGCACTTCTCTTGCCTCTTTCTGCCCTCTCTTGCTTCTTTCTGTACTTCTCTTGTCTCTTTCTGCAGCTCTCTTGCTTTTTTCTTTACCTTTTGTTCCTATTTCTGCAATTCTCTTTGCTCTTACTGTACCTTTCTTCTTATTTCTTCTTCTCTCTGCACCTCTCTTGCTTCTTTCTACACTACTATTGCTTCTTTCTGCACCTCTCTTGCTTATTTCTGTATCTCTTTTGCCTCTTTCTGCACATTTCTTGCCTCTTTCTGCACTTCTCTTGCCTCTTTCTGCACTTCTCTTGACTCTTTCTGCACATTTCTTCCTCTTGCTGCATCCCTCTTGCTTCTTTCTGCACTTCTCTTGCTTCTTTATGCACCTCGCTAGCTTCTTTCTGCACCCCTCTTGCCTCTGTCTGCACCCCTCTTGCCTCTTTCTGTACCTCTCTGCCTCTTTCTGCACCTTTCTTGCTTCGTTCTGCACCTCTCTTGCTTCTTTCTTTACCTTTTGTACCTGTTTCTGCAAATCTCTTTCCTCTTTCTGTTCCTTTCTTCCTGTTTCTACACCTCTTTCTTCTTTCTGCACTCCTATTGCTTCTTTCTGTACCTCTCTTGCTTCTTTCTGCACCTCACTCGCTTTTTTCTGTACTTTTCTTGCTACTTTCTGCACCTCTCCTGCTTCTTTCTGCAGTTCTCTTGCCTCTTTCTTCACCTCTCTTGCCTCTATCTCCACATTTCCTCCTCTTTCTGTACCCCTCTTGCTTCTTTCTGCAACTTTCTCCTCTTTCAGTACTTCTCTTGCCTCTTTCTGCACTTCTCTTGCCTCTTTCTGCACCCCTCTTGCTTCTTTCTGTACCCCTCGTGCCTATTTTTGCACAACTCTCTGCTTCTTTTTGCACATCTCTTGCTTTATTTGCACCTCTCTTGCTCATTTCTGCACATCTCTTGCTTCTTTCTGCACCTCTCTTGCCTCTTTAAGCACCTCTCTTGCTTTTTTCAGCACTTCATTGTCTCTTTCTGCACTTCTCTTGCCTCTTTGCACCTCTATTGCCGCTTTCTATACATTTCTTCCTCTTTCTACACCTCTCTTGCCTCTTTATGCACTTCTCTTGCATCTTTCTGCCCTCTCTTGCCTCTTTCTGTACTTCTCTTGCCTCTTTCTAGACCTCTCTTGCTTTTTTGTTTACCTTTTGTTCCTCTTTCTGTAATTCTCTTTGCTCTTTCTGTACCTTTCTTCCTCTTTCTGCACCTCTCTTGCTTCTTTCTGCACTCCTATTGCTTCTTTCTGCACCTCTCTTGCTTATTTCTGTATCTCTTTTGCCTCTTTCTGTACTTTTCTTGCTTCTTTCTGCACTTTTCTTGCCTCTTTCTGCACTTCTCTTGACTCTTTCTGCACATTTCTTCCTCTTGCTGCATCCCTCTTGCTTCTTTCTGCACTTCTCTTGCTTCTTTATGCACCTCGCTAGCTTTTTTCTGCACCCCTCTTGCCTCTGTCTGTACCCCTCTTGCCTCTTTCTGTACATCTCTGCCTATTTCTGCACATTTCTTGCTTCATTCTGCACTTCTCTTGCTTCTTTCTTTACCTTTTGTACCTGTTTCTGCAAATCTCTTTCCTCTTTCTGTTCCTTTCTTCCTGTTTCTACACCTCTTGGTTCTTTCTGCACTCCTATTGCTTCTTTCTGTACCTCTTGCTTCTTTCTGTATCTCTTTCTGCACTTTTCTTACCACTTTCTGCACTTCTCTTACCTCTTTCTGCACCTCTCTTGCTTCTTTCTGCACTTCTCTTGCCTCTTTCTTCACCTCTCTTGCCTGTTTCTCCACATTTCCTCCTCTTTCTGCACTTCTATTGCCTCTTTCTATACATTTCTTCCTCTTTCTGCACCTCTCTTGCCTCTTTCTGCACTTCTCTTGCCTCTTTCTGCACCCCTCTTGCTTCTTTCTGTGCCCCTCTTGCCTCTTTTTTCACCACTCTCTACTTCTTTCTGTACCTCTCTTGCTCTATTTGCACCTCTCTTGCTCATTTCTGCACCTCTCTTGCTTCTTTCTGCACCTCTCTTGCCTCTTTATGCATCTCTCTTGCTTTTTTCTGCACTTAATTTGCCTCTTTCTGCACTTCTCTTGCCTCTTTGCACCTCTATTGCCTCTTTCTATCATTTCTTCCTCTTTCTGCACCTCTCTTGCCTCTTTCTGCAATTCTCTTGCCTCTTTCTGCCTTCTCTTGCCTCTTTCTGTACTTCTCTTGCCTCTTTCTGCACCTCTCTTACTTCTTTCTTTACCTTTTGTTCCTCTTTCTACAATTTTCTTTGCTCTTTCTGTACCTTTCTTCCTCTTTCTGCACCTCTCTTGCTTCTTTCTACACTACTATTGCTTCTTTCTGCACCTCTCTTGCTTATTGCTGTATCTCTTTTGCCTCTTTCTGCACTTTTCTTGCCTCTTTCTGCACTTCACTTGCCTCTTTCTGCACTTCTCATGACTCTTTCTGCTCATTTCTTCCTCTTGGTGCAACCCTCTTGCTTCTTTCTGCACTTCTCTTGCTTCTTTATGCAGCTCGCTAGCTTTTTTCTGCACCCCTCTTGCCTCTGTCTGCACCCCTCTTGCCTCTTTCTGTACCTCTCTGCCTCATTCTGCACCTCTCTTGCTTCTTTATTTATCTTTTGTACCTGTTTCTACAATTCTCTTTCCTCTTTCTGTACCTTTCTTCCTGTTTCTGCACCTCTCTTGCTTCTTTCTGCACTCCTATTGCTTCTTTCTGCACCTCTCTTGCTTCTTTCAATATCTCTTTTGCCTCTTTCTGCACTTTTCTTGCCTCTTTCTGCACTTCTCTTGCCTCTTTCTGAACGTCTCTTGCCTCTTTCTGTACCTCTCTTGCTTCTTTCTGCACTTCTCTTGCCTCTTTCTTCACCTCTCTTGCCTCTTTCCCCACATTTCCTCCTCTTTCTGCACCCCTCTTGCTTCTTTCTGCGACTTTCCTCCTCTTTCAGTACTTCTCTTGCCTCTTTCTGCACTTCTCTTGCCTCTTTCTGCACCCCTCTTGCCTCTTTTTGCACTACTCACTACTTCTTTCTGCATCTCTCTTGCTTTATTTGCACCTCTCTTGCTCATTTCTGCACTTCTCTTGCTTGTTTCTGCACCTCTCTTGCCTCTTTCTGCACCTCTCTGTCTTTTTCTGAACTTCTTTTGCCTATTTCTGCACTTCTCTTGTCTCTCTGCACCTCTATTGCCACTTTCTATACATGTCTTCCTCTTTCTGTACCTCTCTTGCTTCTTTCTGCACTTCTATTGCCTCTTTCTGCCCTCTATTGCCTCTTTCTGCTCTTCTCTTGCCTCTTTCTGCACCTCTCTTGCTTTTTCTTTACCTTTTGTTCCGCTTTCTGCAATTCTCTTTCCTCTTTTTTGTACCTTTCTTCCTCTTTCTGCACCTCTCTTGCTTCTTTCTCACTCCTATTGCTTCTTTTTGCACCTCTCCTGCTTATTTCTGTATCTCTTTTGCCTCTTTCTACACTTTTCTTGCCTCTTTCTGCACTTCTCTTGCCTCTTTCTGCAACTCTCTTGACTCTTTCTGCACATTTCTTCCTCTTACTGCATCCCTCTTGCTTCTTTCTGCTCTTCTCTTGCTTCTTTCTGCACCTCGCTAGCTTTTTCTGCACCCTGCTTGCCTCTTTCTGCACCCCTCTTGCCTCTTTCTGTACCTCTCTTGCCTCTTTCTACACTTCTCTTGCCTCTTTCTGCACCTTTCTTGCTTTATTCTGCACCACTCTTGCCTCTTTCTGCACCTCTCTTGCTTTATTCTGCACCACTCTTGCCTCTTTCTGCACCTCTCTTGCCTCTTTCTCCACATTTCCTCCTCTTTCTGCACCCCTCTTGCTTCTTTCTGTTTCTTTCCTCCGTTTTCTGTACTTCTCTTGCCTCTTTCTGCACTTCTCTTGCCTCTTTCTGCTCCCCTCCTGCTTCTTTCTGTACACCTTTTGCCTCTTTTTGCACCACTCTCTACTTCTTTCTGTACCACTCTTGATTTTTTTGCACCTCTCTTGCTAATTTCTGTACCTCTCTTGCTTCTTTCTGCACCTCTATTGCCTCTTTCTGCACCTCTCTTGCTTTTTTCTACACTTCTTTTGCCTCTTTCTCCACTTCTCTTGCCTCTCTGTACCTCTATTTGCCTCTTTCTATACATTTCTTTCTCTTTCTGCACCTCTCTTGCCTCTTTCTGCACTTCTCTTGCCTTTTCTTCACCTCTCTTTCCTCTTTCTCTACATTTCCTCCACTTTCTGCACCTCTCTTTCCTCTTTCTGTACCCCCTTGCCTCTTTCTGCGCCACTGTTGCCTCTTTCTATGCTTCTCTTGCCTCTTTCTGCACCTCTCTTGCTTTTCTCTGCAACCCTCTTGCCTTACTTTGCCTCTCTTGCTTCTATCTGCACCTCTCTTTCTGCACCTCTCTTGCCTCTCTCTGCACTTCTCTTGCCTCATTCTTCACCTGTCTTGCCTCTTTCTGCACCTTTCTTGCCTCTTTCTTCTCCTCTCTTGCCTCTTTCTGTACATTTCTTCCTCTTTCTGCACCTTTCTAACTTCTTTCTGTACCCTAATTGCCTCTTTCTGTACATCTCTTGCTTTTTTCTGCACTTCTCTTGCTTCTTTCTGGACCTTTCTTGCTTCTTTCTGCACGTCTCTTGCTTCTTTCTGCACCCCTCTTGCCTCTTTCTGCACTTCTCTTGCTTCTTTCTGTACTTCTCTTGCTTCTTTCTGTACCTCTCTTGCTTTTTTATGCACCCTCTTGCCTCTTTCTACACCTCTCTTGCCTCTTTCTGCACCTCTCTTGCCTCTCTTGCCTCTTTCTGCACCTCTCTTGCCTCTTTCTGCACTTCTCTTGACTCTTTCTGCACCTCTGTTGCTTCTTTCTGCACTTCCATCCCTCTTTCTTTACCTCTCTTGCCTCTTTCTGCACATCTGTTGCTTCTTTATGCACTTAATTTGCCTTTTTCTGCATCTCAGTTGCCTCTTTCTGCATTTCTCTTGACTCTTTCTGTATTACTCGTGCCTCTTTCTGCACCTCTCTTGCTTCGTTCTGCACCTCTCTTGCTTCATTCTGCACATCTCTTGCTTCTTTCTGCCCCTCTATTGCTTCTTTCTACAACTCTCTCACCTCTTTCTGCACTTCTCTTGCCTCTTTCTGTACTTCTCTTGCTTCTTTATGTACCGCTCTTGCCTCTTTCTGCACCACTCTCTACGTCTTTCTGTACCTCTCTTGCTTCTTTCTGCACATTTCTCCTATTTCTGCACTTCTCTTTCCTCTTTCTGCACCTTTTTTCATCTTTTTGCACCTCTCTTGCTTCTTTCCGCATCTCTCTTGCCTCTTTCTGTACTTCTTTTGCCTCTTTCCGAACTTCTCTTGCCTCTTTCTATACCTCTATTGCCTCTTTCTACACATTTTTTTCTCTTTCTGTGCCTTCCTTGCTTCCTTCTGCACTTCTCTTCCATCTTTCTTCACCTCTCTTGCTCCATATTTCCTCCTCTTTCTGAACCTCTCTTGCCTCTTTCTGCACCTGGCTTGCCTCTTTCTTCACCTTTCTTGCCTCTTTAACCACTGTTCTTGCCTTTTTCTTCACCTCTCTTACCTCTTTCTGCACATTTGTTCCTCTTTCTGCACCTTTCTTGCTTCTTTTTGCACCCTACTTGCCTCTTTCTGCACCTCTTGCTTCTTTTTGCACATCTCTTGCTTCTTTCTGCAACTCTCTTGCTTCTTTCTGCACCTCTCTTGCTTCTTTCTGCACCCCTCTTTCCTCTTTCTGTACCCCCTTGCCTCTTTCTGCGCCACTGTTGCCTCTTTCTGTGCTTCTCTTGCCTCTTTCTGCACATCTCTTGCTTTTCTCTGCAACCCTCTTGCCTTACTTTGCCTCTCTTGCTTCTATCTGCACCTCTCTTTCTGCACCTCTCTTGCCTCTCTCTGCACTTCTCTTGCCTCATTATTCACCTGTGTTGCCTCTTTCTGCACCTTTCTTGCCTCTTTCTCTACTTCTCTTGCCTCTTTCTTCTCCTCTCTTGCCTCTTTCTGTACATTTCTTCCTCTTTCTGCACCTTTCTAACTTCTTTCTGTACCCTAATTGCCTCTTTCTGTACATCTCTTGCTTTTTTCTGCGCTTCTCTTGCTTCTTTCTGGACCTTTCTTGCTTCTTTCTGCACGTCTCTTGCTTCTTTCTACACCCCTCTTGCATCTTTCTGCACTTCTCTTGCTTCTTTCTGTACTTCTCTTGCTTCTTTCTGTACCTCTCTTGCTTTTTTATGCACCCTCTTGCCTCTTTTTACACCTCTCTTGCCTCTTTCTGCACCTCTCTTGCTTTATTCTGCACCACTCTTGCCTCTTTCTGCACCTCTCTAGCCTCTTTCTCCACATTTCCTCCTCTTTCTGCACCCCTCTTGCTTCTTTCTGCGACTTTCCTCCTCTTTCTGTACTTCTCTTGCCTCTTTCTGCACTTCTCTTGCCTCTTTCTGCTCCCCTCCTGCTTCTTTCTGTACACCTTTTGTCTCTTTTTGCACCACTCTCTACTTCTTTCTGTACCACTCTTGCTTTTTTTGCACCTCTCTTGCTAATTGCTGTACCTCTCTTGCTTCTTTCTGCACCTCTATTGCCTCTTTCTGCACCTCTCTTGCTTTTTTCTACACTTCTTTTGCCTCTTTCTCCACTTATCTTGCCTCTCTGTACCTCTATTGCCTCTTTCTATACATTTCTTTCTCTTTCTGCACCTCTCTTGCCTCTTTCTGCACTTCTCTTGCCTTTTCTTCACCTCTCTTTCCTCTTTCTCTACATTTCCTCTACTTTCTGCACCTCTCTTTCCTCTTTCTGTACCCCCTTGCCTCTTTCTGCGCCACTGTTGCCTCTTTCTATGCTTCTCTTGCCTCTTTCTGCACCTCTCTTGCTTTTCTCTGCAACCCTCTTGCCTTAATTTGCCTCTCTTGCTTCTATCTGCACCTCTCTTTCTGCACCTCTCTTGCCTCTCTCTGCACTTCTCTTGCCTCATTCTTCACCTGTCTTGCCTCTTTCTGCACCTTTCTTGCCTCTTTCTCTACTTCTCTTGCCTCTTTCTTCTCCTCTCTTGCCTCTTTCTGTACATTTCTTCCTCTTTCTGCACCTTTCTAACTTCTTTCTGTACCCTAATTGCCTCTTTCTGTACATCTCTTGCTTTATCCTGCACTTCTCTTGCTTCTTTCTGGACCTTTCTGGCTTCTTTCTGCATGTCTCTTGCTTCTTTCTGCACCCCTCTTGCCTCTTTCTGCACTTCTCTTGCTTCTTTCTGTACTTCTCTTGCTTCTTTCTGTACCTCTCTTGCTTTTTTATGCACCCTCTTGCCTCTTTCTACACCTCTCTTGCCTCTTTCTGCACCTCTCTTGCCTCTTTCTGCACTTCTCTTGACTCTTTCTGCACCTCTGTTGCTTCTTTCTGCACTTCTCATCCCTCTTTCTTTACCTCTCTTGCCTCTTTCTGCACATCTGTTGCTTCTTTATGCACTTAATTTGCCTTTTTCTGCACCTCAGTTGCCTCTTTCTGCATTTCTCTTGACTCTTTCTGTATTACTCTTGCCTCTTTCTGCACCTCTCTTGCTTCGTTCTGCACCTCTCTTGCTTCATTCTGCACATCTCTTGCTTCTTTCTGCCCCTCTCTTGCTTCTTTCTACAACTCTCTCACCTCTTTATGCACTTCTCTTGCCTCTTTCTGCATTTCTGTTGCTTCTTTCTGCACCTTTCCTCCTCTTTCTGCACTTCTCTTGCCTCTTTCTGCACTTCTCTTACCTCTTTCTGTACTTCTCTTGCTTCTTTATGTACCCCTCTTGCTTCTTTCTGCACCACTCTCTACGTCTTTCTGTACCTCTCTTGCTTCTTTCTGCACATTTCTCCTATTTCTGCACTTCTCTTGCCTCTTTCTGTACCTTTCTTCATCTTTTTGCACCTCTCTTGCTTCTTTCCGCATCTCTCTTGCCTCTTTCTGTACTTCTTTTGCCTCTTTCCGAACTTCTCTTGCCTCTTTCTATACCTCTATTGCCTCTTTCTACACATTTTTTCCTCTTTCTGCGCCTTCCTTGCTTCCTTCTGCACTTCTCTTCCATCTTTCTTCACCTCTCTTGCTCCATATTTCCTCCTCTTTCGGAACCTCTCTTGCCTCTTTCTGCACCTGGCTTGCCTCTTTCTGCACCTTTCTTGCCTCTTTAACCACTGTTCTTGCCTTTTTCTTCACCTCTCTTACCTCTTTCTGCACATTTCCTCCTCTTTCTGCACCTTTCTTGCTTCTTTTTGCACCCTACTTGCCTCTTTCTGCACCTCTTGCTTCTTTTTGCACATCTCTTGCTTCTTTCTGCAACTCTCTTGCTTCTTTCTGCACCTCTCTTGCTTCTTTCTGCACCCCTCTTTCCTCTTTCTGTACCCCCTTGCCTCTTTCTGCGCCACTGTTGCCTCTTTCTGTGCTTCTCTTGCCTCTTTCTCCACCTCTCTTGCTTTTCTCTGCAACCCTCTTGCCTTAATTTGCCTCTCTTGCTTCTATCTGCACCTCTCTTTCTGCACCTCTCTTGCCTCTCTCTGCACTTCTCTTGCCTCATTCTTCACCTGTCTTGCCTCTTTCTGCACCTTTCTTGCCTCTTTCTCTACTTCTCTTGCCTCTTTCTTCTCCTCTCTTGCCTCTTTCTGTACATTTCTTCCTCTTTCTGCACCTTTCTAACTTCTTTCTGTACCCTAATTGCGTCTTTCTGTACATCTCTTGCTTTTTTCTGCGCTTCTCTTGCTTCTTTCTGGACCTTTCTAGCTTCTTTCTGCACGTCTCTTGCTTCTTTCTGCACCCCTCTTGCCTCTTTCTGCACTTCTCTTGCTTCGTTCTGTACTTCTCTTGCTTCTTTCTGTACCTCTCTTGCTTTTTTATGCACCCTCTTGCCTCTTTTTACACCTCTCTTGCCTCTTTCTGCACCTCTCTTGCCTCTTTCTGCACCTCTGTTGCTTCTTTCTGCACTTCTCATCCCTCTTTCTTTACCTCTCTTGCCTCTTTCTGCACATCTGTTGCTTCTTTATGCACTTAATTTGCCTTTTTCTGCACCTCAGTTGCCTCTTTCTGCATTTCTCTTGACTCTTTCTGTATTACTCTTGCCTCTTTCTGCACCTCTCTTGCTTTGTTCTGCACCTCTCTTGCTTCATTCTGCACATCTCTTGCTTCTTTCTGCCCCTCTCTTGCTTCTTTCTACAACTCTCTCACCTCTTTATGCACTTCTCTTGCCTATTTCTGCACTTCTCTTGCCTCTTTCTGCACTTCTCTTGCTTCCTTATGTACCCCTCTTGCCTCTTTCTGCACCACTCTCTACGTCTTTCTGTACCTCTCTTGCTTCTTTCTGCACATTTCTCCTATTTCTGCACTTCTCTTGCCTCTTTCTGCACCTTTCTTCATCTTTTTGCACCTCTCTTGCTTCTTTCCGCATCTCTCTTGCCTCTTTCTATACATCTATTGCCTCTTTCTACACATTTTTTCCTCTTTCTGCGCCTTCCTTGCTTCCTTCTGCACTTCTCTTCCATCTTTCTTCACCTCTCTTGCTCCATATTTCCTCCTCTTTCTGAACCTCTCTTGCCTCTTTCTGCACCTGGCTTGCCTCTTTCTGCACCTTTCTTGCCTCTTTAACCACTGTTCTTGCCTTTTTCTTCACCTCTCTTACCGCACATTTTTTCCTCTTTCTGCACCTTTCTTGCTTCTTTTTGCACCCTACTTGCCTCTTTCTGCACCTCTTGCTTCTTTTTGCACATCTCTTGCTTCTTTCTGCAACTCTCTTGCTTCTTTCTGCACCTCTCTTGCTTCTTTCTGCACCCCTCTTGCCTCTTTCTGTACTTCTCTTTCTTCTTTCTGCACTATTCTTGCTTTTTTCTGCACTTCTCTTGCTTCTTTCTGTACCTTTCTTGCTCCTTTCTGCACCCCTCTCGCCTATTTCTACACCTCTCTTGCCTTTTTCTGCACCTCTCTTGCCTCTTTCTGTAACTCTCTTGACTCTTTCTGCACATTTCTTCCTCTTGCTGCATCCCTCTTGCTTCTTTCTGCACTTCTCTTGCTTCTTTCTGCACCTCGCTAGCTTTTTTCTGCACCCCACTTGCCTCTTTCTGCACCCCTCTTGCCTCTTTCTGTACCTCTCTTGCCTCTTTCTACACTTCTCTTGCCTCTGTCTGCACCTTTCTTGCTTCATTCTGCACCTCTCTTGCTTCTTTCTGCACTTCTCTTGCCTCTGTCTTCACCTCTATTGCCTCTTTCTCCACATTTCTTCCTCTTTCTGCACCCCTCTTGCTTCTTTCTGTGACTTTCCTCCTCTTTCTGTACTTCTCTTGTCTCTTTCTGCACTTCTCTTGCCTCTTTCTGCTCCCCTCTTGCTTCTTTCTGTACACCTCTTGCCTCTTTTTGCACCACTCTCTACTTCTTTCTGTACCTCTCTTGCTTTTCTTGCACCTCTCTTGCTCATTTCTTCACCTCTCTTGCTTCTTTCTGCACCTCTCTTGCCTCTTTCTGCACCTCTCTTGCTTTTTTCTCCACTTCTTTTGCCTCTTTCTCCACTTCTCTTGCCTCTCTGCACCTCTATTGCCTCTTTCTATACATTTCTTCCTCTTTCTGCACCTTTCTAACTTCTTTCTGTACCCTAATTGCCTCTTTCTGTACATCTCTTGCTTTTTTCTGCACTTCTCTTGCTTCTTTCTGCACCTTTCTTGCTTTTTTCTGTACGTCTCTTGCTTCTTTCTGCACCCCTCTTGCCTCTTTCTGCACTTCTCTTGCTTCTTTCTGTACTTCTCTTGCTTCTTTCTGTACCTCTCTTGCTTTTTTATGCATCCCCTTGCCTCTTTCTACACCTCTCTTGCCTCTTTCTGCACCTCTCTTGCCTCTTTCTGCACTTCTCTTGACTCTTTCTGCACCTCTGTTGCTTCTTTCTGCACTTCTCGTCCCTCTTTCTTTACTTCTCTTGCCTCTTTCTGCACCTCTGTTGCTTCTTTATGCACTTAATTTGCCTTTTTCTGCACCTCAGTTGCCTCTTTCTGCATTTCTCTTGACTCTTTCTGTATTACTCTTGCCTCTTTCTGCACCTCTCTTGCTTCGTTCTGCACCTCTCTTGCTTCATTCTGCACATCTCTTGCTTCTTTCTGCCCCTCTCTTGCTTCTTTCTACAACTCCCCTACCTCTTTATGCACTTCTCTTGCCTCTTTCTGCATTTCTGTTGCTTCTTTCTGAACCTTTCCTCCTCTTTCTGCACCTCTCTTGCCTCTTTCTGCACTTCTATTGCCTCTTTCTGCACTTCTCTTGCTTCTTTATGTACCCCTCTTGTCTCTTTCTGCACCACTCTCTGCTTCTTTCTGTACCTCTCTTGCTTCTTTGTGCACCTCTCTTTCTTATTTCTGCACCTCTCTTGCTTCTTTCTGCACATTTCTCCTATTTCTGCACTTCTCTTGCCTCTTTCTGCACATTTCTTCATCTTTTTGCACTTCTCTTGCCTCTTTCTGTACTTCTTGTGCCTCTTTCCGAACTTCTCTTGCCTCTTTCTATACCTCTATTGCCTCTTTCTATACATTTTTTCCTCTTTCTGCACCTTCCTTGCTTCTTTCTGCACTTCTCTTCCATCTTTCTTCACCTCTCTTGCCTCTTGCTCCAAATCTCCTCCTCTTTCTGAACCTCTCTTGCCTCTTTCTGTACCTGGCTTGCCTCTTTCTGCAGCTTTCTTGCCTCTTTCTCCACTTTTCTTGCCTTTTTCTTCACCTCTCTTACCTATTTCTGCACATTTTTCCTCTTTCTGCACCTTTCTTGCTTCTTTTTACACCCTACTTGCCTCTTTCTGCACATCTCTTGCTTCTTTTTGCACATCTCTTGCTTCTTTCTGCAACTCTCTTGCTTCTTTCTGCACCTCTCTTGATTCTTTCTGCACCCCTTTTGCCTCTTTCTGTACTTCTCTTGCTTCTTTCTGCACTTCTCTTGCTTCTTTCTGCATATTCCTTCATCTTTCTGCATCGCTCTTGCCTCTCTCTGCATCTCTTTTGCCTCTTTCTGTGCTTCTCTTACCTCTTTCTGTACCTCTCTTGCTTCTTTCTGCCCCCTTATTGATTCTTTCTTCACCTCTCTCACTTCTTTCTGTGCCTCTCTTCCTTCTTTCTGCAACCCTCTTGCCTCTTTCTGCACCTCTCTTGCCTCTTTCTCTACTTCTCGTGCCTCTTTTTGCACTTCTCTTGCCTCTTTCTGAATTTATTTTCCTTCTTTCTGCACATCTCTTGCCTCTTTATGCACTTCTTATGCCTCTTTCTGCATTTCTGTTGCTTCATTCTGTACTACACTTGACTCTTTCTGCACTTCTCTTGCTTCTTTCTGTACCTCTCCTGCATCTTTCTGTACCTCTCTTGCTTCTTTATGAATTTCTCTTGCTTCTTTCTGTACTTTTCTTCCTCTTTCTTCACTTCTCTTGCCTCTTTCTGTACTTCTCTTGCCTCTTTCTGCACTTCACTTGCCTCTTTCTGCACTTCTCCTGCCTTCTACTGTACCTCTCTTACTTATTTCTGCATACCTCTTGACTCTTTCTGCATTGCTGTTCCTTGTTTCTGCACCTTTCGTAATCTTTCTGCACTTCTCTAGCCTCTTTCTGCACTTCTCTTGCTTCTTTCTGCACCTCTTTTGCTTCTTTCTGCACATCTCTTGCCTCTTTCTGTAATTCTCTTGCCTCTTTCTGCATTTCTGTTGCTTCTTTCTGCACCTTTCTTCCTCTTTCTGCACTTCTCTTGCCTCTTTCTTCACTTGTCTTGCTTCTTACTGCACTTTTTTGCCTCTTTCTGCACTTCCTGTACCTCTATCTTCACTTCTCTTGCCTCTTTCTGCACTTCTCTAGCCTTTTTTCTGTACCTCTCTTACTTCTTTCTGCTCCTCTCTTGCTTCTTTCTGTACCTCTCTTGCTTATTTCTTCACTTCTTTTGCTTCTTTCTGCACTTCTCTTGCCTCTTACTGTACCTGTCTTGCTTCTTTCTGTAAATCTCTTACTACTTTCTGCTCCTCTCATGCTTCTTTCTGTACCTCTCTTGTCTCTTTCTGCACTTTTCTTACCTCTTTCTGCATTTCCTTTGCTTCTTTCTGCACATCTCTTGCCTCTTTCTGCACTTCTCTTGCCTCTTTCTGCACTTCTCTTGCTTCTTTCTGTACCCCTCTTGCATTTTTCTGTACCTCTCTTGCTTCTTTCTGCACTTCTCTTGCTTCTTTCTGCACATTTCTTCTTCTTTCTGCACTTCTCTTGCCTCTTTCTGTACCTCTCTTGCTTCTTTCTGCACATCTCTTGCCTCTTTATGCACTTCTCTCGCCTATTTCTGCATTTCTCTTTCTTCTTTCAGCACCTTTCTTAATCTTTCTGCACTTCTTTTGCCTCCTTCTGCACCTCTCTTGCCTTTTTCTGCACCTTTCTTCCTTCGTTCTGCACCTCTCTTGCTTCTTTTTGTACCTCTCTTTCTTCTTTCTGCACATCTCTTGCCTCTTTCTGCACTTCCCTTGCCTCTTTCTGCATTTCTGTTGCTTCTTTCTGCACCTTTCTTCTTCTTTTTGTACTTCGCTTGCCTGTTTCTGCAATTCTCTTGCTTCTTTCTGCTCGTCTCTTGCTTCTTTCTGCACATCTCTTGACTCTTTCTGCACTTCTCTTGCCTCTTTCTGCACTTCTCTCCCCTATTTCTGCAGTTTTCTTGCTTCTTTCTGTACCTCTCTTACTTCTTTCTGCACATCTCTTGCTTCTTTATGTACCTCTCTAGCTTCTTCCGCTCTTCCTCTTTCTGCACTTCTCTTGCCTCTTTCTTCACTTGTCTTGCTTCTTACTGCACTTTTTGCCTCTTTCTGCACTTCCTGTACCTCTATCTTCACTTCTCTTGCCTCTTTCTGCACTTCTCACGCCTTTTTTCTGTACCTCTCTTACTTCTTTCTGCTCCTCTCTTGCTTCTTTCTGTAACTCTCTTGCTTATTTCTGCACTTCTTTTGCTTCTTTCTGCACTTCTCTTGCCTCTTACTGTACCTGTCTTGCTTCTTTCTGTAAATCTCTTACTACTTTCTGCTCCTCTCATGCTTCTTTCTGTACCTCTCTTGTCTCTTTCTGCACTTTTCTTACCTCTTTCTGCATTTCCATTGCTTCTTTCTGCACATCTCTTGCCTCTTTCTGCACTTCTCTTGCCTCTTTCTGCACTTCTCTTGCTTTTTCTGTACCCCTCTTGCATTTTTCTGTACCTCTCTTGCTTCTTTCTGCACTTCTCTTGCTTCTTTCTGCACATTTCTTCTTCTTTCTGCACTTCTCTTGCCTCTTTCTGTACCTCTCTTGCTTCTTTCTGCACATCTCTTGCCTCTTTATGCACTTCTCTCGCCTATTTCTGCATTTCTCTTTCTTCTTTCAGCACCTTTCTTAATCTTTCTGCACTTCTTTTGCCTCCTTCTGCACCTCTCTTGCCTTTTTCTGCACCTTTCTTCCTTCGTTCTGCACCTCTCTTGCTTCTTTTTGCACCTCTCTTTCTTCTTTCTGCAAATCTCTTGCCTCTTTCTGCACTTCCCTTGCCTCTTTCTGCATTTCTGTTGCTTCTTTCTGCCCCTTTCTTCTTCTTTTTGTACTTCGCTTGCCTGTTTCTGCACTTCTCTTGCTTCTTTCTGCTCCTCTCTTGCTTCTTTCTGCACATCTCTTGCCTCTTTCTGCACTTCTCTTGCCTCTTTCTGCACTTCTCTTCCCTATTTCTGCAGTTTTCTTGCTTCTTTCTGTACCTCTCTTACTTCTTTCTGCACATCTCTTGCTTCTTTATGTACCTCTCAAGCTTCTTTCTGCTCTTCCCATGCTTATTTCTGCACCTTTCTTCCTTTTTCTGTACTTCTTTTGCCTCTTTCTGTACCTTACTTCCTCTTTCTGCACCTCTCTTGCTTTTTTCTGCACCTCTTTTGCTTCTTTCTGCACTTCTCTTGCCTCTTTCTGTACTTCTTTTGTCTCTTTCTGCACTTGTCTGGACTATTTCCTCACCTCTTTTGGCTCTTTCTCCAGTTTCTTCCTCTTTCTGCACCCCTCTTGCCTCTTTCTGTAACTCTCTTGCCTCTTTCTGCATCTTTCTTGCCTCTTTCTGCGCTTCTCTTACCTTTTTCTGTACCTCTCTTGCTTCTTTCTGCACCCCTATTGGTTCTTTCTGCACCTCTCTCGCTTCTTTCTGTGCCTCTCTCCCTTCTTTCTGCACCTCTCTTGCCTCTTTCTGCACCTCTCTTGCCTCTTTCTGCACTTCGCGTGCCTCTTTTTGCACTTCTCTTGCCTCTTTCTGCATTTCTTTTGCATTTTTCTTCACATCTCTTGCCTCTTTATGCACTTCTTGTGCCTCTTTCTGCATTTCTGTTGCTTCATTCTGCACTTCTCTTGCCTCTTTCTGCACTTCTCTTGCCTATTTCTGCACTTCTCTTGCTTCTTTCAGTATCTCTCTTGCATCTTTCTGTACCTCTCTTGCTTCTTTCTGTACTTCTGTTGCTTCTTTCTGTATCTTTCTTCCTCTTTCTTCACTTTTCTTGCTTCTTTCTGCACTTCTCAGCCTCTTTCTGCAGTTCTCTTGCCTTTTCCTGCACTACTCTTGCTTCTTTCTGCACCTATTTTGCTTCTTTCTGCACATCTCTTGCCTCTTTCTGCAATTCTCTTCCCTCTTTCCGCATTTCTTTTGCTTCTTTCTGCACCTTTCTTCCTCTTTCTGCACTTCTCTTGCCTCTTTCTGTACCTTTCTTCTTCTTTTTGCACTTCTCTTGCTTCTTTCCGCAACTCTCTTGCCTCTTTCTGTACTTCTTTTGCCTCTTTCCGAACTTCTCTTGCCTCTTTCTATACCTCTATTGCCTCTTTCTATACATTGTTCCTCTTTCTGCGCCTTCCTTGCTTGTTTCTGCACTTCTCTTCCATCTTTCTTCTCCTCTCTTGCCTCTTGCTCCAAATGTCCTCCTCTATCTGAACATCTCTTGCCTCTTTCTGCACCTGGCTTGCCTCTTTCTGCACATTTCTTGCCTCTTTCTCCACTTTTCTTGCCTTTTTCTTCACCTCTCTTACCTATTTCTGCACATTTTTCCTCTTTCTGCACCTTTCTTGCTTCTTTTTACACCCTACTTGCCTCTTTCTGCACATATCTTGCTTCTTTTTGCACATCTCTTGCTTCTTTCTGCAACTCTCTTGCTTCTTTCTGCAACTCTCTTGCTTCTTTCTGCACCCCTTTGCCTCTTTCTGTACTTCTCTTGTTTCTTTCTGCACTTCTCTTGCTTCTTTCTGCACTTCTCTTGCTTCTTTCTGCACCTTTGTTGCCATTTTCTGTACTTCACTTGCATCTTTCTGCACTTCTCTTGCTTCTTTCTGTATATTCCTTCATCTTTCTGCATCTCTCTTGCCTCTCTCTGCATCTCTTTTGCCTCTTTCTGTGCTTCTCTTACCTCTTTCTGTACCTCTCGCTTCTTTCTGTCCCCTTATTGATTCTTTCTGCACCTCTCTCACTTCTTTCTGTGCCTCTCTTCCTTCTTTCTGCAACCCTCTTGCCTCTTTCTGCACCTCTCTTGCCTCTTTCTCTACTTCTCATGCCTCTTTCTGCACATCTCTTGCCTCTTTATACACTTCTTATGCCTCTTTCTGCATTTCTGTTGCTTCATTCTGTACTACACTTGCCTCTTTCTGCACTTCTCTTGAATCTTTCTGCACTTCTCTTGTTATTTCTGTGCCTCTCTTGCATCTTTCTGTACCTCTCTTGCTTCTTTCTGAATTTCTCTTGCTTCTTTCTGTACTTTTCTTCCTCTTTCTTCACTTCTCTTGCCTCTTTCTGCACTTCTCTTGCCTCTTTCTGCACTTCACTTGCCTCTTTCTGCACTTCTCCTGCCTTCTACTGTACCTCTCTTGATTCTTGTGAGAAGTTGGCCTGGCATATGCTGTCCACTAATTATAGTGGGCACCTTGCACCAGTCCAAACAACCCCTTATTGGAGATAGGTTAAAGACAACCTTTATTGAAAGCTATCCTAGTGGTAGCTATGGAGAGCAGCCTTCAGGCTAAGTCTTGAAGGAATGTAAAGCAGCTTGTTTTACCAGTCTATAATCTCTTGAGTGACCAAATGAAAGAGGACCACACCAGGTATATATTCAAAATATATGTATTTATTGTTAAACACACCCCTCTAGTCTCTTTATGAGGCTAGAGTTCGAAGTACATAAGTTATAAGTTAGTTATCTACAGTAATAGCACAAATACATGTTTGAGCCCTAGGGGCGTACCAAACCATATACCAATAAAGTGGTATAAGAACCACGACTGAGCTAGACACAGGGCCTAGAGCCTGTAGAAGTGCTTGGACCACAAGGAACCACCCAAGGTAGTGACACAGGAGACCCACGGGGGACGCGTGCAGTGTATGAACACAGCCGCGAATCGCCGTTAACTTCTATGGGGAAAGTCGCTGTTTGAATTTAAAAGAAAAGGGACACTTAGAGGAGGACTTGGAGCAAACCCTTTGAGAACTAGGTAGTTCTAGTGTCAATACCCACGGGAGCACCGGAGTACTCGAGTTACCTCACCCAGGGGAGCCGGGTGCATAGGTGTCTTTCGGGGTCGGGTTTCGTCGTCGCTTTCAATGGCGATCTGCTGCAAAGTGCTGCTGGCGGCCAAGTCGAAAATGTTCGGGTGGATCCAAAGGTGGATCGAAGATCTGAAGAACCTGAAAGCAGAGGGGACAGAGTCTGGGTCACTAGCCAGTGACCAGGAAGGCGATGAGCAGATGCCCACCGATGTTGAGTGCTTCAGGTATGTTGACGGTCATCTTGACTCTTCAGCCACGAGGTCCAGGAGGCGTCGACGATGACCAGGAGCTGGATTCGAGCTGTCCCACAACGTTTGTCGATTGCAGGGGTGTCGGCGACCGGATTGGACCCAACAAGCCTTGGCAACGGCAAGTCTCGTTGTGGAAATGGAAGAAGGACGATGTTGCAGACCAGCAAGGTCTGTGGGACTCACCCAGCGAGGGTAAGTCAGGGCACACCTGGAGCAACCAGGGAGCCCAAGCAGAAGAAGATTGGCCTTCGGGAGGGCCTATTAGCCAACGGACTAGCAACCGCAAAGGAGCCTCGAGTCGACGCACATGGAGCTGGCTCACAGGACACTTGTGGAGTGGAGGCCAGTGATCTTCGGTGCAGTTGGTGCTGGAGGCTGGGGCTACTCGGAGCCCAAAGCATGACTTCGTGGAAGACCCAGAAGAGGATGCACTTGCAAATGCGATCGGTGTCCAGGGGTCACAGTTCCACGTTACCCACGACAGCTACGGGCCTCAGCTTTGCTGGGGACTCAGGGCAGCCTCGGGGAATTCTGGAAATCCACCTCTGGTGATGCAAAGACTTTGGCGCCGGCGGGAGCTTCAGCGATGCAGACTGGACAATTGCTTCTTTGGTGCCTGCCAAGCAGGGGACTCACTCCTTGACCCCAAGGGAGATTCTTCAGTCCTCTAATCTTGAAGTAGAGCGTTGAAGGTCCAGGATTCTGTGTCAGAGTTTCGTCCAGGTTAATCTAAATCCCTAAGGACTGGGGTCCCATACTTATACTAAGGTAGGGGGTTGGACATACTCTGTGGCCCCACCTATGGGAGGGTCAGGGCAGAGGGGTGGTTACACCCCTTTCCCTTTGTCCAGTTTTGTGCCAGAGCAGGGGCTGGAAGCCCCTGAGCCGGTTTGAACTGGGGTATGCACAGGGACACCAAATGTGCCCCCAGTGCAGGACTTCAAAGCACCAGAGAGTGCCCCCGCCCAGCCCCAATACACACTATCCTGTCTGGGGAGGTGGTTACACCTCCCTGGGACAGGAAACCTATTGTCCAGGCCTCCCCTGCCGGAGTTTCGGTCAGCAGCAGGAGGCCAGACTCGTGTCTGTGGCAGCGGCATCCATTTTGTGATGCCAGGGCTCTGGAAAGTCAGTACCGGGTATACCGGTGTGTACATGTCTCTCCCTCTAGAAGGGTGGAATGCTACCCCCGCCGCCAGAACTGGCGGGGGTAGTATTCCAAGATGTTTGACACCAAACACAACATGTTTCCGTGCAGCCATCCCAAAGTTAGCATTTAACGCGAGGTTATAATGCGCTTAAGAGTATATGGTCGGGCTGCACTACAAACAGCATCAGAGAAGGGTCTCCGAACGCTGCAGAGGGGCCCAGCTCATGCAGGGGCACCCTCTCACATAGGAACCACGCACTCTGCCTTCAGGATTGATTAGGCCTGCCATAGGAGTGACTTATAGGTTTATATGTGTGTATGTATGTAGTGATATAGGTAGCCTATATCACAGTAAGGGGTGCATGCACCACCTTACCCAGGCTGCAGTAGCAGACCTGTGGTGTCATTTTGGATGGCCTTCCAGGGGTGGCACAATACATGCTGCAGCCCCTGGTAGGCCTCTGAGGTACCTATGCCCTGGGTACATAGTATACCATATACTAGGGACTTATAAGGGCACTCCAGAATCCAATCAGAGATGTACCTAAGGTACATGGAAACCATTTTAGAGAGGAAGCAGCTAGGCTGGGGTTCTGATTAGCAGGGCCCCAGCCAGACTAAAGTCGAAAAACAGTGAAGCATCAGCAAAAAGTGGGGGTACCCATGTGAAGCAGATCCTACTCTCCTACAAGAAAGATTAAGAAAGGTGCTGAAAGAAGCAAGAGAAATGCAGAAATAGGCAAGAGAAGTCATTCAGGCGTGTCACTATTGATCCATACCCCTTGACAAATCTCCTATAGTACCCAGTCAGGCCTAAGAAGGCTCTCACCTGAGTCAGGGTAGTTGGAGCAGTCCAGTCCATGATGGTCTGGATCTTGCTCTGCAGTGGTTGAACCTGGCCTCCACCCACAAGGTGGCCCAGGTACACATGAATCACAACAAGTACTCCCTTAGAAAAACATACATATAAAAAACTATCAACAAGATGGTGATCTGGAGAATCCCGAGATGAAAGCTATACTACCAATCTTAGGATGGTAGGAAAGGTCTTTATATATTCTAAGAGCTCCCTGAAATATTGGTTGAGCCCACCCTGACCTTTAGGCGACAGGGTGACCCGATGATGAAGCATGACACCACTAGGGTGTGTGAGGGTAAATAAAACCAAAAGGAATTGCTTCCTTTCCTACCATCCTAAGATTGGTAGTATAGCTTTCATCTCGGGATTCTCCAGATCACCATCTTGTTGATAGTTTTTTATATGTATGTTTTTCTAAGGGAGTACTTGTTGTGATTCAGGTGTTATAAAACGGGAGGTTGTACTCCCTTTAGGTGTTCTCTCTGCCCCCTGTGACTCCGGTCACCCTGGTGTTTGAGGCCCAGGTACACAACCTGACTCTGCCCTATCTGGCACTTGGTGGCATTGATAGTCAGGCCTGCTTTCTGCAGGGCCTGCAAAACATTTCTGAGGTGGACCAGGTGATCCTCCCAGGTGGAGCTAAAGACAACAATATCATCTAGATATGCTGCACTATAGGCTTCCAGACCTGTAAGGACTGTATTCACCAACCTCTGAAAAGTGGCAGGTGCATTCTTCAGACCAAAGGGCATCACCACAAATTGATAATGCCCACTAGGGGTTGAGAATGCTGTCTTTGGCTTTGCATCATCAGCTAGTCTGATCTGCCAGTAGCCAGCTGTCAGGTCAAATGTGCTTAGATACTTGGCTGAGGCCAAAGTGTCTATTAGCTCATCTGCCCTTGGTATTGGATGGGCATCAGTCCTAGTGACTGCATTGAGACCCCTGTAGTCCACACAAAACCTCATCTCTCTTTTCCCACCATTGGTGTGAGGTTTTGGCACAAGGACCACTGGACTAGCCCAAGGGCTATCTGAGGGTTCAATAACTCCCAAATCCAACATCTTCTGGACTTCTGTCCTGATACAGTCCCTGACATGGTCAGGTTGCCTATAAATCTTATTTTTAATAGGCAGACTGTCCCCAGTGTCCACTTCATGAGTGCACCAGGTAGTCTGACTGGGTGTCAGTGAGAATATGTGTCTGAACTGATTGAGCACCTGTCTGCAATCAGTCTGCTGCTGGGTAGTGAGGCTGCCTGCCAAGGCTACACCATCCACTGACCCATCATCAGAGTTCTGTGAGAGCAGGTCAGGGAGTGGGTCACTCTCTTCCTCCTGTCCCTCATCAGTAGCCATGAGCAAGCCCATGTCTGCCCTGTCCACATATGGTTTTAACCTGTTGACATGGAGAACCCTGTGGGGACTCCTGGGTGTTCCTAGGTCCACCAAATAGGTAACCTCACCCTTCTGTTCAACAATGGTATGGGGTCCACTCCATTTGTCTTGGAGAGCTGCTGGGGCCACTGGCTCCAACACCCACACCTTCTGTCCTGGCTGGTAAACAGTCAGTACAGCCTTTTGGTCATGCCAGGCTTTTTGCAGTTCCTGGCTAGCCTCAAGGTTTTTAGTTGCCTTTTTCATGTACTCAGCCATCCGGGAGCGGAGACCAAGTACATAGTCCACTATGTCTTGCTTTGGGGGCTTGAGAGGTGTAGGAAGGTGGAATCTGACTATATGGTTGCCCCCACTTTTTTCCTGGTGTTTTGCTGGTTTATGACTTAGTTGGACTGGGACCCTGCTATTCAGGGCCCCAGTCTATCTGCTCTCTCTAAACGACATGGAGTGCACTCTAGGTGCACTAGTGATTGGATACTGTGGTGCCTTATGAGTCCCTAGTATATGGTACCTTAGGTGCCAAGGGCATAGGTACTTCACAGGCCTACCAGGGGCTGCAGCATGTATTATGCCACCCCTGGGAAGCAGTCTAAATCTGACACCACAGGCCTGCTACTGCAGCCTGGGTGAGGTGGTGCTAGCACCCCTCACTGAGATATAGGTTTCCTATATCTCTCCTGCACACACATATAAACCTATCAGTCACCCCTAAGGCAGGCCCTATCAATCCTGAGGGCAGGGTGCTTGGCTTCTATGTGAGGGGGTGCCTCTGCCTGAGCAGGGCCCCTCTGCAGCTCTCAGAGTCTATTCTCTGGTGCTGTTTGTGGATGCGGTTAAACCATATACTATTAAGTGCATTATATCCTCGCGGTAAATGCTAACTTTGGAATGGCTGCATCAAAACATGTCGTGTTTGGTGTCAAACATCTTGGAATACTACCCCCGCCAATCCTGGCGGCGGGGTAGCATTCCACCCTTCTAGAGGGATAAGACATGTACCTGCTGTGGAAACACGGTAGAATCCTAAAGAGCCCTGGCATCACAAAATGGATGCCACCAGTCACAGACACTGGGCTGCCCTCCTGCTGATGACCGAAACTCGCAGTGGAGGAAGCCCAACAATAGGCATCCTGTCACAGGGAGGTGTAACCACCTCCCAGACAGGGTTTAGTGTATTGGGGCTGGGTGGGTGCACTCTTAGAGTGCTTTGAAGTCCTGCACTGGGGAGCAGAAGGCTCCTCTGTGCATATGCCAGTTCAAACCGGCTCAGGGGCTACCTGCCCCTGCTCTGGCGCGAAACTGGACAAAGGGAAGTGGGTGTAGCCACCCCTCCCTTGACCCTCCCATAGGTGGGGTCATAGAGCTAGTCCATCCCCTCTTTTCAGTATAAGAAGGGGAACCCTTGAACTTGCTAGTTAGATAACCCCTGGACGACGCTCTACAGAAGAATCCTGGCCCTTCGACGTTCCACTACCTTTGGAAGACAGAAGAATCTCCCTTGGAGTCAAGGAGTGACTCCCCTGCTTGGCAGGCACCAAAAACGACAACGACGGTCGCAAACTACGCCGCTCCCGCCGGAGTCCGAAGTCCCTGCAGCCCAAGAAGTGGATTTCCTGACTTCTCCAAGGCCATCGTGAGTCCCCAGCGAAGCTGAGGCAAGTGGACCCCACGAGTGATGAGGAACCGTGACCCCTGGGTACCGTGCACTATTGTCGAGTGCAACCCCTTCACAACGTTCCACGAACTTGTGCTTTGGACCACGTGTGGTCCCGACCTCTAGCAGGAATCCCTCCGAAGATCAGAGGCCTACACTGTCCCGAGTGACCGTGGGCCCCTGTTGAGTGATTCCGCCCGAGGTGTCTTCGCGATCCCTTGCCAGCCAGCTCGTGGGTCCCCAGAAGACTTCTTAAAGAAACCAAAGGGCTCCCCTGGTTGCTCCAGGCCTGCCCTGACTTACCCTCGCTGGGTGAGTCCCTCAGACCTTGCTGGTCTGTGCCATCGACTTTTCTTCATCTCCCCAAGACTTGCTGTTGCCAAGGCTTGTTGGCTCCAATCGAGTTGCCGACACCGCAGTAAGCTGCAGACTTCGTGGGACACATCGAATCCAGCTCCTGGTCATCATCAACACCTCCTGGACCACGTGGCTGAAGAGTCAAGGCACCCACAACCGACCTGAATCAACCGATGACGGTGGGCATCCATCTTCCTTGCCCCGGGTCACTGCCAAGTGACTTTGAACACTGTCCCCTCTGCTTTCAGGTCATCCTTCTTCAGAATCCAGGCTTGGATTCCACCGGACACTTCTTCAGCTCCCGCAAGCAGCAAGTCTTCTTTGTTCGCCATTGAAAACGACGCCGCGACCCGACACCAAAGGATACCTATGCACCCGGCTTCCCTGGGTGAGGTAACTCCAGCACTACGGTGCTCCTGTGGGTGTGGGCCCTAGAACTACTTACCCTGTAAGTGACTTGCTTGTAGGTTCTCCCGAAGTATCCTAAAACTCTTTATTTCCAACCGCGACTTGCCCCATTGAAGTCAACGGCGATCCGCGCCTGTGTATCCACACTGCACGCGTCCCCCATGGGTCCTTTACTTACCTGCCTTGGGTGGTTTCGTGAGGCCCCAGCACTTCTGAAGGCCCTAGGCCTTGTCTCCCTGCAAGTCGTTGTCCCTAAGTCTCTTACTTAGTATATGGTCTGGTACGCCCCTAGGGCCCCAGCCATATTTTGTGCTTAACTTATTGTGAAACGTTGATTTGTGCATATGTTTGTCTTCTAATCTCATAAAGAGATTAGTAGAGAGTTATTTAGAAATAAATACATATATATTTGATATATATACCTGTGTGGTGTCTTTTCATTTGGTGATTCAAGAGATTATATGGTAAAACAAGCTGCTTTACATTCCTCCGAGACTTAGCCTGAAGGCTGCTCTCCACAGCTACCACTAGGATAGCTTTCTTTAAAAGGTTGTCTTAAACCTATCTACCATAAGAGTCGATTTGCCCTGGTGCAAGGTGTCCACTTTAATTAGTGGACAGCATATGCCAGGCCAACTTCTCACATTGGTGGGCAGCGTGTGGGATTCCAGCTTGCCATTGTTTTACCAGAAAATCTCTATTTGAATTACTAACTGAAAACCATTATAGGTACTCAAGGTACATATAAAGTCAAGCTTAGTATCAATAAGTTCTACTGAACTTAGAGCTGTGTGCCAAGGGATAGCACACCCTTTCCACAGCTCAAGCTAGGATCAGTAGGCCACAAACTAGTGTAGGTAGTACAACACTGCACAACACTAGAATGTCCTTAAGGGGTGGACCCAGTGGATCCACTCAGCCTCAGTATAAGGACATGGCTTTCTCTGACTTGAGAGCCATGTGTGTTGACAGACACCTGAGGCTAGGACAGAGTCCCTCAACACTACACCTGATAGATCTGCTGACAGCAGATGACCTTAGATTGGCTCTAGGAGCTAAAGGGTTTGAATCAGTGGGTGGGTCAGTCATAGTATCTGGGTCAGATGATGAAAATCAGAATGACCAAGACTCTGTGATTGAAGGGCCAGGCTTCAAGGGGCCTGAAAAGGACAGAGGAATTCTCCCTAAGGGAACTGACAGAGAGGAGGAGAGGCACAGATCCCCTTCCAGGGAATCTGACCACTCTTATCACTCTGGCAGAGAATTTGTCCAGCAGAGGAGCTCATACTTTTCCTTAAGAGAGACCTCCTCTGAGAGAAGGTGCAAACTGCTCCAGTATGAGGAAGCCAGAGTGGCCCTCAGAACCAAGCAGTTGGCACTGGATAGGAAGCCCTGGAGATCCAGAGAGCTTCTAGAAAAGAGGGGTTAGAACCCCTAGTGGCAGCAACAGTGTCCCTAGAGGCAGAGAATATATTCCTGACCATAGGAACCTGAGCAAGGTTGTTCCTCCCTACCAGAGTGGGGATGATATCCACAAGTGGATAACTGCTATGGAGAGGGCCTGTAGAGTACAGCAGGTCCCCCAAAAGCAGTGGGCAGCAATCTTGTGGCTCTCCTTTTCAGATAAAGGAAGAGACAAGCTCCTCACTGTTAGAGAGGAGGATGCTGATGATTATGAGGTCCTGAAGAGTGCACTGATAGATGGGTTTGGCTTAACCACTGAGCAGTACAGGTTGAAGTTCAGAGATACCCAGAAGGCACAGACTCAGGACTGGACAGACTTTGTAGATTGTGCATCCAAGGCTCTGGAGGGTTGGCTGGTTGGCAGTAGGGTTACTGATTTCAAAGGATTTTATAATCTAATGATGAGAGAACAGATCCTTAATAATTGTCAAAACCAGCTTTTACACCAGTACCTGGTGGACTCTGATCTGACCTCTCCCCAAGAATTGGGAAAGAAGGCAGACAAATGGGTCAGAACCAGAGTAAGGCCTAAGAATCAGGGTGGTGACCACAAGAAAGATTCTACCAAGTCCCAAGAGAAAGGTGGGGATAAATCTAAGGATAAGTCCACTACAGGGCCCCAAAAGTCCTCTTCTGGGGGTGGGTCCCAAACTCCTTCCTCTCCTGAAAAGAAACCCTATTGCCATGTCTGTAAAAAGCCTGGGCACTGGAAATCTGATCCCAGTTGTCCCAGGATTGGCAATAAAGAAAATGTTCCTCCAACAACTACTACCACCCCTCCTGGTACTACCAGTAGTAATCCTCCAGTTGGGAGTAGTGCACCCAAAAGTTAGGTGCTTTTGCAAGAGGAACAGAGGTGGGCCCTAGTTCAGACAGGACCCCCTCAACAGACTCCTCAGATTCTGATGGTGGTATAGGATTTGCCACCTTTACCGTGGGTCCCACAGCATTGGGCAGGTACAGACTGGAGCCAATAATTAATGGTCAGAAAGCTGTGGCATTTAGGGACACAGGGGCTAGTGTCACCATGGTGGCAGGGAAACTAGTCCCCCTCACCAGCTTTTACCTGAGTTTAAATACCAGGTGACCAACATTGATGGTGTCAGAACAGATCACCCCATGGCCATAGTCAATCTCACCTGGGAGGGGGTCACAGGCCCAAAAAGAGTGGCAGTGTCCCCAACCTTACCTGTAGATTGCCTGATGGGCAATGATCTGGAAATTTCAGCCTGGGCTGAAATTGAACACCAAACCCATCTGAGGATGTTGGGTGTCCCTGTAAAGGTTAGTGGGGCTGTGATGGCCACAGCCCCAGCCCAAGATTTTGGAGAGATGGAGCCTGGAAGAATGGCCCACTCTCCCCCAGAAGAGAGCACAAGGGTTGAAGAAAAGTCTTCTTCCCTCCAGACAGTAGGTAAGGGTCAGCCTCCTCAGGGAACTGACCCTCCCCTAGTGAAGGAACTGCCACAGAGGTAGTCAGGCCTGGCCTGGCCCCACCCCTGATGGCAGAGGACCCTTCCAAGGTGGTACCCAGTCTGGAGCAGGTAAACTGCCCCTCTCTACCCTGCCTCAGTCAGCCCAGGGCTGCAGAGGTCAGGGAGGTCAGTGGACCCCCAGGGCCCCCTGTCCAGAGGAACCCCCATCAGCAGATTAGGGGCACCCAGTCTAGTAGCCCTAGCCAGGTGAAAATTCCTCAACCCACTGAGGGATCCCCCATACCTTTATGTAGGGACCTCCCCAGAAGGACTCTGTTAGGCAAGGGCAAACCTGGAACCAAAGGTTCCAAACATGCCATGTCCCTCCAGTGTTCCATCCAAAGGGACCCAACCCCCAGCTGTAGGCAGTCAGAGGTTGACCCTTAGAGCAAAGTGCAACTCAGTCATGGAAAGACAGGCATACATGGTGACCAGTGATCTGAGGAAGCTGAGGCCAACCTTCCTAGGGCCTCACTTCCCTACTCAGACACCCCACCAGCCTTGTACTTTACCAAAGCACACCAGAGGTAGTGATTCCCCATGGTGGAGACCCTCTCATACCCTTAGGGTGAGGGATTGCTTAGGGGACCATAAGACAGGGGGCAACCATGCTAGTGCAGGTGCTTCCTTATATGGCCACTTAATCAATAAAGGCTCAACTGGTCAAGGTTAGCCTTATCTCCTTTCGTTTGGGGGGGTTATGTAGGAAGGTGGAATCTGACTATATGGTTGCCCCCACTTTTTCCTGGTGTTTTGCTGGTTTATGACTTAGTTGGACTGGGACCCTGCTATTCAGGGCCCCAGTCTATCTGCTCTCTCTAAACGACATGGAGTGCACTCTAGGTGCACTAGTGATTGGATACTGTGGTGCCTTATGAGTCCCTAGTATATGATACCTTAGGTGCCAAGGGCATAGGTACTTCACAGGCCTACCAGGGGCTGCAGCATGCATTATGCCACCCCTGGGAAGCAGTCTAAATCTGACACCACAGGCCCGCTACTGCAGCCTGGGTGAGGTGGTGCTAGCACCCCTCACTGAGATATAGGTTTCCTATATCTCTCCTGCACACACATATAAACCTATCAGTCACCCCTAAGGCAGGCCCTATCAATCCTGAGGGCAGGGTGCTTGGCTTCTATGTGAGGGGGTGCCTCTGCCTGAGCAGGGCCCCTCTGAAGCTCTCAGAGTCTATTCTCTGGTGCTGTTTGTGGATGCGGTTAAACCATATACTATTAAGTGCATTATATCCTCGCGGTAAATGCTAACTTTGGAATGGCTGCATCAAAACATGTCGTGTTTGGTGTCAAACATCTTGGAATACTACCCCCCCGCCAATCCTGGCGGCGGGGGTAGCATTCCACCCTTCTAGAGGGATAAGACATGTACCTGCTGTGGAAACACGGTAGAATCCTAAAGAGCCCTGGCATCACAAAATGGATGCCACCAGTCACAGACACTGGGCTGCCCTCCTGCTGATGACCGAAACTCGCAGTGGAGGAAGCCCAACAATAGGCATCCTGTCACAGGTAGGTGTAACCACCTCCCAGACAGGGTTTAGTGTATTGGGGCTGGGTGGGTGCACTCTTAGAGTGCTTTGAAGTCCTGCACTGGGGGAGCAGAAGGCTCCTCTGTGCATATGCCAGTTCAAACTGGCTCAGGGGCTACCTGCCCCTGCTCTGGCGTGAAACTGGACAAAGGGAAGTGGGTGTAGCCACCCCTCCCTTGACCCTCCCATAGGTGGGGTCATAGAGCTAGTCCATCCCCTCTTTTCAGTATAAGAAGGGGAACCCTTGAACTTGCTAGTTAGATAACCCCTGGACGACGCTCTACAGAAGAATCCTGGCCCTTCGACGTTCCACTACCTTTGGAAGACAGAAGAATCTCCCTTGGAGTCAAGGAGTGACTCCCCTGCTTGGCAGGCACCAAAAACGACAACGACGGTCGCAAACTATGCCGCTCCCGCCGGAGTCCGAAGTCCCTGCAGCCCAAGAAGTGGATTTCCTGACTTCTCCAAGGCCATCGTGAGTCCCCAGCGAAGCTGAGGCAAGTGGACCCCACGAGTGACGAGGAACCGCGACCCCTGGGTACCGTGCACTATTGTCAAGTGCAACCCCTTCACAACGTTCCACGAACTTGTGCTTTGGACCACGTGTGGTCCCGACCTCTAGCAGGAATCCCTCCGAAGATCAGAGGCCTACACCATCCCGAGTGACCGTGGGCCCCTGTTGAGTGATTCCGCCCGAGGTGTCTTCGCGATCCCTTGCCAGCCGGCTCGTGGGTCCCCAGAAGACTTCTTAAAGAAACCAAAGGGCTCCTCTGATTTCTCCAGGCCTGCCCTGACTTACCCTCACTGAGTGAGTCCCTCAGACCTTGCTGGTCTGTGCCATCGACTTTTCTTCATCTCCCTGAGACTTGCTGTTGCCAAGGCTTGTTGGCTCCAATCGAGTTGCCGACACCGCAGTAAGCTGCAGACTTCGTTGAACACACCGAATCCAGCTCCTGGTTGTCGTCGACACCTCCTGGACCACGTGGCTGAAGAGTCAAGGCACCCGCAACCGACCTGAATCAACCGACGACGGTGGGCATCCATCTTCCTTGCCCCGGGTCACTGCCAAGTGACTTTGAACACTGTCCCCTCTGCTTTCAGGTCATCCTTCTTCAGAATCCAGGCTTGGATTCCACCGGACACTTCTTCAGCTCCCGCAAGCAGCAAGTCTTCTTTGTTCGCCATTGAAAACGACGCCGCGACCCGACACCAAAGGACACCTATGCACCCGGCTTCCCTGGGTGAGGTAACTCCAGCACTACGGTGCTCCTGTGGGTGTGGGCCCTAGAACTACTTACCCTGTAAGTGACTTGCTTGTAGGTTCTCCCGAAGTATCCTAAAACTCTTTATTTCCAACCGCGACTTGCCCCATTGAAGTCAACGGCGATCCGCGCCTGTGTAACCACACTGCACGCGTCCCCCGTGGGTCCTTTACTTACCTGCCTTGGGTGGTTTCGTGAGGCCCCAGCACTTCTGAAGGCCCTAGGCCTTGTCTCCCTGCAAGTCGTTGTCCCTAAGTCTCTTACTTAGTATATGGTCTGGTACGCCCCTAGGGCCCCAGCCATATTTTGTGCTTAACTTATTGTGAAACGTTGATTTGTGCATATGTTTGTCTTCTAATCTCATAAAGAGATTAGTAGAGAGTTATTTAGAAATAAATACATATATATTTGATATATATACCTGTGTGGTGTCTTTTCATTTGGTGATTCAAGAGATTATATGGTAAAACAAGCTGCTTTACATTCCTCCGAGACTTAGCCTGAAGGCTGCTCTCCACAGCTACCACTAGGATAGCTTTCTTTAAAAGGTTGTCTTAAACCTATCTACCATAAGAGTCGATTTGCCCTGGTGCAAGGTGCCCACTATAATTAGTGGACAGCATATGCCAGGCCAACTTCTCACAAGAGGTAACTCCCATCCTTCCTTTACCAAGCACAATGGACCCCTGACAGGGTGACCAAACAAAAGTTCAAAAGGGCTGTAGCCAACCCCCTTTTGAGGCACCTCCCTGTATGCAAATAAAAGGCAGGGCAAGAGTATGTCCCATCTTCGCCTAAGCTTCTCTGGGAGCCCTTTAATCATGCCCTTCAAGGTTTTGTTGAATCTCTCAACTAAACCATTGCATTGTGGGTGATAGGGTGTGGTGAACTTGTAAGTCACTCCACACTCCTTCCACATTGCTTTTAAGTATCCAGACATAAAGTTAGCACCCCTGTCTGATACAACCTCCTTAGGGAAGCCCACTCTTGAGAAAATTCCCAGGAGGGCTCTTGCCACCACAGGTGCTGTAGTGGTCCTAAGGGAATAGCCTCTGGGTACCTGGTGGCATGATCCACTACCACCAGGATAAACCTGTGCCCAGATGCTGTTTGGGGATCCATGGGACCAACAATGTCAATCCCCACCCTTTCAAAGGGAACCCCCACCACAGGTAGTGGTATCAGGGGGCCTTTGTAGTGCCACCTGCCTTGCCACTGGCCTGGCAGGTTACACAGGAGCGACAAAACTCCTTGGTGTCTTCAGACAAGTGGGGCCAGTGAAAGTGAGGGACAATTCTGTCCCAAGTATTGTTCTGGCCCAGGTGACCTGCTAAGGGAATGTCATGGGCTAGGGTCAATAGGAAGCCCCTGAACTTCAGAGGTATAACCAACCTCCTGGTGGCACCAGGCTTGGGGTCTCTACACTCTGAGTACAAGAGTCCATCATCACAATACACAGTATGGGGACCACTAGCTTTCCCAGCAGCCTCAGCAGCAGCTTGCTGTCTGAGGGGTTCAAGAGAGGGGCAGCTCTGCTGCTCCTGGCTCAGATCTGATCTGGAAGGGCCCCCTGTCCCCAAGAACTCAACCTGGTCAGGTTCAAGCTCCTCTGGGACAGTTCCTTCCTCAGGACTGAGATCATCCCCCTCAAGAGACTGATCTTCCTTCTGAGCCAAGGGGAAGGCACTGTCTTTACCCTACTACTCCTCTTCTTGGAGGGCACTTGGTCCATTATTCCAGAATCTAAGGCCTGTTCAGTGATAGACATTTTGGCTTGTGACCTGGTCACAGCAAACACATCTGCAGGGATGCCCAGCATTTCTGCATGGGTCCTGAGCTCCACTTCTGCCCAAGCTGAAGTTTCTAAGTCATTGCCAAGCAAGCATTCAACGGGTAGGTCTGCACTTACCACAACCTTCTTAAGGCCAGTTACCCCTCCCCAGGAGAAGTTAACAACTGCCAGAGTATGGTCTGTTCTGACGTTGCTAGCATTGGTCACTTGGTACATTTCACCAAGTATAATCTGCCCAGGATTCACAAGGTCTTGTGTCACCATGGTGACACTTGCCCCTGTGTCCCTAAATGCCAAAGCCTCTTTTCCATTGATTAAGGGCTGTTGCCTGTACTTGCCCAGATTACTGGGACTCACAGAGGAGGTCACATCCATGCCTCCATCACAGACTAGGACAGCCTGAGTGAGTTCTCTGACTAGGTCAGAGCTCATCTCCTTACCCAGGGTCAACCCTACTAAACCCTTGGCTTGTGTAGTCCCACCACCAACTGTAACTGCACTAGGGGGAGCAGGTGCCTTAGGGGCATTGGTGGGGGCTGGAGTAGAGTCTTTGGACTTGGTGCAATCACTGGTCCAGTGGGCCTTTTGCTTACAGACCTTGCACCATGGTTTCTTTTGGCCTTTCCCTTTGTTAGACTGTGAATCCCCACCTGAAGAAGATTTTTGGGGGCCTTGTGAAGACTTTTGGTCTTTACCCTTCTCCCCACCCTTATCAGAGGTTTTCGAATCTTGCTTCTTAGGGTCACCACCTTGGCTCTGTACCTTCTGCCTCACCCTGGTTCTGACCCATTTGTCTGCCTTCTTTCCCAATTCTTGGGAGAGGTCAGATCAGAGTCCACCAGGTGCTGATGCAACAGCTGATTTTGACAATTGTTAAGGATCTGCTCCCTCATGATAAGATTGTACAATCCTGTGAAGTCACATACCTTACTGCCCAATAACCAACCTTCCAGAGCCTTGGCAGAACAATCAACAAAGTCCACCCAGTCTTGAGTCTGTGCCTTTTGGGTATCCCTGAACTTTAACCTGTATTGTTCAGTGGTTAGGCCAAACCCATCAATTAGAGCACTCTTCAAGACTTTGTAATTATCAGCATCCTCCTCTCTAACAGTGAGGAGCTTATCTCTACCTTTGTCTGCAAAGGAGAGCCACAAGATTGCTGCCCTCTGCTCCTGAGGGACCCTCTGTACTTTACAGGCCCTCTCTAGAGCAGTTATCCATTTGTGGATGTCATCCCCACTCTGGTAGGGAGGGACAATCTTGCTCAGGTTTCTATGGTCATAAGACCTTTCCCTATCTCTTGGGAAATTGCTGCCACCATGGGACTCTAGTCCCATCTTTTGTCGCTCTCTATAGAGATCTAGGGACTCCCTGTCTATAGCCAATTGCTGTTTTCTGAGCTCAAGCTGGGCTTGTTCATACTGAAGCAATCTCTTTCTCCTTTCATGAGAGGATTCCCTCCTATGAGAGGAGACAGAGGTCCCTATTGAGGTGTCAGAGTGGTTAGACTCCTGAGAAGGAGATCTAGACCTTCTGGGCACACTCAGTACTCTTCCTGGGGGACAAAGGGGAGGTCATTCTGATCCCCCTCCTCCTCCTCCACAGGAGGAATTGGGTTATCCAGGACAAGGTAATTTTCACCTTCCTGGCCAGTTTCAGAGGTGGGGCCTGGGTTTCTTCACCCCTGGCCCCTTCCTCATCTTCTGCCCCACCCTCTCTGCCTACCCCTTCAGGCCCTAGGGGCCTGCTGAGATCATCAGCTAGTAACACCTCCCTGAGGTGTTGGGTGCTGGCACTTTTGCCTGCCTTCAACTTCCTAGTATTGCATAATGCTCTCAATTCCAAGAATGGGAGTTTATCATACTTGGAGGGAAGAAGCCCACTGGCTTCTGGCGAGGACTCACTGGGTCCTGGCTTTGAAGACATTACTAGTGAGGTGTGGTGTATGCACTACCTACTCTAGTGTGGCCTACTAAACTCTCTTGAGTTGTAGAAAGGGTGTGCTATCCCTTAACACACAACTCTAAGTTCAGTAGAACTTACTGTATTACTAAGCTTGATTTATATGTACCTTAGGTACCCTTAGTGGTTTTCAGTTGATCAATTCAATTGAGATTATCTGGTAAAACAATAGCAAGCTGGAATCCCACACGCTGCACACCAATGTGAGAAGTTGGCCTGGCATATGCTGTCCACTAATTATAGTGGGCACCTTGCACCAGTCCAAACAACCCCTTATTGGAGATAGGTTAAAGACAACCTTTATTGAAAGCTATCCTAGTGGTAGCTATGGAGAGCAGCCTTCAGGCTAAGTCTTGAAGGAATGTAAAGCAGCTTGTTTTACCAGTCTATAATCTCTTGAGTGACCAAATGAAAGAGGACCACACCAGGTATATATTCAAAATATATGTATTTATTGCTAAACACACCCCTCTAGTCTCTTTATGAGGCTAGAGTTCAAGTACATAAGTTATAAGTTAGTTATCTACAGTAATAGCACAAATACACGTTTGAGCCCTAGGGGCGTACCAAACCATATACCAATAAAGTGGTATAAGAACCACGACTGAGCTAGACACAGGGCCTAGATCCTGTAGAAGTGCTTGGACCACAAGGAACCACCCAAGGTAGTGACACAGGGGACCCCGGGGAGCGCGTGCAGTGTATGAACACAGCTGCGAATCGCCGTTAACTTCTATGGGGAAAGTCGCGGTTTGAATTTAAAAGAAAAGGGACACTTAGAGGAGGACTTGGAGCAAACCCTTTGAGAACTAGGCTGTTCTAGTGTCAATACCCACAGGAGCACCGGAGTACTCGAGTTACCTCACCCAGGTGAGCCGGGTGCATAGGTGTCTTTCGGGGTCGGGTTTCGTCGTCGCTTTCAATGGCGATCTGCTGCAAAGTGGTGCTGGCGGCCAAGTCGAAAGTGTTCGGGTGGATCCAAAGGTGGATCGAAGATCTGAAGAACCTGAAAGCAGAGGGGACAGAGTCTGGGTCAATAGCCAGTGACCAGGAAGGCAATGAGCAGATGCCCACCGATGTCGAGTGCTTCAGGTAGGTTGACGGTCGTCTTGACTCTTCAGCCACGAGGTCCAGGAGGTGTCGACGACGACCAGGAGCTGGATTCGAGCTGACCCACGACGTCTGTCGATAGCAGGGGTGTCGGCCACCAGATTGGACCCAACAAGCCTTGGCAACGGCAAGTCTCATGGAAATGGAAGAAGGACGATGTTGCAACTCTCTTGCCTCTTTCTGCACTTCTCTTGCTTCTTTCTGTACCCATCTTGCATCTTTCTGTACCTCTCTTGCTTCTTTCTGCACTTCTCTTGCTTCTTTCTGCACATTTCTTCTTCTTTCTGCACTTCTCTTGCCTCTTTCTGTACCTCTCTTGCTTCTTTCTGCACATCTCTTGCCTCTTTATGCACTTCTCTTGCCTATTTCTGAATTTCTCTTGCTTCTTTCAGCACCTTTCTTAATCTTTATGCACTTCTTTTGCCTCCTTCTGCACCTCTCTTGCCTTTTTCTGCACCTTTCTTCCTTCGTTCTGCACCTCTCTTGCTTCTTTTGCACCTCTCTTTCTTCTTTCTGCACATCTCTTGCCTCTTTCTGCACTTCTCCTGCCTTCTACTGTACCTCTCTTGCTTCTTTCTGCACACCTCATGCCTCTTTCTGCACTTCTCTTGCCTCTTTCTGCACTTCTCTTCCCTATTTCTTCAGTTTTCTTGCTTTTTTCTGTACCTCTCTTACTTTTTTCTGCACATCTCTTGCTTCTTTATGTACCTCTCTAGCTTCTTTCTGCTATTCCCATGCTTATTTCTGCACCTTTCTTCCTTTTCTGTACTTTTTTGCCTCTTTCTGCACCTTACTTCCTCTTTCTGCACCTCTCTTGCTTTTTTCTGTACCTCTTTTGCTTCTTTCTGCACCTCTCTTGCCTCTTTCTGTACTTCTTTTGCCTCTTTCTGCACTTGTCTGGACTCTTTCCTCAACTCTTTTGGCTCTTTCTAAAGTTTCTTCCTCTTTCTGCACCCCTCTTGCCTCTTTCTGTAACTCTCTTGCCTCTTTCTGCATCTCTCTTGCCTCTTTCTGCGCTTCTCTTACCTTTTTCTGTACCTCTCTTGCTTCTTTCTGTACCCCTATTGGTTCTTTCTGCACCTCTCTCGCTTATTTCTGTGCCTCTCTCCCTTCTTTCTTTCGTGCCTCTTTTTGTACTTCTCTTGCCTCTTTCTGCATTTCTTTTGCATTTTTCTTCACATCTCTTGCCTCTTTATGCACTTCTTGTGCCTCTTTCTGCATTTCTGTTGCTTCATTCTGCACTTCTCTGCCTCTTTCTGCACTTCTCTTGCCTCTTTCTGTACTTCTCTTGCTTCTTTCAGTATCTCTCTTGCATCTTTCAGTATCTCTCTTGCATCTTTCTGTACCTCTCTTGCTTCTTTCTGCACTTCTGTTGCTTCTTTCTGTACCTTTCTTCCTCTTTCTTCACTTTTTATGCTTCTTTCTGCACTTCTTGTGACTCTTTCTGCAGTTCTCTTGCCTTTTTCTGCACTTCTCTTGCTTCTTTCTGCACCTATTTTGCTTCTTTCTGCACATCTCTTGCCTCTTTCTGCAATTCTCTTCCCTCTTTCCGCATTTCTTTTGCTTCTTTCTGAACCTTTCTTCCTCTTTCTGCACTTCTCTTGCCTCTTTCTGCTCCTCTCTTGCTTTTTTCTGTACCTCTCTTGCTTATTTCTGCACTTCTCTTGCCTCTTTATATACTTCTCTTGCCTATTTCTGCACCTTTCTTTCTCTTTCTGCACATCTCTAGCTTTTTTCTGTACCTCTCTTGCCTTTTTCTGCACCTCTCTTGCTTTTTTCTGCATCTCTCGCTTCTTTTTGTATCTCTCTTGCCACTTTCTGCACCTCTCATGCTTCTTTCTGCACTTCTCTTGCCTCTTTCTACACCTCTCTTGTCTCTTTCTGCACCTCTCTTGCCTCTTTCTGCACATTTCTTCCTCTTTCTGCACTTCTCTTGCTTCTTTCTGTACCTCTCTTGCTTCTTTCTGCACCCTCTTGCCTCTTTCTGCACCCTCTTGCCTCTTTCTGCTCCTCTCTTGCGTCTTTCTGCACTTCTCTCTTGCTTCTTTCTGCACCTCTTCTGCTTCTTTTTTCACCCCTCTTGCCTCTTTCTGCAATTCCCTTGCCTCTTTCTGCACCTCTGTTGCTTCTTTATGAACCTCTCTTGCCTCTTTCTGCACTTCTCTTCCCTCTTTCTGCATCTCTCTTGCTTCGATCTGCACCTCTGTTGCTTCTTTCTGCACCTCTCTTGCTTTTCTCTGCACCTCTCTTGCCTCGTTCTGCAATTCTCTTGCCTCTTTCTGCACTTCTCCTGCTTCTTTCTGCACTTCTCTTGCCCTTTTCTGTACTTCACTAGCTTCTTTCTGCACTTCTCTTGCTTCTTTCTATACCTATCTTGCCTCTTTCTGCACCTCTCTTACCTCTTTCTGCACATTCCTTCCTCTTTCTGCATCTCTCTTGCCTCTTTCTGCATCCTTTTGCCTCTTTCTGTGCTTCTCTCCTCTTTCTGTACCTCTCTTGCTTCTTTCTGCACCCCTTATTGATTCTTTCTGCACCTCTCTCACTTCTTTCTGTGCCTCTCTTCCTTCTTTCTGCACCCCTCTTGCCTCTTTCTGCACCTCTCTTACCTTTCTCCACTTCTCGTGCCTCTTTTTGCACTTCTCTTACCTCTTTCTGAATTTATTTTCCTTCTTTCTGCACATCTCTTGCCTCTTTCTGCACTTCTCTTGCTTCTTTCTGCACCTCTTTTGCTTCTTTCTGCACATCTCTTGCCTCTTTCTGTAATTCTCTTGCCTCTTTCTGCATTTCTGCTGCTTCTTTCTGCACCTTTCTTCCTCTTTCTCCACTTCTCTTGCCTCTTTCTTCACTTGTCTTGCATCTTACTGCACTTTTTTGCCTCTTTCTGCACTTCTCATGCCTCTATCTTCACTTCTCTTGCCTCTTTCTGCACTTCTCTTGCCTTTTTCTGTACCTCTCTTACTTCTTTCTTCTCCTCTCTTGCTTCTTTCTGTACTTCTCTTGCTTATTTCTGCACTTCTCTTGCCTCTTTCTGTACCTCTCCTGCTTCTTTCTGCATATCTCCTGCCTCTTTCTGCACTTCTCTTGCCTATTTCTGCATTTCTCTTGCTTCTTTCAGCACCTTTCTTAATTTTTCTGCCCTTCTTTTGCCTCCTTCTGCACCTCTCTTTGCCTTTTTCTGTACCTTTCTTCCTTCATTCTGCACCTCTCTTGCTTCTTTTTGCACCTCTTTTTCTTCTTTCTGCACATCTCTTGCCTCTTTCTGCACTTCCCTTGCCTCTTTCTGCATTTCTGTTGCTTCATTCTGCACCTTTCTTCTTCTTTTTGAACTTTGCTTGCCTGTTTCTGCACTTCTCTTGCTTCTTTCTGCACCTCTCTTGCTTCTTTCTGCACATCGCGTGCCTCTTTCTGCACTTCTCTTGCCTCTTTCTGCTTTCTGTTGCTTCTTTTTGCAACTTTCTTCCTCTTTCTGTACTTCTCTTGCCTCTTTCTGCACTTCTCTTCCCTATTTATGCAGTTTTCTTGCTTTTCTCTTTACCTGTCTTACTTCTTTCTGCACATCTCTTGCTTCTTTCTGTACCTCTCTAGCTTCTTTCTGCTCTTCCCATTTTTATTTCTGCACCTTTCTTTCTCTTTCTGCACATCTCTAGCTTTTTTCTGTACCTCTCTTGCCTTTTTCTGCACCTCTCTTGCTATTTTCTGCATCTCTCGCTTCTTTTTGTATCTCTCTTGCCACTTTCTGTACCTCTCATGCCTCTTTCTGCACTTCTCTTGCCTCTTTCTACACCTCTCTTGTCTCTTTCTGCACCTCTCTTGCCTCTTTCTGCACATTTCTTCCTCTTTCTGCACTTCTCTTGCTTCTTTCTGTACCTCTCTTGCTTCTTTCTGCACCCTCTTGCCTCTTTCTGCACCCTCTTGCCTCTTTCTGCTCCTCTCTTGCGTCTTTCTGCACTTCTCTCTTGCTTCTTTCTGCACCTCTTCTGCTTCTTTTTTCACCCCTCTTGCCTCTTTCTGCAATTCCTTTGCCTCTTTCTGCACCTCTGTTGCTTCTTTATGAACCTCTCTTGCCTCTTTCTGCACTTCTCTTCCCTCTTTCTGCACTTCTCTTGCTTCTTTCTGCATCTCTCTTGCTTTGATCTGCACCTCTGTTGCTTCTTTCTGCACCTCTCTTGCTTTTCTCTGCACCTCTCTTGCCTCGTTCTGCAATTCTCTTGCCTCTTTCTGCACTTCTCCTGCTTCTTTCTGCACTTCTCTTGCCCTTTTCTGTACTTCACTAGCTTCTTTCTGCACTTATCTTGCTTCTTTCTATACCTATCTTGCCTCTTTCTGCACTCTCTTACCTCTTTCTGCACATTCCTTCCTCTTTCTGCATCTCTCTTGCCTCTTTCTGCATCCTTTTGCCTCTTTCTGTGCTTCTCTCCTCTTTCTGTACCTCTCTTGCTTCTTTCTGCACCCCTTATTGATTCTTTCTGCACCTCTCTCACTTCTTTCTGTGCCTCTCTTCCTTCTTTCTGCACCCCTCTTGCCTCTTTCTGCACCTCTCTTACCTTTCTCCACTTCTCGTGCCTCTTTTTGCACTTCTCTTACCTCTTTCTGAATTTATTTTCCTTCTTTCTGCACATCTCTTGCCTCTTTCTGCATTTCTCTTGCTTCTTTCTGCACCTCTTTTGCTTCTTTCTGCACATCTCTTGCCTCTTTCTGTAATTCTCTTGCCTCTTTCTGCATTTCTGTTGCTTCTTTCTGCACCTTTCTTCCTCTTTCTCCACTTCTCTTGCCTCTTTCTTCACTTGTCTTGCTTCTTACTGCACTTTTTTTTGCCTCTTTCTGCACTTCTCATGCCTCTATCTTCACTTCTCTTGCCTCTTTTTGCACTTCTCTTGCCTTTTTTCTGTACCTCTCTTACTTCTTTCTTCTCCTCTCTTGCTTCTTTCTGTACTTCTCTTGCTTATTTCTGCACTTCTCTTGCCTCTTTCTGTACCTCTCCTGCTTCTTTCTGCATATCTCCTGCCTCTTTCTGCACTTCTCTTGCCTATTTCTGCATTTCTCTTGCTTCTTTCAGCACCTTTCTTAATTTTTCTGCCCTTCTTTTGCCTCCTTCTGCACCTCTCTTTGCCTTTTTCTGTACCTTTCTTCCTTCATTCTGCACCTCTCTTGCTTCTTTTTGCACCTCTCTTTCTTCTTTCTGCACATCTCTTGCCTCTTTCTGCACTTCCCTTGCCTCTTTCTGCATTTCTGTTGCTTCATTCTGCACCTTTCTTCTTCTTTTTGAACTTTGCTTGCCTGTTTCTGCACTTCTCTTGCTTCTTTCTGCACCTCTCTTGCTTCTTTCTGCACATCGCGTGCCTCTTTCTGCACTTCTCTTGCCTCTTTCTGCTTTCTGTTGATTCTTTTTGCAACTTTCTTCCTCTTTCTGTACTTCTCTTGCCTCTTTCTGCATTTCTCTTCCCTATTTATGCAGTTTTCTTGCTTTTCTCTTTACCTGTCTAAATTCTTTCTGCACATCTCTAGCTTCTTTCTGCTCTTCCCATTTTTATTTCTGCACCTTTCTTCCTTTTTCTGTACTTCTTTTGCCTCTTTCTGCACCTTACTCCCTCTTTCTGCACCTCTCTTGCTTTTTTCTGCACCTTTTTTGCTTCTTTCTGCACCTCTCTTGCCTCTTTCTGTACTTATTTTGCCTCTTTCTGCACTTGTCTGGACTCTTTCCTCACCTCTTTTGGCTCTTTCTCCAGTTTCTTCCTCTTTCTGCACCCCTCTTGCCTCTTTCTGTAACTCTCTTGCCTCTTTCTGCATCTCTCTTGCCTCTTTCTGTGCTTCTCTTACCTCTTTCTGTACCTCTCTTGCTTATTTCTGCACCCCTATTGATTCTTTCTGCACCTCTCTCGCTTCTTTCTGTGCCTCTCTCCCTTCTTTCTGCACCTCTCTTGCCTCTTTCTGCACGTCTCTTGCCTCTTTCTGCACTTCTTGTGCCTCTTTTTGCACTTCTCTTGCCTCTTTCTGCATTTCTTTTGCTTATTTCTTCACATCTCTTGCCTCTTTATGCACTTCTTGTGCCTCTTTCTGCATTTCTGTTGCTTCATTCTGTACTTCTTTTGCTTTTTCTGTATTTCTCTTGCATCTTTCTGTACCTCTCTTGCTTCTTTCTGCACTTCTGTTGCTTCTTTCTGTACCTTTCTACCTCTTTCTTCACCTTTCTTCCTTTTTCTGCACTTCTCTTGCCTCTTTCTGCACTTCTCTTACTTCTTTCTGCACCTATTTTGCTTCCTTCTGCACATCTCTTGCCTCTTTCTGCAATTCTCTTCCCTCTTTCTGCATTTCTTTTGCTTCTTTCTGCACCTTTCTTCCTCTTTCTGCACTTCTCTTGCCTCTTTCTGCTCCTCTCTTGCTTTTTTCTGTACATCTCTTGCTTATTTATGCACTTCTCTTGCCTCTTTCTGTACTTCTCTTGCCTCTTTCTGCACCTTTCTTTCTCTTTCTGCACATCGCTAGCTTTTTTCTGTACCTCTCTTGCCTTTTTCTGCACCTCTCTTGCTTTTTTTGCATTTCTCGCTTCTTTCTGTATCGCTCGTCTCTTTCTGCACCTCTCTTGCCTCTTTCTGCACATTTCTTCCTCTTTCTGCACTTCTCTTGCTTCTTTCTGTACCTCTCTTGCTTCTTTCTGCACCCTCTTGCCTCTTTCTGCACCCTCTTGACTCTTTCTGCTCCTCTCTTGTGTCTTTCTGCACTTCTCTCTTGCTACTTTCTGCACCTCTCCTGCTTCTTTCTTCACCCCTCTTGCCTCTTTCAGCAATTCCCTTGCCTCTTTCTGCACCTCTGTTGCTTCTTTATGAACCTCTCGTGCCTCTTTCTGGACTTCTCTTCCCTCTTTCTGTACTTCTCTTGCTTCTTTCTGCATCTCTCTTGCTTCGATCTGCACCTCTGTTGCTTCTTTCTGCACCTCTCTTGCTTCTTTCTGCACCTCTCTTGCCTCGTTCTGCAATTCTCTTGCCTCTTTCTGCGCTTCTCCTGCTTCTTTCTGCACTTCTCTTGCCCTTTTCTGTACTTCACTTGCTTCTTTCTGCACTTCTCTTGCTTCTTTCTATACCTATCTTGCCTCTTTCTGTACCTCTCTTATCTCTTTCTGCACATTTCTTCCTCTTTCTGCATCTCTCTTGCCTCTTTCTGCATCCTTTTGCCTCTTTCTGTGCTTCTCTCCTCTTTCTGTACCTCTCTTGCTTCTTTCTGCACTCCCTTATTGATTCTTTCTGCACCTCTCTCACTTCTTTCTGTGCCTCTCTTCCTTCTTTCTGCACCCCTCTTGCCTCTTTCTGCACCTCTCTTGCCTCTTTCTCCACTTCTCGTGCCTCTTTATGCACTTATCTTGCCTCTTTCTGAATTTATTTTCCTTCTTTCTGCACATCTCTTGCCTCTTTCTGCACTTCTCTTGCTTCTTTCTGCACCTCTTTTGCTTCTTTCTGCACATCTCTTGCCTCTTTTGTAATTCTCTTGCCTCTTTCTGCATTTCTGTTGCTTCTTTCTGCACCTCTCTTCCTCTTTCTTCACTTCTCTTGCCTCTTTCTTCACTTGTCTTGCTTCTTACTGCACTTCTCTTGCCTTTTTTCTGTACCTCTCTTACTTCTTTCTTCTCCTCTCTTGCTTCTTTCTGTACTTCTCTTGCTTATTTCTGCACATCTCTTGCCTCTTTCTGTACCTCTCTTGCTTCTTTCTGCATATCTCGTGCCTCTTTTTGCACTTCTCTTGCCTATTTCTGCATTTCTCTGGCTTCTTTCAGCACCTTTCTTTATTTTTCTGCACTTCTTTTGCCTCCTTCTGCAAATCTCTTTGCCTTTTTCTGCACCTTTCTTCCTTCGTTCTGCACCTCTCTTGCTTCTTTTTGCACCTCTCTTTCTTCTTTCTGCACATCTCTTGCCTCTTTCTGCACTTCCCTTGCCTCTTTCTGCATTTCTGTTGCTTCTTTCTGCACCTTTCTTCTTCTTTTTGAACTTCGCTTGCCTGTTTCTGCACTTCTCTTGCTACTTTATGCACCTCTCTTGCTTCTTTCTGCACATCTCTCGCCTCTTTCTGCACTTCTCTTGCCTCTTTCTGCTTTCTGTTGCTTCTTTCTGTACCTCTCTAGCTTCTTTCTGCTCTTCCCATGCTTATTTCTGCACCTTTCTTCCTTTTTCTGTACAACGTTTGCCTCTTTCTGCACCTTACTTCCTCTTTCTGCACCTCTCTTACTTTTTCTGCACCTCTTTGCTTCTTTCTGCACCTCTCTTGCCTCTTTCTGTACTTATTTTGCCTCTTTCTGCACTTGTCTGGACTCTTTCCTCACCTCTTTTGGCTCTTTCTCCAGTTTCTTCCTCTTTCTGCACCCCTCTTGCCTCTTTCTGTAACTCTCTTGCCTCTTTCTGCATCTCTCTTGCCTCTTTCTGTGCTTCTCTTACCTCTTTCTATACCTCTCTTGCTTCTTTCTGCACCCCTATTGATTCTTTCTGCACCTCTCTCACTTCTTTCTGTGCCTCTCTCCCTTCTTTTTGCACCTCTCTTGACTCTTTCTGCACCTCTCTTGCCTGTTTCTGCATTTCTGTTGCTTCATTCTGTAATTCTCTTGCTTTTTCTGTATCTCTCTTGCATCCTTCTGTACCTCTCTTGCTTCTTTCTGCACTTCTGTTGCTTCTTTCTGTACCTTTCTTCCTCTTTCTTCACTTTTCTTGCTTCTTTCTGCACTTCTCGTGCCTCTTTCTGCACTTCTCTTACTTCTTTCTGCACCTATTTTGGTTCCTTCTGCACATCTCTTGCCTCTTTCTGCAATTCTCTTCCCTCTTTCTGCATTTCTTTTGCTTCTTTCTGCACCTTTCTTCCTCTTTCTGCACTTCTTTGCCTCTTTCTGCTCCTCTCTTGCTTTTTCTGTACCTCTCTTGCTTATTTATGCACTTCTCTTGCCTCTTTCTGTACTTCTCTTGCCTCTTTCTGCACCTTTCTTTCTCTTTCTGCACATCTCTAGCTTTTTCTGTACTTCTCTTGCCTTTTTCTGCACCTCTCTTGCTTTTTTGTATCTCTCGCTTCTTTCTGTATCTCTCTTGTCTCTTTCTGCACCTCTCTTGCCTCTTTCTGCACATTTCTTCCTCTTTCTGCACTTCTCTTGCTTCTTTCTGTACCTCTCTTGCTTCTTTCTGCACCCTCTTGCCTCTTTCTGCACCCTCTTGCCTCTTTCTGCTCCTCTCTTGCGTCTTTCTGCACTTCTCTCTTGCTTCTTTCTGCACCTCTCCTGCTTCTTTATTCACCCCTCTTGCCTCTTTCTGCAATTCCCTTGCCTCTTTCTGCACCTCTGTTGCTTCTTTATGAACCTCTCTTGCCTCTTTCTGCACTTCTCATCCCTCTTTCTGCACTTCTCTTGCTTCTTTCTGCATCTCTCTTGCTTCGATCTGCACCTCTGTTGCTTCTTTCTGCACCTCTGTTGCTTCTTTCTGCACCTCTCTTGCCTCGTTCTGCAATTCTCTTGCCTCTTTCTGCACTTCTCCTGCTTCTTTCTGCACTTTTCTTGCCCTTTTCTGTACTTCACTTGCTTCTTTCTGTACTTCTCTTGCTTCTTTCTATACCTATCTTGCCTCTTTCTGTACCTCTCTTACCTCTTTCTGCACATTCCTTCCTCTTTCTGCATCTCTCTTGCCTCTTTCTGCATCCTTTTGCCTCTTTCTGTGCTTCTCTCCTCTTTCTGTACCTCTCTTGCTTCTTTCTGCACCCTTATTGATTCTTTCTGCACCTCTCTCACTTCTTTCTGTGCCTCTCTTCCTTCTTTCTGCACCTCTCTTGCCTCTTTCTCCACTTCTCGTGCTTCTTTTTGCACTTCTCTTGCCTCTTTCTGAATTTATTTTCCTTCTTTCTGCACATCTCTTGCCTCTTTCTGCACTTCTCTTGCTTCTTTCTGCACCTCTTTTGCTTCTTTCTGCACATCTCTTGCCTCTTTCTGTAATTCTCTTGCTTCTTTCTGCATTTATGTTGCTTCTTTCTGCACCTTTCTTCCTCTTTCTCCACTTCTCTTGCCTCTTTCTTTACTTGTCTTGCTTCTTACTGCACTTTTTTTTGCCTCTTTCTGCACTTCTCATGCCTCTATCTTCACTTCTCTTGCCTCTTTCTGCACTTCTCTTGCCTTTTTTCTGTACCTCTCTTACTTCTTTCTTCTCCTCTCTTGCTTCTTTCTGTACTTCCCTTGCTTATTTCTGCACTTCTCTTGCCTCTTTCTGTACCTCTCCTGCTTCTTTCTGCATATCTCCTGCCTCTTTCTGCACTTCTCTTGCCTATTTCTGCATTTCTCTTGCTTCTTTCAGCACCTTTCTTAATTTTTCTGCACTTCTTTCGCCTCCTTCTGCACCTCTCTTTGCCTTTTTCTGTACCTTTCTTCCTTCGTTCTGCACCTCTCTTGCTTCTTTTTGCACCTCTCTTTCTTCTTTCTGCACATCTCTTGCCTCTTTCTGCACTTCCCTTGCCTCTTTCTGCATTTCTGTTGCTTCATTCTGCACCTTTCTTCTTCTTTTTGAACTTCGCTTGCCTATTTCTGCACTTCTCTTGCTTCTTTCTGCCCTTGTAGGAGAGTAGGATCTGCTTCACATGGGTACCCCCACTTTTTGCTGATGCTTCACTGGTTTTCGACATTAGTCTGGCTGGGGCCCTGCTATTCAGAACCCCAGCCTAGCTGTTTCCTCTTTAAAAGGGTCTCCATGTGCCTTAGGCACATCACTGATTGGGATCTGGAGTGCCCTTATAAGTCCCTAGTATATGGTATACTATGTACCAAGGGCATAGGTACCTCAGAGGCCTGCCAGGGGCTGCAGCATATATTATGCCACCCCTGGAAGGCCATCCAAACTGACACCACAGGTCTGCTACTGCAGCCTGGGTAAGGTGGTGCATGCACCCCTTACTGTGGTATAGGTTACCTATATCACTAAAAGCATACACACATATAAACCTATAAGTCACTCCTAAGGCAGGCCTTATCAATCCTAAAGGCAGAGTGCATGGTTCCTATGTGAGAGGGTGCCCCTGCATGAGCAGGGCCCCTCTGCAGCGTTCGGAGACCATCTCTGATGCTGTTTGTAGTGCAGCCTGACCATATACTCTTAAGCGCATTATATCCTCGCGGTAAAATGCTAACTTTGGAATGGCTGCACCTAAACATGTCGTGTTTGGTGTCAAACATCTTGGAATACTACCCCCCGCCAATCCTGGCGGCGGGGGTAGCATTCCACCCTTCTAGAGGGAAAGGCATGTTAACTCTGACGAGTCCGGTAACTTCTTTCCAGAGCCCTGGCATCACAAAATGGATGCTGCTGCCACAGACACGAGTCTGGCCTCCTGCTGCTGGACGAAACTCCGGCAGGGGAGGCCTGGACAATAGGTTTCCTGTCCCAGGGAGGTGTGACCACCTCCCCAGACAGGACAATGTGTATTGGGGCTGGGCGGGAGCACTTTCGGGTGCTTTGAAGTCCTGCACTGGGGGCACATTTGGTGTCCCTGTGCATACCCCAGTTCAAACCGGATCAGGGGCTCGCAGCCCCTGCTTTGGCGCGAACTGGACAAAGGGAAAGGGGTGTAGCCACCCCTCTGCCCTGACCCACCCATAGGTGGGGCCACAGAGTAGTCCATCCCCTATTTTTAGAATAAAGGTAGGAACCCAGTCCTTAGGACTTTAGATTATACCTGGACGAAACTCTGACACTGAATCCTGGACCTTCGACGCTCTACGACAAGATTAGAGGACTGAAGAATCTCCCTTGGGGTCAAGGAGTGACTCCCCTGCTTGGCAGGCACCAAAGAAGCATCTGTCCGGTTCGCATCACTGAAGCTCCCGTCGGACGCCGAAGTCATCGCATCACCAGAGGTGGATTCTCAGACTTCCCGAGGCTACCCTGAGTCCCCAGCAAAGCTGAGGCCCGTGGCTATCGTGGGTGACTTGAGACCGTGACCCCTGGACACCGAGCACACTTGCAAGTGCACCATCTTCTGGGTCTCCCAAGAAGTCGTGCTTTGGGCTCCGAGTAGCCCTAGCCTCCAGCACCACCTGCACCGAAGATCACTGGCCCCCACTCCACGAGTGTCCTGTAAGCCAGCTCCACGTGCGGCGTCACGAGGCTCCTTTGCGGTCGCTAGCCCGTTGGCTAGTAGCCCTTAACGAAGGCCAATCTTTTCTTTACTTGGCATCCTGGTTGCTCCAGGCCTGCCCTCACTTACCCTCGCTGGGTGAGTTCCCCAGTCCTTGCTAGTCTGCACCATCGACGATCTACATCTTACTCGAGACTTGCCGTTGCCAAGGCTTGTTGGGTCCAATCCGGTCGCCGACACCTCAGCACTCGACAGACATCGAGCACCAGCCCGAATCCTGCTCCTGGTCGCCGACAACGCCTCCCGGACCTCGTGGCTGAAGAGTCAAGACGACCGTCACCGCACCTGAAGCACTCGACATCGGTGGGCATCTGTCCATCGCCTTCCTGGTCACTGGCTAGTGACCCAGGCTCTGTCCCCTCTGCTTTCAGGTTCTTCAGAACTCCGATCCACTCTTGGATCCACCCGGACACTTTTCTCCTGGTCGCCAGCAGCACTTTGCAGCAGATCGCCATACGAAACGACGACGAAACCCGACCCCGAAAGGCACCTATGCACCCGGCTTCCCTGGGTGAGGTAACACGAGTACTCCGGTGCTCCCGTGGGTAGAGACTCTTCAAAGTCCTAGATCTCAAAGGGTTTTGTCCTAGTCCTCTTTTAAGTGTCCCTTTCCTCTATTTTCCCGATCCCGACTTTCTCCATAGAAGTTAACGGCGTATCGCGGTTGTGTATTTACACTGCACGCGTCTCCCGTGGGTCCCCTGTGTCACTACCTTGGGTGGTTCCTTGTGGTCCAAGCACTTCTAGAGGCTCTAGGCCTAGTGTCTAGTTCAGTCGTGGTTCGCATACCACTTTATTGGTATATGGTTTGGTACGCCCCTAGGGCCCAAACGTGTATTTGTGCTATTACTGTGATTTAAGATCTTATAACCTATGTACTTCGAACTCTAGCCTCATAAAGAGACTAGAGGGGTGTGTTTAGTAATAAATACATATATTTTGAATATATACCTGGTGTGGTGCTCTTTCATTTGGTCACTCAAGAGATTATAGACTGGTAAAACAAGCTGCTTTACATTCCTTCAAGACTTAGCCTGAAGGCTGCTCTCCATAGCTACCACTAGGATAGCTTTCAATAAGGTTGTCTTTAACCTATCTACCATAAGAGTCGATTTGGACTGGTGCAAGGTGCCCACTATAATTAGTGGACAGCATATGCCAGGCCAACTTCTCACATTGGTGTGCAGCGTGTGGGATTCCAGCTTGCTATTGTTTTACCAGATAATCTCAATTGAATTGATCAACTGAAAACCACTAAAGGTACCTAAGGTACATATAATTTAAGCTTAGAATAACAGTAAGTTCTACTGAACTTAGAGTTGTGTGTTAAGGGATAGCACAACCCTTTCTACAACTCAAGAGAGTTTAGTAGGCCACACTAGAGTAGGTAGTGCATACACCACACCACACTAGTAATGTCTTTAAAAGCAGGATCCAAAGATTCCTTGCAGGAAGCCATTGAGCTTCCACCCTCCAAGTATGATACACTCCAATTCTTGGAATTGAGAGCTTTATGTAACGTGAGGAAATTAAGGACAGGCCAAAGTCCCACCACCCAACACCTCAAGGAGTTGTTGGTGGCTTATGATCTTAGTAAGTCCTCAGAGACTGAAGGGGTAGGAGCAGAGGGTGGGCCAGCAGATGAGGAAGGGGCCAGGGGTACCACTACCCCCAGCCCCCCTCTGAAACTGACCAGGAGGGTGACAATGACCCTGACCTGGAAAACCCAATCCCTTCTGGGGAAGATGAAGATGAGGATCTAGAAAACCACACCTTTGTCCCCCCAGGAAGGATTATGAGTGTGCTCAGAAAGTCTAGGTCTCCTTCTCAGGAGTCTAACCACTCTGGCACCTCCATAGGGAGCTCTGTTTCTTCTCACAGGAGGGAATCCTCTCATGAGAGAAGAAAGAGACTGGTCCAGTATGAGGAAACTCAACTAGAGATCAGGAAGAAGCAATTGGCTTTAGATAGAGAATCCCTAGATCTCCTTAGAGAGAGAAGAAAGTTGGGACTAGAGTCCCATGGTGGCAGCCATGTCCCTAGAGATAGGGAAAGGTCCTATGACCATAGGAACCTGAGCAAGATTGTCCCTCCCTACCAGAGTGGGGATGATATCCACAAATGGATAACTGCTTTAGAGAGGGCCTGTAAAGTACAGAAGGTCCCTCAGGAGCAGTGGGCAGCAATCTTGTGGCTCTCCTTTGCTGACAAAGGTAGAGATAAGCTCCTCACTGTTAGAGAGGAGGATGCTGACAATTACAAAGTCTTGAAGAGTGCTCTTATTGATGGGTTTGGCCTAACCACTGAACAGTACAGGTTGAAGTTCAGAGACACCCAAAAAGCACAGACTCAAGACTGGGTAGACTATGTGGATTGTTCTGCCAAGGCTCTGGAAGGCTGGTTGATGGGCAGTAAGGTGTGTGACTTCTCAGGATTGTATAATCTGATAATGAGGGAGCAGATTCTTAATAACTGTCAAAATCAGCTGTTGCATCAATACCTGGTTGACTCTGATCTGACCTCTCCCCAAGAATTGGGAAAGAAGGCAGACAAATGGGTCAGAACCAGGGTGAAGCAGAAGGTACAGAACCAAGGTGGGGAAACCAAGAAGCAAGATGCTAAGAACTCTGACAAGGGTGGGGAGAAGGGTAAAGATCAAAAGTCTTCATCAGGCCCCCAAAAATCTTCTTCTGGTGGGGATTCCCAGTCTACCAAGGGTAAAGGCCAAAGAAAACCATGGTGCAAGGTCTGTAAGCAAAAGACCCACTGGACCAGTGATTGCACCAAGTCCAAAGACTCCAGTCCAGCACCCACCAATGCCCCTAAGGCACCTGTTCCCCCTAGTACAGTTGGTGGAAGTGCTCCAGCAAAGGGTTTAGTAGGGTTCACCCTGGGAACTGAGTTGGGCTCTGACCTAGTTAGAGAACTGACTCAGGCTGTGTTAGTCTGTGATGGAGGCATGGATGTGCCCTCCTCTATGAGTCCCAGTAATCTGGGCAAGTACAGACAACAGCCTTTAATCAATGGACGAGAGGCTTTGGCATTTAGGGACACAGGGGCAAGTGTCACAATGGTGACACAAGGCCTTGTGCTACCTGGGCAAGTTATGCTTGGTGAGATGTACCAAGTGACCAATGCTAGCAATGTCAGAACAGACCATACTCTGGCAGTTGTTAACTTCTCCTGGGGAGGGGTAACTGGCCTTAAGAAGGTTGTGGTAAGTGCAAACCTACCAGTCGAATGCTTGCTTGGCAATGACTTAGAGACTTCTGCTTGGGCAGAAGTGGAGCTCAGGACCCATGCAGAAATGCTGGGGATCCCTGCAGATGTGTTTGCTGTGACCAGGTCACAAGCCAAAATGTCTAGCACTGAACAGGCCTTGGATTCTGGAAGAATGGACCAAGTGCCTTCCAAGAGGAGGAGTAGTAGGGTTAAGGCAGTGCCTTCCCCCTTGGCTCAGGAGGAAGATCAGTCCCTTGAGGGGATGATCTCAGCCCTGAAGAAGGAACTGTCCCAGAGGAACTTGAACCTGACCAGGTTGAGTTCTTGGGGACAGGGGGACCTTCTAGGGCAGATCTGAGCCAGGAGCAGCAGAGCTGCCCCTCCCTTGAACCCCTCAGACAGCAAGCTGCTGCTGAGGCTGCTGGGAAAGCTAGTGGTCCCCATACAGTGTATTGGGATGATGGACTCCTGTACTCAGAGAGTAGAGACCCCAAGCCTGGTGCTACCAGGAGGTTGGTAATACCTTTGAAGTTCAGGGGCTTCCTATTGACCCTAGCCCATGATATTCCCTTAGCAGGACACCTGGGCCAGAACAAGACTTGGGACAGAATTGTCCCTCACTTTCACTGGCCCCACATGTCTGAAGACAGTAAGGAGTTTTGTCGCTCCTGTGTAACCTGCCAAGCCAGTGGCAAAGCAGGTGGCACTACAAAGGCCCCCTGATACCACTACCTGTGGTGGGGGTGCCCTTTGAGAGGGTAGGGATTGACATTGTTGGTCCCATGGATCCCCAAACAGCCTCTGGGCACAGGTTTATCCTGGTGGTAGTGGATCATGCCACCAGGTACCCAGAAGCTATTCCCCTCAGGACCACTACAGCACCTGTGGTGGCAAGGGCCCTCCTGGGAATCTTCTCAAGAGTGGGCTTTCCTAAGGAGGTAGTATCAGACAGGGGTGCTAACTTCATGTCTGGGTACTTAAAAGCAATGTGGAAGGAGTGTGGAGTGACTTATAAGTTCACCACACCCTATCACCCACAATGCAATGGTTTAGTTGAGAGATTCAACAAAACCTTGAAGGGCATGATTAAAGGGCTCCCAGAAAAGCTTAGGCGTAGATGGGACATACTCTTGCCCTGCCTTTTATTCGCATATAGGGAGGTGCCTCAGAAGGGGGTTGGTTACAGCCCTTTTGAACTTCTGTTTGGCCACCCTGTGAGGGGTCCACTGTGCTTGGTGAAGGAAGGATGGGAGTTACCTCTCAAGCCCCCAAAGCAAGATATAGTGGACTATGTACTTGGTCTCCGCTCCAGGATGGCTGAGTACATGAAAAAGGCAACCAAAAACCTTGAGGCTAGCCAGGAACTTCAGAAGGCCTGGCATGACCAAAAGGCTGTTCTGACTGTGTACCAGCCAGGACAGAAGGTGTGGGTGTTGGAGCCAGTGGCCCCAGCAGCTCTCCAAGACAAATGGAGTGGACCCCACACTATTGTTGAGCAGAAGGGTGAGGTCACTTACTTAGTGGACCTGGGAACACCCAGGAGTCCCCAAAGGGTTCTCCATGTCAACAGACTAAAGCCATATGTGGACAGGGCAGACATGGGCTTGCTCATGGCTACTGATGAAGGGCAGGAGGAAGAGAGTGACCCACTCCCTGACCTGCTCTCACAGAACCCTGACGATGGGTCAGTTGATGGTGTAGCCTTGGCAGGCAGCCTCACTACCCAGCAACAAACTGATTGCAGGCAAGTCCTCAATCAGTTTAGACATATGTTTTCACTGACACCCAGTCAGACCACCTGGTGCACTCATGAAGTGGACACTGGGGACAGTCTGCCTATTAAAAACAAGATTTATAGGCAACCTGACCATGTCAGGGACTGTATCAGGACTGAAGTCCAGAAAATGTTGGAGTTGGGAGTAATTGAACCCTCAGATAGCCCTTGGGCTAGTCCAGTAGTCCTGGTACCGAAACCTCACACCAGTGGTGGGAAAAGAGAGATGAGGTTTTGTGTAGACTACAGGGGTCTCAATGCAGTCACTAGGACTGATGCCCATCCCATACCCAGGGCAGATGAGCTCATAGATACTTTGGCCTCTGCCAAATATCTCAGCACATTTGACCTAACAGCTGGCTACTGGCAGATCAGACTAGCTGATACTGCAAAGCCCAAAACAGCATTTTCAACCCCTAGTGGGCATTATCAATTTGTGGTAATGCCCTTTGGTCTGAAAAATGCACCTGCCACTTTCCAGAGGTTGGTGAACACAGTTCTCACAGGACTGGAAGCCTATAGTGCAGCTTATCTAGATGATATTGCTGTCTTTAGCTCCACCTGGGAGGATCACCTGGTCCACCTCAGGAATGTTTTACAGGCCCTGCAAAAGGCAGGCCTGACTATCAAGGCCACTAAGTGCCAGATAGGGCAGAGTCAGGTTGTGTACCTGGGCCACCTTGTGGGTGGAGGCCAGGTTCAACCTTTGCAGAGCAAGATCCAGACCATCATGGACTGGACTGCTCCCACTACCCAGACTCAGGTGAGAGCCTTCTTAGGCCTGACTGGGTACTATAGGAGATTTGTCAAGGGGTATGGATCAATAGTGACACCCTTGAATGACTTAACTTCTAAGAAAATGCCCAAAAAGGTTCAGTGGACAGTTAGCTGTCAAAAGGCATTTGATGACCTCAAGCAGGCCATGTGCACTGCTCCAATTCTGCAGAGTCCTGATTACTCCAAGAAGTTCATTGTTCAAACAGATGCATCTGAATTGGGGGTAGGGGCTGTACTGTCACAATTGAATGAAGAAGGTCAGGATCAGCCAGTAGCTTTTATTAGCAGAAGGCTGACCCCTAGAGAGAAACGTTGGTCAGCCATAGAGAGGAGGCCTTTGCTGTGGTCTGGGCTCTGAAGAAGTTGAGGCCATACTTGTTTGGTACACACTTCCTGGTTCAGACAGACCATAAGCCCCTCTTATGGCTAAAACAAATGAAGGGTGAAAACCCCAAACTGCTTAGGTGGTCCATTTCCCTACAGGGGATGGACTTTACAGTGGAACATAGGCCTGGGAGTAACCATGCGAATGCAGATGGACTCTCTAGGTATTTCCACTTAGAACATGAAGACTTAACTGGGCAAGGTTAGTTTAATGTCCCTACGTTTGGGGGGGTTGTGTAGGAGAGTAGGATCTGCTTCACATGGGTACCCCCACTTTTTGCTGATGCTTCACTGGTTTTCGACATTAGTCTGGCTGGGGCCCTGCTATTCAGAACCCCAGCCTAGCTGTTTCCTCTTTAAAAGGGTCTCCATGTGCCTTAGGCACATCACTGATTGGGATCTGGAGTGCCCTTATAAGTCCCTAGTATATGGTATACTATGTACCAAGGGCATAGGTACCTCAGAGGCCTGCCAGGGGCTGCAGCATATATTATGCCACCCCTGGAAGGCCATCCAAACTGACACCACAGGTCTGCTACTGCAGCCTGGGTAAGGTGGTGCATGCACCCCTTACTGTGGTATAGGTTACCTATATCACTAAAAGCATACACACATATAAACCTATAAGTCACTCCTAAGGCAGGCCTTATCAATCCTAAAGGCAGAGTGCATGGTTCCTATGTGAGAGGGTGCCCCTGCATGAGCAGGGCCCCTCTGCAGCGTTCGGAGACCATCTCTGATGCTGTTTGTAGTGCAGCCTGACCATATACTCTTAAGCGCATTATATCCTCGCGGTAAAATGCTAACTTTGGAATGGCTGCACCTAAACATGTCGTGTTTGGTGTCAAACATCTTGGAATACTACCCCCCGCCAATCCTGGTGGCGGGGGTAGCATTCCACCCTTCTAGAGGGAAAGGCATGTTAACTCTGACGAGTCCGGTAACTTCTTTCCAGAGCCCTGGCATCACAAAATGGATGCTGCTGCCACAGACACGAGTCTGGCCTCCTGCTGCTGGATGAAACTCCGGCAGGGAGGCCTGGACAATAGGTTTCCTGTCCCAGGGAGGTGTGACCACCTCCCCAGACAGGACAATGTGTATTGGGGCTGGGCGGGAGCACTTTCGGGTGCTTTGAAGTCCTGCACTGGGGGCACATTTGGTGTCCCTGTGCATACCCCAGTTCAAACCGGATCAGGGGCTCGCAGCCCCTGCTTTGGCGCGAACTGGACAAAGGAAAAGGGTGTAGCCACCCCTCTGCCCTGACCCACCCATAGGTGGGGCCACAGAGTAGTCCATCCCCTATTTTTAGAATAAAGGTAGGAACCCAGTCCTTAGGACTTTAGATTATACCTGGACGAAACTCTGACACTGAATCCTGGACCTTCGACGCTCTACGACAAGATTAGAGGACTGAAGAATCTCCCTTGGGGTCAAGGAGTGACTCCCCTGCTTGGCAGGCACCAAAGAAGCATCTGTCCGGTTCGCATCACTGAAGCTCCCGTCGGACGCCGAAGTCATCGCATCACCAGAGGTGGATTCTCAGACTTCCCCGAGGCTACCCTGAGTCCCCAGCAAAGCTGAGGCCCGTGGCTATCGTGGGTGACTTGAGACCGTGACCCCTGGACACCGAGCACACTTGCAAGTGCACCATCTTCTGGGTCTCCCAAGAAGTCGTGCTTTGGGCTCCGAGTAGCCCTAGCCTCCAGCACCACCTGCACCGAAGATCACTGGCCCCCACTCCACGAGTGTCCTGTAAGCCAGCTCCACGTGCGGCGTCACGAGGCTCCTTCGCGGTCGCTAGCCCGTTGGCTAGTAGCCCTTAACGAAGGCCAATCTTTTCTTTACTTGGCATCCTGGTTGCTCCAGGCCTGCCCTCACTTACCCTCGCTGGGTGAGTTCCCCAGACCTTGCTGGTCTGCACCATCGACGATCTACATCTTACTCGAGACTTGCCGTTGCCAAGGCTTGTTGGGTCCAATCCGGTCGCCGACACCTCAGCACTCGACAGACATCGAGCACCAGCCCGAATCCTGCTCCTGGTCGCCGACAACACCTCCCGGACCTCGTGGCTGAAGAGTCAAGACGACCGTCACCGCACCTGAAGCACTCGACATCGGTGGGCATCTGTCCATCGCCTTCCTGGTCACTGGCTAGTGACCCAGACTCTGTCCCCTCTGCTTTCAGGTTCTTCAGAACTCCGATCCACTCTTGGATCCACCCGGACACTTTTCTCCTGGTCGCCAGCAGCACTTTGCAGCAGATCGCCATACGAAACGACGACGAAACCCGACCCCGAAAGGCACCTATGCACCCGGCTTCCCTGGGTGAGGTAACACGAGTACTCCGGTGCTCCCGTGGGTAGAGACTCTTCAAAGTCCTAGATCTCAAAGGGTTTTGTCCTAGTCCTCTTTTAAGTGTCCCTTTCCTCTATTTTCCCGATCCCGACTTTCTCCATAGAAGTTAACGGCGTATCGCGGTTGTGTATTTACACTGCACGCGTCTCCCGTGGGTCCCCTGTGTCACTACCTTGGGTGGTTCCTTGTGGTCCAAGCACTTCTAGAGGCTCTAGGCCTAGTGTCTAGTTCAGTCGTGGTTCGCATACCACTTTATTGGTATATGGTTTGGTACGCCCCTAGGGCCCAAACGTGTATTTGTGCTATTACTGTGATTTAAGATCTTATAACCTATGTACTTCGAACTCTAGCCTCATAAAGAGACTAGAGGGGTGTGTTTAGTAATAAATACATATATTTTGAATATATACCTGGTGTGGTGCTCTTTCATTTGGTCACTCAAGAGATTATAGACTGGTAAAACAAGCTGCTTTACATTCCTTCAAGACTTAGCCTGAAGGCTGCTCTCCATAGCTACCACTAGGATAGCTTTCAATAAGGTTGTCTTTAACCTATCTACCATAAGAGTCGATTTGGACTGGTGCAAGGTGCCCACTATAATTAGTGGACAGCATATGCCAGGCCAACTTCTCACAGCCCTTCTCTTGCTTCTTTCTGCAAATCGCTCGCCTCTTTCTGCACTTCTCTTGCCTCTTTCTGCTTTCTGTTGCTTCTTTTTGCAACTTTCTTCCTCTTTCTGTACTTCTCTTGCCTCTTTCTGCACTTCTCTTCCCTATTTATGCAGTTTTCTTGCTTTTCTCTGTACCTGTCTTACTTCTTTCTGCACATCTCTTGCTTCTTTCTGTACCTCTCTAGCTTCTTTCTGCTCTTCCCATTTTTATTTCTGCACCTTTCTTCCTTTTTCTGTACTTCTTTTGCCTCTTTCTGCACCTTACGCCCTCTTTCTGCACCTCTGTTGCTTTTTTCTGCACCTCTTTTGCTTCTTTCTGCACCTCTCTTGCCTCTTTCTGTACTTATTTTGCCTCTTTCTGCACTTGTCTGGACTCTTTCCTCACCTCTTTTGGCTCTTTCTCCAGTTTCTTCCTCTTTCTGCACCCCTCTTGCCTCTTTCTGTAACTCTCTTGCCTCTTTCTGCATCTCTCTTGCCTCTTTCTGTGCTTCTCTTACCTCTTTCTGTACCTCTCTTGCTTCTTTCTGCACCCCTATTGATTCTTTCTGCACCTCTCTCGCTTCTTTCTGTGCCTCTCTCCCTTCTTTCTGCACCTCTCTTGCCTCTTTCTGCACGTCTCTTGCCTCTTTCTGCACTTCTCGTGCCTCTTTTTGCACTTCTCTTGCCTCTTTCTGCATTTCTTTTGCTTTTTTCTTCACATCTCTTGCCTCTTTATGCACTTCTTGTGCCTCTTTCTGCATTTCTGTTGCTTCATTCTGTACTTCTCTTGCTTTTTCTGTATCTCTCTTGCATCTTTCTGTACCTCTCTTGCTTCTTTCTGCACTTCTGTTGCTTCTTTCTGTACCTTTCTTCCTCTTTCTTCACTTTTCTTGCTTCTTTCTGCACTTCTCGTGCCTCTTTCTGCACTTCTCTTGCCTCTTTCTGCACTTCTCTTACTTCTTTCTGCACCTATTTTGGTTCCTTCTGCACATCTCTTGCCTCTTTCTGCAATTCTCTTCCCTCTTTCTGCATTTCTTTTGCTTCTTTCTGCACCTTTCTTCCTCTTTCTGCACTTCTCTTGCCTCTTTCTGCTCCTCTCTTGCTTTTTTCTGTCCCTCTCTTGCTTATTTATGCACTTCTCTTGCCTCTTTCTGTACTTCTCTTGCCTCTTTCTGCACCTTTCTTTCTCTTTCTGCACATCTCTAGCTTTTTTCTGTACCTATCTTGCCTTTTTCTGCACCTCTCTTGCTTTTTTTGCATCTCTCGCTTCTTTCTGTATCTCTATTGTCTCTTTCTGCACCTCTCTTGCCTCTTTCTGCACATTTCTTCCTCTTTCTGCACTTCTCTTGCTTCTTTCTGTACCTCTCTTGCTTCTTTCTGCACCCTCTTGCCTCTTTCTGCACCCTCTTGCCTCTTTCTGCTCCTCTCTTGCGTCTTTCTGCACTTCTCTCTTGCTTCTTTCTGCACCTCTCCTGCTTCTTTATTCACCCCTCTTGCCTCTTTCTGCAATTCCCTTGCCTCTTTCTGCACCTCTGTTGCTTCTTTATGAACCTCTCTTGCCTCTTTCTGCACTTCTCTTCCCTCTTTCTGCACTTCTCTTGCTTCTTTCTGCATCTCTCTTGCTTCAATCTGCACCTCTGTTGCTTCTTTCTGCACCTCTCTTGCTTCTTTCTGCACCTCTCTTGCCTCGTTCTGCAATTCTCTTGCCTGTTTCTGCACTTCTCCTGCTTCTTTCTGCACTTCTCTTGCCCTTTTCTGTACTTCACTTGCTTCTTTCTGTACTTCTCTTGCTTCTTTCTATACCTATCTTGCCTCTTTCTGCACCTCTCTTACCTCTTTCTGCACATTCCTTCCTCTTTCTGCATCTCTCTTGCCTCTTTCTGCATCCTTTTGCCTCTTTCTGTGCTTCTCTCCTCTTTCTGTACCTCTCTTGTTTCTTTCTGCACCCCTTATTGATTCTTTCTGCACCTCTCTCACTTCTTTCTGTGCCTCTCTTCCTTCTTTCTGCACCTCTCTTGCCTCTTTCTCCACTTCTCGTGCTTCTTTTTGCACTTCTCTTGCCTCTTTCTGAATTTATTTTCCTTCTTTCTGCACATCTCTTGCCTCTTTCTGCACTTCTCTTGCTTCTTTCTGCACCTCTTTTGCTTCTTTCTGCACATCTCTTGCCTCTTTCTGTAATTCTCTTGCCTCTTTCTGCATTTCTGTCACTTCTTTCTGCACCTTTCTTCCTCTTTCTCCACTTCTCTTGCCTCTTTCTTCACTTGTCTTGCTTCTTACTGCACTTTTTTGCCTCTTTCTGCACTTCTCCTGCCTCTATCTTCACTTCTCTTGCCTCTTTCTGCACTTCTCTTGCCTTTTTCTGTACCTCTCTTACTTCTTTCTTCTCCTCTCTTGCTTCTTTCTGTACTTCCCTTGCTTATTTCTGCACTTCTCTTGCCTCTTTCTGTACCTCTCCTGCTTCTTTCTGCATATCTCCTGCCTCTTTCTGCACTTCTCTTGCCTATTTCTGCATTTCTCTTGCTTCTTTCAGCACCTTTCTTAATTTTTCTGCACTTCTTTTGCCTCCTTCTGCACCTCTCTTTGCCTTTTTCTGCACCTTTCTTCCTTCGTTCTACACCTCTCTTGCTTCTTTTTGCACCTCTCTTTCTTCTTTCTGCACATCTCTTGCCTCTTTCTGCACTTCCCTTGCCTCTTTCTGCATTTCTGTTGCTTCATTCTGCACCTTTCTTCTTCTTTTTGAACTTCGCTTGCCTGTTCCTGCACTTCTCTTGCTTCTTTCTGCACCTCTCTTGCTTCTTTCTGCACATCGCTCGCCTCTTTCTGCACTTCTCTTGCCTCTTTCTGCTTTCTGTTGCTTCTTTTTGCAACTTTCTTCCTCTTTCTGTACTTCTCTTGCCTCTTTCTGCACTTCTCTTCCCTATTTATGCAGTTTTCTTGCTTTTCTCTGTACCTGTCTTACTTCTTTCTGCACAGCTCTTGCTTCTTTCTGTACCTCTCTAGCTTCTTTCTGCTCTTCCCATTTTTATTTCTGCACCTTTCTTCCTTTTTCTGTACTTCTTTTGCCTCTTTCTGCACCTTACTCCCTCTTTCTGCACCTCTCTTGCTTTTTTCTGCACCTCTTTTGCTTCTTTCTGCACCTCTCTTGCCTCTTTCTGTACTTATTTTGCCTCTTTCTGCAATTGTCTGGACTCTTTCCTCACCTCTTTTGGCTCTTTCTCCAGTTTCTTCCTCTTTCTGCACCCCTCTTGCCTCTTTCTGTAACTCTCTTGCCTCTTTCTGCATCTCTCTTGCCTCTTTCTGTGCTTCTCTTACCTCTTTCTGTACCTCTCTTGCTTCTTTCTGCACCCCTATTGATTCTTTCTGCACCTCTCTCGCTTCTTTCTGTGCCTCTCTCCCTTCTTTCTGCACCTCTCTTGCCTCTTTCTACACGTCTCTTGCCTCTTTCTGCACTTCTCGTGCCTCTTTTTGCACTTCTCTTGCGTCTTTCTGCATTTCTTTTGCTTTTTTCTTCACATCTCTTGCCTCTTTATGCACTTCTTGTGCCTCTTTCTGCATTTCTGTTGCTTCATTCTGTACTTCTCTTGCTTTTTCTGTATCTCCCTTGCATCTTTCTGTACCTCTCTTGCTTCTTTCTGCACTTCTGTTGCTTCTTTCTGTACCTTTCTACCTCTTTCTTCACTTTTCTTGCTTCTTTCTGCACTTCTCGTGCCTCTTTCTGCACTTCTCTTGCCTCTTTCTGCACTTCTCTTACTTCTTTCTGCACCTATTTTGCTTCCTTCTGCACATCTCTTGCCTCTTTCTGCAATTCTCTTCCCTCTTTCTGCATTTCTTTTGCTTCTTTCTGCACCTTTCTTCCTCTTTCTGCACTTCTCTTGCCTCTTTCTGCTCCTCTCTTGCTTTTTTCTGTACCTCTCTTGCTTATTTATGCACTTCTCTTGCCTCTTTCTGTACTTCTCTTGCCTCTTTCTGCACCTTTCTTTCTCTTTCTGCACATCTCTAGCTTTTTTCTGTACCTCTCTTGCCTTTTTCTGCACCTCTCTTGCCTCTTTCTGCACATTTCTTCCTCTTTCTGCACTTTTCTTGCTTCTTTCTGTACCTCTCTTGCTTCTTTCTGCACCCTCTTGCCTCTTTCTGCACCCTCTTGCCTCTTTCTGCTCTTCTCTTGCGTCTTTCTGCACTTCTCTCTTGCTTCTTTCTGCACCTCTCCTGCTTCTTTCTTCACCCCTCTTGCCTCTTTCTGCAATTCCCTTGCCTCTTTCTGCACCTCTGTTGCTTCTTTATGAACCTCTCTTGCCTCTTTCTGTACTTCTCTTCCCTCTTTCTGCACTTCTCTTGCTTCTTTCTGCATCTCTCTTGCTTCGATCTGCACCTCTGTTGCTTCTTTCTGCACCTCTCTTGCTTCTTTCTACACCTCTCTTGCCTCGTTCTGCAATTCTCTTGCCTCTTTCTGCGCTTCTCCTTCTTCTTTCTGCACTTCTCTTGCCCTTTTCTGTACTTCACTTGCTTCTTTCTGTACTTCTCTTGCTTCTTTCTATACCTATCTTGCCTCTTTCTGCACCTCTCTTACCTCTTTCTGCACATTCTTTCCTCTTTCTGCATCTCTCTTGCCTCTTTCTGCATCCTTTTGCCTCTTTCTGTGCTTCTCTTCTCTTTCTGTACCTCTCTTGCTTCTTTCTGCACCCCTTATTGATTCTTTCTGCACCTCTCTCACTTCTTTCTGTGCCTCTCTTCCTTCTTTCTGCACCCCTCTTGCCTCTTTCTGCACCTCTCTTGCCTCTTTCTCCACTTCTCGTGCCTCTTTTTGCACTTCTCTTGCCTCTTTCTGAATTTATTTTCCTTCTTTCTGCACATCTCTTGCCTCTTTCTGCACTTCTCTTGCTTCTTTCTGCACCTCTTTTGCTTCTTTCTGCACATCTCTTGCCTCTTTCTGTAATTCTCTTGCCTCTTTCTGCATTTCTGTTGTTTCTTTCTGCACCTTTCTTCCTCTTTCTTCACTTCTCTTGCCTCTTTCTTCACTTGTCTTGCTTCTTACTGCACTTTTTTTGCCTCTTTCTGCACTTCACATGCCTCTATCTTCACTTCTCTTGCCTCTTTCTGCACTTCTCTTGCCTTTTTCTGTACCTCTCTTACTTCTTTCTTCTCCTCTCTTGCTTCTTTCTGTACTTCTCTTGCTTATTTCTGCACTTCTCTTGCCTCTTTCTGTACCTCTCTTGCTTCTTTCTGCATATCTCCTGCCTCTTTCTGCACTTCTCTTGCCTATTTCTGCATTTCTCTTGCTTCTTTCAGCACCTTTCTTAATTTTTCTGCACTTCTTTTGCCTCCTTCTGCACCTCTCTTTGCCTTTTTCTGCACCTTTCTTCCTTCGTTCTGCACCTCTCTTGCTTCTTTTGCACCTCTCTTTCTTCTTTCTGCACATCTCTTGCCTCTTTCTGCACTTCCCTTGCCTCTTTCTGCATTTCTGTTGCTTCTTTCTGCACCTTTCTTCTTCTTTTTTAACTTTGCTTGCCTGTTTCTGCACTTCTCTTGCTTCTTTCTGCACCTCTCTTGCTTCTTTCTGCACATCTCTCGCCTCTTTCTGCACTTCTCTTGCCTCTTTCTGCTTTCTGTTGCTTCTTTTGGCAACTTTCTTCCTCTTTCTGTACTTCTCTTGCCTCTTTCTGCACTTCTCTTCCCTATTTCTGCAGTTTTCTTGCTTTTCTCTGTACCTGTCTTCTTTCTGCACATCTCTTGCTTCTTTCTGTACCTCTCTAGCTTCTTTCTGCTCTTCCCATGCTTATTTCTGTACCTTTCTTCCTTTTTCTGTACTTCTTTTGCCTCTTTCTGCACCTTACTTCCTCTTTCTGCACCTCTCTTGCTTTTTTCTGCACCTCTTTTGCTTCTTTCTGCACCTCTCTTGCCTCTTTCTGTACTTATTTTGCCTCTTTCTGCACTTGTCTGGACTCTTTCCTCACCTCTTTTGACCCTTTCTCCAGTTTCTTCCTCTTTCTGCACCCCTCTTGCCTCTTTCTGTAACTCTCTTGCCTCTTTCTGCATCTTTCTTGCCTCTTTCTGTGCTTCTCTTACCTCTTTCTGTACCTCTCTTGCTTCTTTCTGCACCCCTATTGATTCTTTCTGCACCTCTCTCACTTCTTTCTGTGCCTCTCTCCCTTCTTTTTGCACCTCTCTTGACTCTTTCTGCACCTCTCTTGCCTGTTTCTGCACTTCTCGTGCCTCTTTTTGCACTTCTTTTGCCTCTTTCTGCATTTCTGTTGCTTCATTCTGTACTTCTCTTGCTTTTTCTGTATCTCTCTTGCATCTTTCTGTACCTCTCTTGCTTCTTTCTGCACTTCTGTTGCTTCTTTCTGTACCTTTCTTCCTCTTTCTTCACTTTTCTTGCTTCTTTCTGCACTTCTCTTGCCTCTTTCTGCACTTCTCTTACTTCTTTCTGCACCTATTTTGGTTCCTTCTGCACATTTCTTGCCTCTTTCTGCAATTCTCTTCCCTCTTTCTGCATTTCTTTTGCTTCTTTCTGCATTTCTTTTGCTTCTTTCTGCACCTTTCTTCCTCTTTCTGCACTTCTCTTGCCTCTTTCTGGTCCTCTCTTGCTTTTTCTGTACCTCTCTTGCTTATTTATGCACTTCTCTTGCCTCTTTCTGTACTTCTCTTTCCTCTTTCTGCACCTTTCTTTCTCTTTCTGCACATCTCTAGCTTTTTTCTGTACCTCTCTTGCCTTTTTCTGCACCTCTCTTGCTTTTTTGCATCTCTCGCTTCTTTCTGTATCTCTCTTGTCTCTTTCTGCACCTCTCTTGCCTCTTTCTGCACATTTCTTCCTCTTTCTGCACTTCTCTTGCTTCTTTCTGTACCTCTCTTGCTTCTTTCTGCACCCTCTTGCCTCTTTCTGCACCCTCTTGCCTCTTTCTGCACCCTCTTGCCTCTTTCTGCTCCTCTCTTGTGTCTTTCTGCACTTCTCTCTTGCTTCTTTCTGCACCTCTCCTGCTTCTTTATTCACCCCTCTTGCCTCTTTCTGCAATTCCCTTGCCTCTTTCTGCACCTCTGTTGCTTCTTTATGAACCTCTCTTGCCTCTTTCTGCACTTCTCTTCCCTCTTTCTGCACTTCTCTTGCTTCTTTCTGCATCTCTCTTGCTTCGATCTGCACCTCTGTTGCTTCTTTCTGTACCTCTCTTGCTTCTTTCTGCACCTCTCTTGCCTCGTTCTGCAATTCTCTTGCCTCTTTCTACACTTCTCCTGCTTCTTTCTGCACTTCTCTTGCCCTTTTCTGTACTTCACTTGCCTCTTTCTGCACCTCTGTTGCTTCTTTATGAACCTCTCGTGCCTCTCTCTGCACTTCTCTTGCCTCTTTCTGCACTACTCTTACTTCTTTCTGCACCAATTTTGCTTCCTTCTGCACATCTCTTGCCTCTTTCTGCAATTCTCTTCCCTCTTTCTGCATTTCTTTTGCTTCTTTCTGCACCTTTCTTCCTCTTTCTGCACTTCTCTTGCCTCTTTCTGCTCCTCTCTTGCTTTTTTCTGAACCTCTCTTGCTTATTTATGCACTTCTCTTGCCTCTTTCTGTACTTCTCTTACCTCTTTCTGCACCTTTCTTTCTCTTTCTGCACATCTCTAGCTTTTTTCTGTACCTCTCTTGCCTTTTTCTGCACCTCTCTTGCCTCTTTCTGCACATTTCTTCCTCTTTCTGCACTTCTCTTGCTTCTTTCTGTACCTCTCTTGCTTCTTTCTGCACCCTCTTGCCTCTTTCTGCACCCTCTTGCCTCTTTCTGCTCCTCTCTTGCGTCTTTCTGCACTTCTCTCTTGCTTCTTTCTGCACCTCTCCTGCTTCTTTCTTCACCCCTCTTGCCTCTTTCTGCAATTCCCTTGCCTCTTTCTGCACCTCTGTTGCTTCTTTATGAACCTCTCTTGCCTCTTTCTGTACTTCTCTTCCCTCTTTCTGCATCTCTCTTGCTTTGATCTGCACATCTGTTGCTTCTTTCTGCACCTCTCTTGCTTCTTTCTGCACCTCTCTTGCCTCGTTCTGCAATTCTCTTGCCTCTTTCTGCGCTTCTCCTGCTTCTTTCTGCACTTCTCTTGCCCTTTTCTGTACTTCACTTGCTTCTTTCTGCACTTCTCTTGCTTCTTTCTATACCTATCTTGCCTCTTTCTGCACCTCTCTTACCTCTTTCTGCACATTCCTTCCTCTTTCTGCATCTCTCTTGCCTCTTTCTGCATCCTTTTGCCTCTTTCTGTGCTTCTCTCCTCTTTCTGTACCTCTCTTGCTTCTTTCTGCACCCCTTATTGATTCTTTCTGCACCTCTCTCACTTCTTTCTGTGCCTCTCTTCCTTCTTTCTGCACCCCTCTTGCCTCTTTCTGCACCTCTCTTGCCTCTTTCTCCACTTCTTGTGCCTCTTTTTGCACTTCTCTTGCCTCTTTCTGAATTTATTTTCCTTCTTTCTGCACATCTCTTGCCTCTTTCTGCACTTCTCTTGCTTCTTTCTGCACCTCTTTTGCTTCTTTCTGCACATCTCATGCCTCTTTCTGTAATTCTCTTGCCTCTTTCTGCATTTCTGTTGCTTCTTTCTGCACCTTTCTTCCTCTTTCTTCACTTCTCTTGCCTCTTTCTTCACTTGTCTTGCTTCTTACTGCACTTTTTTTTGCCTCTTTCTGCACTTCACATGCCTCTATCTTCACTTCTCTTGCCTCTTTCTGCACTTCTCTTGCCTTTTTTCTGTACCTCTCTTACTTCTTTCTTCTCCTCTCTTGCTTCTTTCTGTACTTCTCTTGCTTATTTCTGCACTTCTCTTGCCTCTTTCTGTACCTCTCTTGCTTCTTTCTGCATATCTCCTGCCTCTTTCTGCACTTCTCTTGCCTATTTCTGCATTTCTCTTGCTTCTTTCAGCACCTTTCTTAATTTTTCTGCACTTCTTTTGCCTCCTTCTGCACCTCTCTTTGCCTTTTTCTGCACCTTTCTTCCTTCGTTCTGCACCTCTCTTGCTTCTTTTTGCACCTCTCTTTCTTCTTTCTGCACATCTCTTGCCTCTTTCTGCACTTCCCTTGCCTCTTTCTGCATTTCTGTTGCTTCTTTCTGCACCTTTCTTCTTCTTTTTGAACTTCGCTTGCCTGTTTCTGCACTTCTCTTGCTTCTTTCTGCACCTCTCTTGCTTCTTTCTGCACATCTCTCGCCTCTTTCTGTACTTCTCTTGCCTCTTTCTGCTTTCTGTTGCTTCTTTTGGAACTTTCTTCCTCTTTCTGTACTTCTCTTGCCTCTTTCTGCACTTCTCTTCCCTATTTCTGCAGTTTTCTTGCTTTTCTCTGTACCTGTCTTCTTTCTGCACATCTCTTGCTTCTTTCGGTACCTCTTTAGCTTCTTTCTGCTCTTCCCATGCTTATTTCTGCACCTTTCTTCCTTTTTCTGTACTTCTTTTGCCACTTTCTGCACCTTACTTCCTCTTTCTGCACCTCTCTTGCTTTTTTCTGCACCTCTTTTGCTTCTTTCTGCACCTCTCTTGCCTCTTTCTGTACTTATTTTGCCTCTTTCTGCACTTGTCTGGACTCTTTCCTCATCTCTTTTGGCTCTTTCTCCAGTTTCTTCCTCTTTCTGCACCCCTCTTGCCTCTTTCTGTAACTCTCTTGCCTCTTTCTGCATCTCTCTTGCCTCTTTCTGTGCTTCTCTTACCTCTTTCTGTACCTCTCTTGCTTCTTTCTGCACCCCTATTGATTCTTTCTGCACCTCTATCACTTCTTTCTGTGCCTCTCTCCCTTCATTTTGCACCTCTCTTGACTCTTTCTGCACCTCTCTTGCCTGTTTCTGCACTTCTCATGCCTCTTTTTGCACTTCTCTTGCCTCTTTCTGTATTTCTGTTGCTTCATTCTGTACTTCTCTTGCTTTTTCTGTATCTCTCTTGCATCTTTCTGTACCTCTCTTGCTTCTTTCTGCACTTCTGTTGCTTCTTTCTGTACCTTTCTTCCTCTTTCTTCACTTTTCTTGCTTCTTTCTGCACTTCTCGTGCCTCTTTCTGCACTTCTCTTGCCTCTTTCTGCACTTCTCTTACTTCTTTCTGCACCTATTTTGGTTCCTTCTGCACATCTCTTGCCTCTTTCTGCAATTCTCTTCCCTCTTTCTGCATTTCTTTTGCTTCTTTCTGCACCTTTCTTCCTCTTTCTGCACTTCTCTTGCCTCTTTCTGGTCCTCTCTTGCTTTTTTCTGTACCTCTCTTGCTTATTTATGCACTTCTCTTGCCTCTTTCTGTACTTCTCTTGCCTCTTTCTGCACCTTTCTTTCTCTTTCTGCACATCTCTAGCTTCTTTCTGTACCTCTCTTGCCTTTTTCTGCACCTCTCTTGCTTTTTTGCATCTCTCGCTTCTTTCTGTATCTCTCTTGTCTCTTTCTGCACCTCTCTTGCCTCTTTTTGCACATTTCTTCCTCTTTCTGCACTTCTCTTGCTTCTTTCTGTACCTCTCTTGCTTCTTTCTGCACCCTCTTGCCTCTTTCTGCACCCTCTTGCCTCTTTCTGCTCCTCTCTTGCGTCTTTCTGCACTTCTCTCTTGCTTCTTTCTGCACCTCTCCTGCTTCTTTATTCACCCCTCTTGCCTCTTTCTGCAATTCCCTTGCCTCTTTCTGCACCTCTGTTGCTTCTTTATGAACCTCTCTTGCCTCTTTCTGCACTTCTCTTCCTCTTTCTGCACTTCTCTTGCTTCTTTCTGCATCTCTCTTGCTTCGATCTGCACCTCTGTTGCTTCTTTCTGTCCCTCTCTTGCTTCTTTCTGCACCTCTCTTGCCTCGTTCTGCAATTCTCTTGCCTCTTTCTGCACTTCTCCTCCTTCTTTCTGCACTTCTCTTGCCCTTTTCTGTACTTCACTTGCTTCTTTCTGCACTTCTCTTGCTTCTTTCTATACCTATCTTGCCTCTTTCTGCACCTCTCTTACCTCTTTCTGCACATTCCTTCCTCTTTCTGCATCTCTCTTGCCTCTTTCTGCATCCTTTTGCCTCTTTCTGTGCTTCTCTCCTCTTTCTGTACCTCTCTTGCTTCTTTCTGCACCCCTTATTGATTCTTTCTGCACCTCTCTCACTTCTTTCTGTGCCTCTCTTCCTTCTTTCTGCACCTCTCTTGCCTCTTTCTCCACTTTTCGTGCTTCTTTTTGCACTTCTCTTGCCTCTTTCTGAATTTATTTTCCTTCTTTCTGCACATCTCTTGCCTCTTTCTGCACTTCTCTTGCTTCTTTCTGCACCTATGTTGCTTCTTTCTGCACATCTCTTGCCTCTTTCTGCAATTCTCTTCCCTCTTTCTGCATTTCTTTCGCTTCTTTCTGTATCTTTCTTCCTCTTTCTCCACTTCACTTGCCTCTTTCTGCTCCTCTCTTGCTTTTTTCTGTACCGCTCTTGCTTATTTATGCACTTCTCTTGCCTCTTTCTGTACTTCTCCTGCCTCTTTCTGCGCCTTTCTTTCTCTTTCTGCACATCTCTAGCTTTTTTCTGTACCTCTCTTGCCTTTTTCTGCACCTCTCTTGCTTTTTTCTGCATCTCTCGCTTCTTTCTGTATCTCTCTTGCCACTTTCTTAACCTCTCATGCCTCTTTCTGCGCTTCTCTTACCTTTTTTTGCACCTCTCTTGATTCTTTCTGCACCTCTCATGCCTCTTTCTGAACTTCTCTTGCCTCTTTCTACACCTCTCTCGTCTCTTTCTGCACCTCTCTTTCCTCTTTCTGCACATTTCTTCCTCTTTCTGCCCTTCTCTTGCTTCTTTCTGTACCTCTCTTGCTTCTTTCTGCACCCTCTTGCCTCTTTCTGCACCCCCTTGCCTCTTGATGCTCCTCTCTTGCGTCTTTCTGCACTTCTTTTCCCTCTTTCTGCACTTCTCTTGCTTCTTTCTGCATCTCTCTTGCTTTTTTCTGCACCTCTCTTGCCTCTTTCTGCAATTCTCTTGCCTCTTTCTGCACCTCTCTTGCCTCTTTCTGCACCTCTGTTGCTTCTTTCTGCACCTCTCTTGCTTTTTTCTGCACCTCTCTTGCCTCTTTCTGCAATTCTCTTGCCTCTTTCTGCACTTCTCCTGCTTCTTTCTATACCTATCTTGCCTCTTTCTGCAACTCTCTTACCTCTTTCTGGACATTCCTTCTTCTTTCTGCATCTCTCTTGCCTTTCTGCATCTCTTTTGCCTCTTTCTGTGCTTCTCTCACCTCTTTCTCTACCTCTCTTGCTTCTTTCTGCCCCTTACTGATTTTTTCTGCACCTCTCTCACTTCTTTCTGTGCCTCTCTTCCTTCTTTCTGCACTACTCTTGCCTCTTTCTGCACCTCTCGTGCCTCATTCTCCACTTCTCGTGCCTCTTTTTGCACTTCTCTTGCCTCTTTCTAAATTTATTTTCCTTCTTTCTGCACATCTCTTGCCTCTTTATGCACTTCTTGTGCCTCTTACTGCATTTCTGTTGCTTCATTCTGCACTACACTTGCCTCTTTCTGCACTTCTCTTGCATCTTTCTGTACCTCTCTTCCTTCTTTCTGTACTTCTCTTGCCTCTTTCTGTACTTATTTTGCCTCTTTCTGCACTTGTCTGGACTCTTTCCTCACCTCTTTTGGCTCTTTCTCCAGTTTCTTCCTCTTTCTGCACCCCTCTTGCCTCTTTCTGTAACTCTCTTGCCTCTTTCTGCATCTCTCTTGCCTCTTTCTGTGCTTCTCTTACCTCTTTCTGTACCTCTCTTGCTTCTTTCTGCACCCCTATTGATTCTTTCTGCACCTCTATCACTTCTTTCTGTGCCTCTCTCCCTTCATTTTGCACCTCTCTTGACTCTTTCTGCACCTCTCTTGCCTGTTTCTGCACTTCTCATGCCTCTTTTTGCACTTCTCTTGCCTCTTTCTGTATTTCTGTTGCTTCATTCTGTACTTCTCTTGCTTTTTCTGTATCTCTCTTGCATCTTTCTGTACCTCTCTTGCTTCTTTCTGCACTTCTGTTGCTTCTTTCTGTACCTTTCTTCCTCTTTCTTCACTTTTCTTGCTTCTTTCTGCACTTCTCGTGCCTCTTTCTGCACTTCTCTTGCCTCTTTCTGCACTTCTCTTACTTCTTTCTGCACCTATTTTGGTTCCTTCTGCACATCTCTTGCCTCTTTCTGCAATTCTCTTCCCTCTTTCTGCATTTCTTTTGCTTCTTTCTGCACCTTTCTTCCTCTTTCTGCACTTCTCTTGCCTCTTTCTGGTCCTCTCTTGCTTTTTTCTGTACCTCTCTTGCTTATTTATGCACTTCTCTTGCCTCTTTCTGTACTTCTCTTGCCTCTTTCTGCACCTTTCTTTCTCTTTCTGCACATCTCTAGCTTTTTTCTGTACCTCTCTTGCCTTTTTCTGCACCTCTCTTGCTTTTTTTGCATCTCTCGCTTCTTTCTGTATCTCTCTTGTCTCTTTCTGCACCTCTCTTGCCTCTTTTTGCACATTTCTTCCTCTTTCTGCACTTCTCTTGCTTCTTTCTGTACCTCTCTTGCTTCTTTCTGCACCCTCTTGCCTCTTTCTGCACCCTCTTGCCTCTTTCTGCTCCTCTCTTGCGTCTTTCTGCACTTCTCTCTTGCTTCTTTCTGCACCTCTCCTGCTTCTTTATTCACCCCTCTTGCCTCTTTCTGCAATTCCCTTGCCTCTTTCTGCACCTCTGTTGCTTCTTTATGAACCTCTCTTGCCTCTTTCTGCACTTCTCTTCCTCTTTCTGCACTTCTCTTGCTTCTTTCTGCATCTCTCTTGCTTCGATCTGCACCTCTGTTGCTTCTTTCTGTCCCTCTCTTGCTTCTTTCTGCACCTCTCTTGCCTCGTTCTGCAATTCTCTTGCCTCTTTCTGCACTTCTCCTCCTTCTTTCTGCACTTCTCTTGCCCTTTTCTGTACTTCACTTGCTTCTTTCTGCACTTCTCTTGCTTCTTTCTATACCTATCTTGCCTCTTTCTGCACCTCTCTTACCTCTTTCTGCACATTCCTTCCTCTTTCTGCATCTCTCTTGCCTCTTTCTGCATCCTTTTGCCTCTTTCTGTGCTTCTCTCCTCTTTCTGTACCTCTCTTGCTTCTTTCTGCACCCCTTATTGATTCTTTCTGCACCTCTCTCACTTCTTTCTGTGCCTCTCTTCCTTCTTTCTGCACCTCTCTTGCCTCTTTCTCCACTTTTCGTGCTTCTTTTGCACTTCTCTTGCCTCTTTCTGAATTTATTTTCCTTCTTTCTGCACATCTCTTGCCTCTTTCTGCACTTCTCTTGCTTCTTTCTGCACCTATGTTGCTTCTTTCTGCACATCTCTTGCCTCTTTCTGCAATTCTCTTCCCTCTTTCTGCATTTCTTTCGCTTCTTTCTGTACCTTTCTTCCTCTTTCTCCACTTCACTTGCCTCTTTCTGCTCCTCTCTTGCTTTTTTCTGTACCGCTCTTGCTTATTTATGCACTTCTCTTGCCTCTTTCTGTACTTCTCCTGCCTCTTTCTGCGCCTTTCTTTCTCTTTCTGCACATCTCTAGCTTTTTTCTGTACCTCTCTTGCCTTTTTCTGCACCTCTCTTGCTTTTTTCTGCATCTCTCGCTTCTTTCTGTATCTCTCTTGCCACTTTCTGAACCTCTCATGCCTCTTTCTGCGCTTCTCTTACCTTTTTTTGCACCTCTCTTGATTCTTTCTGCACCTCTCATGCCTCTTTCTGAACTTCTCTTGCCTCTTTCTACACCTCTCTCGTCTCTTTCTGCACCTCTCTTTCCTCTTTCTGCACATTTCTTCCTCTTTCTGCCCTTCTCTTGCTTCTTTCTGTACCTCTCTTGCTTCTTTCTGCACCCTCTTGCCTCTTTCTGCACCCCCTTGCCTCTTGATGCTCCTCTCTTGCGTCTTTCTGCACTTCTTTTCCCTCTTTCTGCACTTCTCTTGCTTCTTTCTGCATCTCTCTTGCTTTTTCTGCACCTCTCTTGCCTCTTTCTGCAATTCTCTTGCCTCTTTCTGCACCTCTCTTGCCTCTTTCTGCACCTCTGTTGCTTCTTTCTGCACCTCTCTTGCTTTTTTCTGCACCTCTCTTGCCTCTTTCTGCAATTCTCTTGCCTCTTTCTGCACTTCTCCTGCTTCTTTCTATACCTATCTTGCCTCTTTCTGCAACTCTCTTACCTCTTTCTGGACATTCCTTCTTCTTTCTGCATCTCTCTTGCCTTTCTGCATCTCTTTTGCCTCTTTCTGTGCTTCTCTCACCTCTTTCTCTACCTCTCTTGCTTCTTTCTGCCCCTTACTGATTTTTTTCTGCACCTCTCTCACTTCTTTCTGTGCCTCTCTTCCTTCTTTCTGCACTACTCTTGCCTCTTTCTGCACCTCTCGTTGCCTCATTCTCCACTTCTCGTGCCTCTTTTTGCACTTCTCTTGCCTCTTTCTAAATTCTATTTTCCTTCTTTCTGCACATCTCTTGCCTCTTTATGCACTTCTTGTGCCTCTTACTGCATTTCTGTTGCTTCATTCTGCACTACACTTGCCTCTTTCTGCACTTCTCTTGCATCTTTCTGTACCTCTCTTCCTTCTTTCTGTACTTCTCTTGCTTCTTTCAGCACCTTTCTTCCTCTTTCTTCACTTCTCTTGCCTCTTTCTGCACTTCTCTTGCTTCTTTCTGCACTTCTCCTGCCTTTTTCTGTACCTCTCTTGCCTTTTTCTGCACATCTCTTGACTCTTTCTGCATTTCTGTTCCTTGTTTCTGCACCTTTCGTAATCTTTCTGCACTTCTCTTGCCTCTTTCTGCACTTCTCTTGCTTCTTTCTGCACCTCTTTTGCTTCTTTCTGCACATCTCTGGCCTCTTTCTGTAATTCTCTTGCCTCTTTCTGCATTTCTGTTGCTTCTTTCTGCACCTTTCTTCCTCTTTCTGCACTTCTCTTGCCTCTTTCTTCACTTGTCTTGCTTCTTACTGCACTTTTTTTTGCCTCTTTCTGCACTTCTCATGCCTCTATCTTCACTTCTCTTGCCTCTTTCTGCACTTCTCTAGCCTTTTTTCTGTACCTCTCTTACTTCTTTCTGCTCCTCTCTTGCTTCTTTCTGTACCTCTCTTGCTTATTTCTGCACTTCTATTGCTTCTTTCTGTACCTCTCTTGCTTATTTCTGCACTTCTCTTACTTCTTTCTGTATCTCTCTGGCCACTTTCTGCACCTCTCTTGCCTCTTTCTGCACTTTGTTTGCTTCTTTCTGCACTTCTATTGCCTCTTACTGTACCTGTCGTGCTTCTTTCTGTAAATCTCTTACTACTTTCTTCTCCTCTCTTGCTTCTTTCTGTACCTCTCTTGTCTCTTTCTGCACTTCTCTTACCTCTTTCTGCATTTCTTTTGCCTCTTTCTGCACATCTCTTGCCTCTTTCTGCCCTTCTTGAGCCTCTTTCTGCATTTCTGTTGCTTCTTTCTGCACTTCTCTTGTGTCTTTCTCCACTTCTCTAGCCTTTTTTCTGTACCTCTCTTACTTTTTTCTGCTCCTCTCTTGCTTCTTTCTGTACCTCTCTTGCTTATTTCTGCACTTCTCTTGCTTCTTTCTGTACCTCTCTTGCTTCTTTCTGTACCTCTCTTGTCTCTATCTGCACTTCTCTTACCTCTTTCTGCATTTCTTTTGCTTCTTTCTGCACATCTCTTGCCTCTTTCTGCCCTTCTTGTGCCTCTTTCTGCATTTCTGTTGCTTCTTACTGCACTTCTCTTGCCTCTTTCTGCACTTCTCTTGCTTCTTTCTGTACCTCTCTTGCATCTTTCTGTACCTCTCTTTCTTCTTTATGTACTTCTCTTGCTTCATTCTGCACCTTTCTTCTTCTTTCTGCACTTCTCTTGTCTCTTTCTGTATTGTCTTGCTTCTTTCTGCAGCTCTCTTGCCTCTTTTTGCACCATTCTCTTGCCTATTTCTGCATTTCTCTTGCTTCTTTCAGCACCTTTCTTAATCTTTCTTGTAGGAGAGTAGGATCTGGTTCACATGGGTACCCCCACTTTTTGCTGATGCTTCACTGTTTTTCGACTTTAGTCTGGCTGGGGCCCTGCTATTCAGAACCCCAGCCTAGCTGCTTCCTCTCTAAAATGGTTTCCATGTACCTTAGGTACATCTCTGATTGGATTCTGGAGTGCCCTTATAAGTCCCTAGTATATGTATACTATGTACCCAGGGCATAGGTACCCCAGAGGCCTACCAGGGGCTGAAGCATGTATTGTGCCACCCCTGGAAGGCCCTGCAAAATGACACCACAGGTCTGCTACTGCAGCCTGGGTAAGGTGGTGCATGCACCCCTTACTGTGATATAGGCTACCTATATCACTACCATTGCACACACATATAAACCTATAAGTCACTCCTATGGCAGGCCTTAACAATCCTGAAGGCAGAGTGCTTGGTTCTTATGTGAGAGGGTGCCCCTGCATGAGCAGGGCCCCTCTGCAGCGTTCAGAGACCACTACTCTGATGCTGTTTGTGGTGCAGCCTGACCATATACTCTTAAGTGCATTATAACCTCGCGTTAAATGCTAACTTTGGGATGGCTGCACAGAAACATGTCGTGTTTGGTGTCAAACATCTTGGAATACTACCCCCCGCCAGTTCTGGCGGCGGGGGTAGCATTCCACCCTTCTAGAGGGAGAGACATGTACATACCGGGCTACCCGGTATTGACTTTACAGAGCCCTGGCATCACAAAATGGATGCCGCTGCCACAGACACGGGTCTGGCCTCCTGCTGCTGACCGAAACTCCGGCAGGGGAGGCCTGGACAATAGGTTTTCTGTCGCAGGGAGGTGTAACCACCTCCCCAGACAGGATAGTGTGTATTGGGGCTGGGCGGGAGCACTCTCTGGTGCTTTGAAGTCCTGCACTGGGGGCACATTTGGTGTCCCTGTGCATACCTCAGTTCAAACCGGCTGCAGGGGCTTCCAGCCCCTGCTCTGGTGTGAAACTGGACAAAGGGAAATGGGTGTAACCACCCCTCTGCCCTGACCCTCCCATAGGTGGGTCCCCAGAGTATGTCCAACCCCTAACTTAGTATAAGTATGGGACCCCAGTCCTTAGGACTTTAGATTACCCTGGACGAAACTCTGACAGCAGAATCCTGGACCTTTGATGCTCTACTTCAAGATTAGAGGACTGAAGAATCTCCCTTGGGGTCAAGGAGTGACTCCCCTGCTTGGCAGGCACCTAAGAAGCAATTGTCTGGTCTGCATCGCTGAAGCTCCCGCCGGACGCCGAAGTCTTTGCATCACCAGAGGTAGATTTCCAGACTTTCCCGAGGCTGCCCTGAGTCCCCAGCAAAGCTGAGGCCCGTAGCTGTCGTGGGTAACGTGGAACCGTGACCCCTGGACACCAAGAGCATTTGCAAGTGCATCCTCTTCTGGGTCATCCCACGAAGTTGTGCTTTGGGCTCCAAGTAGCCCCAGCCTCCAGCACCAACTGCACCGAAGATCACTGGCCTCCACTCCACGAGTGTCCTGTGAGCCAGCTCCAAGTGCGTCCACTCGAGGCTCCTTCGCGGTCGCTAGTCCGTTGGCTAGTAGGCCCTCCCGAAGGCCAACTCTTCTTCTGCTTGGGCTTCCTGGTTGCTCCAGATGTGCCCTGACTTACCTTTGCTGGGTGAGTCCCCCAGACCTTGCTGGTCTGCAACAATATCCTTTCTTTGTTTCTACGTGACTTGCCGTTGCCCAGGCTTGTTGGGTCCAATCCAGTCGCCGACACATCAGCAATCGACAGACATTGTGGGACAGCTAGAATCCAGCTCCTGGTCATCGTCGATGCCTCCTGGACCTCGTGGATGAAGAGTCAGGATGACTGTCAACCTACCTGAAGCACCCAACATCGGTGGGCATCTGCTCATCGCCTTCCTGGTCACTGGCTAGTGACCCAGACTCTGTCCCCTCTGCTTTCAGGTTCTTCAGATCTTCGATCCACCTTTGGATCCATCCGAACACTTTCGACTTGGCCGCCAGCAGCACTTTGCAGCAGATCGCCATTGAAAACGACGACGAAACCCGACCCGAAAGACACCTATGCACCCGGCTTCCCTGGGTGAGGTAACTCGAGTACTCCGGTGCTCCCGTGGGTATTGACACTAGAACAGCCTAGTTCTCAAAGGGATTTGCTCCAAGTCCTCCTCTAAGTGTCCCTTTTCTTTAAAATTCCAACCGCGACTTTCCCCATAGAAGTTAACGGTGATTCGCGGCTGTGTTCCAACACTGCACGCGTCCCCCGTGGGTCCCCTGTGTCACTACCTTGGGTGGTTCCTTGTGGTCCAAGCACTTCTACAGGCTCTAGGCCTTGTGTCTAGCTCAGTCGTGGTTCTTATACCACTTTATTGGTATATGGTTTGGTACGCCCCTAGGGCTCAAACGTGTATTTGTGCTATTACTGTTGATAACTAACTTATAACTTATGTACTTCGAACTCTAGCCTCATAAAGAGACTAGAGGGGTGTGTTTAAGCACTAAATACATATATTTTGAATATATACCTGGTGTGGTCCTCTTTCATTTGGTCACTCAAGAGATTATAGACTGGTAAAACAAGCTGCTTTACATTCCTTCAAGACTTAGCCTGAAGGCTGCTCTCCATAGCTACCACTAGGATAGCTTTCAATAAAGGTTGTCTTTAACCTATCTCCAATAAGGGGTTGTTTGGACTGGTGCAAGGTGCCCACTATAAGTAGTGGACAGCATATACCAGGCCAACTTCTCACATTGGTGTGCAGCGTGTGGGATTCCAGCTTGCTATTGTTTTACCAGATAATCTCAATTGAATTGATCAACTGAAAACCACTAAGGGTACCTAAGGTACATATAAAATCAAGCTTAGTATACAGTAAGTTCTACTGAACTTAGAGTTGTGTGTTAAGGGCATAGCACACCCTTTCTACAACTCAAGAGAGTTTAGTAGGCCACACTAGAGTAGGTAGTGCATACACCACACCTCACTAGTAATGTCTTCAAAGCCAGGACCCAGTGAGTCCTTGCCAGAAGCCAGTGGGCTTCTTCCTCCAAGTATGATAAACTCCCATTCTTGGAATTGAGAGCATTATGCAATACTAGGAAGCTGAAGGCAGGCAAAAGTGCCAGCACCCAACACCTCAGGGAGGTGTTACTGGCTGATGATCTCAGCAGGCCCCTAGGGTCTGAAGGGGTAGGCAGAGAGGGTGGGGCAGAAGATGAGGAAGGGGTCAGGGGTGAAGAAACCCAGGCCCCCCTCTGAAACTGGCCAGGAAGGTGAAAATGACCTTGTCCTGGAAAACGCAATTCCTCCTGTGGAGGAGGAGGAGGATCAGAATGACCTCCCCTTTGTCCCCCAGGAAGAATAGTGAGTGTGCCCAGAAGGTCTAGATCTCCTTCTCAGGAGTCTAACCACTCTGACACCTCAATAGGGACCTCTGTCTCCTCTCATAAGAGAGAATCCTCTCATGACAGGAGAAAGAGACTGATTGAGTATGAGCAAGCCCAGCTTGAACTCAGAAAACAGCAGTTGGCTATAGACAGGGAGTCCCTAGATCTCTACAAAGAGAGAAAAAGATGGGACTAGAGTCCCATGGTGGCAGCAATTTCCCCAGAGATAGGGAAAGGTCTTATGACCATAGAAACCTGAGCAAGATTGTCCCTCCCTACCAGAGTGGGGATGACATCCACAAATGGATAACTGCTCTAGAGAGGGCCTGTAAAGTACAGAGGGTCCCTCAGGAGCAGTGGGCAGCAATCTTGTGGCTCTCCTTTGCAGACAAAGGTAGAGATAAGCTCCTCACTGTTAGAGAGGAGGATGCTGATAATTACAAAGTCTTGAAGAGTGCTCTGATTGATGGGTTTGGCCTAACCACTGAACAATACAGGTTAAAGTTCAGGGATACCCAGAAGGCACAGACTCAAGACTGGGTGGACTTTGTTGATTGTTCTGCCAAGGCTCTGGAAGGTTGGTTATTGGGCAGTAAGGTATGTGACTTCACAGGATTGTACAATCTTATCATGAGGGAGCAGATCCTTAACAATTGTCAAAATCAGCTGTTGCATCAGCACCTGGTGGACTCTGATCTGACCTCTCCCCAAGAATTGGGAAAGAAGGCAGACAAATGGGTCAGAACCAGGGTGAGGCAGAAGGTACAGAACCAAGGTGGTGACCCTAAGAAGCAAGATTCTAAAAACTCTGATAAGGGTGGGGAGAAGGGTAAAGACCAAAAGTCTTCACAAGGCCCCCAAAAATCTTCTTCAGGTGGGGATTCACAGTCTAACAAGGGAAGAGGCCAAAAGAAACCATGGTGCAAGGTCTGTAAGCAAAAGACCCACTGGACCAGTGATTGCACCAAGTCCAAAGACTCTACTCCAGCCCCCACCAATGCCCCTAAGGCACCTGCTCCCCTAGTGCAGTTACAGTTGGTGGTGGGACTACACAAGCCAAGGGTTTAGTAGGGTTGACCCTGGGTAAGGAGATGAGCTCTGACCTAGTCAGAGAACTCACTCAGGCTGTCCTAGTCTGTGATGGAGGCATGGATGTGACCTCCTCTGTGAGTCCCAGTAATCTGGGCAAGTACAGGCAACAGCCCTTAATCAATGGAAAAGAGGCTTTGGCATTTAGGGACACAGGGGCAAGTGTCACCATGGTGACACAAGACCTTGTGAATCCTGGGCAGATTATACTTGGTGAAATGTACCAAGTGACCAATGCTAGCAACGTCAGAACAGACCATACTCTGGCAGTTGTTAACTTCTCCTGGGGAGGGGTAACTGGCCTTAAGAAGGTTGTGGTAAGTGCAGACCTACCCGTTGAATGCTTGCTTGGCAATGACTTAGAAACTTCAGCTTGGGCAGAAGTGGAGCTCAGGACCCATGCAGAAATGCTGGGCATCCCTGCAGATGTGTTTGCTGTGACCAGGTCACAAGCCAAAATGTCTAACACTGAACAGGCCTTGGATTCTGGAATAATGGACCAAGTGCCCTCCAAGAAGAGGAGTAGTAGGGTAAAGGCAGTGCCTTCCCCCTTGGCTCAGAAGGAAGATCAGTCTCTTGAGGGGGATGATCTCAGTCCTGAGGAAGGAACTGTCCCAGAGGAGCTTGAACCTGACCAGGTTGAGTTCTTGGGGACAGGGGCCCTTCCAGGGCAGATCTGAGCCAGGAGCAGCAGAGCTGCCCCTCTCTTGAACCCCTCAGACAGCAAGCTGCTGCTGAGGCTGCTGGGAAAGCTAGTGGTCCCCATACTGTGTATTGGGATGATGGACTCTTGTACTCAGAGTGTAGAGACCCCAAGCCTGGTGCCACCAGGAGGTTGGTTATACCTCTGAAGTTCAGGGGCTTCCTATTGACCCTAGCCCATGACATTCCCTTAGCAGGTCACCTGGGCCAGAACAAGACTTGGGACAGAATTGTCCCTCACTTTCACTGGCCCCACATGTCTGAAGACACCAAGGAGTTTTGTCGCTCCTGTGTAACCTGCCAGGCCAGTGGCAAGGCAGGTGGCACTACAAAGGCCCCCTGATACCACTACCTGTGGTGGGGGTTCCCTTTGAAAGGGTGGGGATTGACATTGTTGGTCCCATGGATCCCCAAACAGCATCTGGGCACAGGTTTATCCTGGTGGTAGTGGATCATGCCACCAGGTACCCAGAGGCTATTCCCCTTAGGACCACTACAGCGCCTGTGGTGGCAAGAGCCCTCCTGGGAATTTTCTCAAGAGTGGGCTTCCCTAAGGAGGTTGTATCAGACAGGGGTGCTAACTTTATGTCTGGATACTTAAAAGCAATGTGGAAGGAGTGTGGAGTGACTTACAAGTTCACCACACCCTATCACCCACAATGCAATGGTTTAGTTGAGAGATTCAACAAAACCTTGAAGGGCATGATTAAAGGGCTCCCAGAAAAGCTTAGGCGAAGATGGGACATACTCTTGCCCTGCCTTTTATTTGCATACAGGGAGGTGCCTCAAAGGGGTTGGCTACAGCCCTTTTGAACTTTTGTTTGGTCACCCTGTCAGGGGTCCATTGTGCTTGGTGAAGGAAGGATGGGAGTTACCTCTCAAGCCCCCAAAGCAAGACATAGTGGACTATGTACTTGGTCTCCGCTCCCGGATGGCTGAGTACATGAAAAAGGCAACTAAAAACCTTGAGGCTAGCCAGGAACTGCAAAAAGCCTGGCATGACCAAAAGGCTGTACTGACTGTTTACCAGCCAGGACAGAAGGTGTGGGTGTTGGAGCCAGTGGCCCCAGCAGCTCTCCAAGACAAATGGAGTGGACCCCATACCATTGTTGAACAGAAGGGTGAGGTTACCTATTTAGTAGACCTAGGAACACCCAGGAGTCCCCACAGGGTTCTCCATGTCAACAGGTTAAAACCATATGTGGACAGGGCAGACATGGGCTTGCTCATGGCTACTGATGAGGGACAGGAGGAAGAGAGTGACCCACTCCCTGACCTGCTCTCACAGAACCCTGATGATGGGTCAGTGGATGGTGTAGCCTTGGCAGGCAGCCTCACTGCCCAGCAGCAAACTGATTGCAGACAGGTGCTCAATCAGTTCAGGCACATATTCTCACTGACACCCAGTCAGACTACCTGGTGCACTCATGAAGTGGACACTGGGGACAGTCTGCCTATTAAAAATAAGATTTATAGGCAACCTGACCATGTCAGGGACTGTATCAGGACAGAAGTCCAGAAGATGTTGGATTTGGGAGTTATTGAACCCTCAGATAGCCCTTGGGCTAGTCCAGTGGTCCTTGTGCCAAAACCTCACACCAATGGTGGGAAAAGAGAGATGAGGTTTTGTGTGGACTACAGGGGTCTCAATGCAGTCACTAGGACTGATGCCCATCCAATACCTAGGGCAGATGAGCTAATAGACACTTTGGCCTCAGCCAAGTATCTAAGCACATTTGACCTGACAGCTGGCTACTGGCAGATCAGACTAGCTGATGATGCAAAGCCAAAGACAGCATTCTCAACCCCTAGTGGGCATTATCAATTTGTGGTGATGCCCTTTGGTCTGAAGAATGCACCTGCCACTTTTCAGAGGTTGGTGAATACAGTCCTTACAGGTCTGGAAGCCTATAGTGCAGCATATCTAGATGATATTGCAGTCTTTAGCTCCACCTGGGAGGATCACCTGGTCCACATCAGAAATGTTTTGCAGGCCCTGCAGAAAGCAGGCCTGACTATCAAGGCCACAAAGTGCCAGATAGGGCAGAGTCAGGTTGTGTACCTGGGCCACCTTGTGGGTGGAGGCCAGGTTCAACCACTGCAGAGCAAGATCCAGACCATCATGGACTGGACTGCTCCAACTACCCAGACTCAGGTGAGAGCCTTTTAGGCCTGACTGGGTACTATAGGAGATTTGTCAAGGGGTATGGATCAATAGTGACACCCCTGAATGACTTAACGTCCAAGAAAATGCCCAAAAAGGTTCAGTGGACAGTTAGCTGTCAAAAGGCATTTGATGACCTAAAGCAGGCCATGTGCACTGCTCCCATTCTACAGAGTCCTGATTACTCCAAGAAGTTCATTGTCCAAACAGATGCATCTGAATTGGGGGTAGGGGCTGTACTGTCACAATTGAATGATGAAGGTCAGGATCAGCCAGTAGCTTTTATTAGCAGAAGGCTGACCCCTAGAGAGAAACGTTGGTCAGCCATTGAGAGGGAGGCCTTTGCTGTGGTCTGGGCTCTGAAGAAGTTGAGGCCATACTTGTTTGGTACTCACTTCCTTGTTCAAATCAGACCATAAGCCCCTCTTATGGCTAAAACAAATGAAGGGTGAAAACCCCAAACTGCTTAGGTGGTCCATTTCCCTACAGGGGATGGACTTCACAGTGGAACATAGACCTGGGAGTAACCATGCCAATGCAGATGGACTCTCTAGGTACTTCCACTTAGAACATGAAGACTTAACTGGGCAAGGTTAGTTTAATGTCCCTACGTTTGGGGGTTGTGTAGGAGAGTAGGATCTGCTTCACATGGGTACCCCCACTTTTTGCTGATGCTTCACTGTTTTTCGACTTTAGTCTGGCTGGGGCCCTGCTAATCAGAACCCCAGCCTAGCTGCTTCCACTCTAAAATGGTTTCCATGTGCCTTAGGCACATCTCTGATTGGATTCTGGAGTGCCCTTATAAGTCCCTAGTATATGGTATACTATGTACCCAGGGCATAGGTACCTCAGAGGCCTACCAGGGGCTGCAGCATGTATTGTGCCACCCCTGGAAGGCCATCCAAAATGACACCACAGGTCTGCTACTGCAGCCTGGGTAAGGTGGTGCATGCACCCCTTACTGTGATATAGGCTACCTATATCACTACATACATACACACATATAAACCTATAAGTCACTCCTATGGCAGGCCTTATCAATCCTGAAGGCAGAGTGCGTGGTTCCTATGTGAGAGGGTGCCCCTGCATGAGCTGGGCCCCTCTGCAGCGTTCGGAGACCCTTCTCTGATGCTGTTTGTAGTGCAGCCCGACCATATACTCTTAAGCGCATTATAACCTCGCGTTAAATGCTAACTTTGGGATGGCTGCACGGAAACATGTCGTGTTTGGTGTCAAACATCTTGGAATACTACCCCCCGCCAGTTCTGGTGGCGGGGGTAGCATTCCACCCTTCTAGAGGGAGAGACATGTACACACCGGTATACCCGGTACTGACTTTCCAGAGCCCTGGCATCACAAAATGGATGCCGCTGCCACAGACACGAGTCTGGCCTCCTGCTGCTGACCGAAACTCCGGCAAGGGAGGCCTGGACAATAGGTTTCCTGTCCCAGGGATGTGTAACCACCTCCCCAGACAGGATAGTGTGTATTGGGGCTGGGCGGGAGCACTCTCTGGTGCTTTGAAGTCCTGAACTGGGGGCCCGTTTGGTGTCCCTGTGCATACCCCAGTTCAAACCGGCTCAGGGGCTTCCAGCCCCTGCTCTGGCGTGAAACTGGACAAAGGGAAAGGGGTGTAACCACCCCTCTGCCCTGACCCTCCCATAGGTGGGTCCACAGAGTATGTCCAACCCCTACCTTAGTATAAGTATGGGACCCCAGTCCTTAGGACTTTAGATTAACCTGGACGAAACTCTGACACAGAATCCTGGACCTTCGACGCTCTACTTCAAGATTAGAGGACTGAAGAATCTCCCTTGGGGTCAAGGAGTGACTCCCCTGCTTGGCAGGCACCAAAGAAGCAATTGTCTGGTCTGCATCGCTGAAGCTCCCACCGGACGCCGAAGTCTTTGCATCACCAGAGGTAGATTTCCAGACTTCCCCGAGGCTGCCCTGAGTCCCCAGCAAAGCTGAGGCCCGTAGCTGTCGTGGGTAACGTGGAACCGTGACCCCTGGACACTGATCGCATTTGCAAGTGCATCCTTTTCTGGGTCTCTCACGAAATTGTGCTTTGGGCTCTGAGTATCCCTAGCCTCCAGCACCGACTGCACCGAAGATCACTGGCCTCCACTCCACGAGTGTCCTGTGAGCCAGCTCCACGTGCGTCGACTCGAGGCTCCTTCGCGGTCGCTAGTCCATTGGCTAGTAGGCCCTCCCGAAGGCCAATCTTCTTCTGCTTGGGCTCCCTGATTGCTCCAGGCGTGCCCTGACTTACCTTTGCTGGGTGAGTCCCACAGACCTTGCTGGTCTGCAACATCGTCCTTCTTCCATTTCCACAAGACTTGCCGTTGCCAAGGCTTGTTGGGTCCAATCCGGTCGCCGACACCCCTGCAATCGACAGACATCGTGGGACAGCTCGAATCCAGCTCCTGGTTGTCGTCGACACCTCCTGGACCTCGTGGCTGAAGAGTCAAGACGACCATCAACCTACCTGAAGCACTCGACATCGGTGGGCATCTGCTCATCGCCTTCCTAGTCACTGGCTAGTGACCCAGACTCTGTCCCCTCTGCTTTCAGGTTCTTCAAATCTTCGATCCACCTTTGGATCCACCCGAACACTTTCGACTTGGCCGCCAGCAGCACTTTGCAGCAGATCGCCATTGAAAGCGACGACGAAACCCGACCCCGAAAGACACCTATGCACCCGGCTCCCCTGGGTGAGGTAACTCGAGTACTCCGGTGCTCCCGTGGGTATTGACACTAGAACAGCCTAGTTCTCAAAGGGTTTGCTCCAAGTCCTCCTCTAAGTGTCCCTTTTCTTTTAAATTCCAACCGCGACTTTCCCCATAGAAGTCAACGGCGATTCGCGGCTGTGTTCATACACTGCACGCGTCCCCCGTGGGTCCCCTGTGTCACTACCTTGGGTGGTTCCTTGTGGTCCAAGCACTTCTACAGGCTCTAGGCCCTGTGTCTAGCTCAGTCGTGGTTCTTATACCACTTTATTGGTATATGGTTTGGTACGCCCCTAGGGCTCAAACGTGTATTTGTGCTATTACTGTAGATAACTAACTTATAACTTATGTACTTTGAACTCTAGCCTCATAAAGAGACTAGAGGGGTGTGTTTAGCAATAAATACATATATTTTGAATATATACCTGTTGTGGTCCTCTTTCATTTGGTCACTCAAGAGATTATAGACTGGTAAAACAAGCTGCTTTACATTCCTTCAAGACTTAGCCTGAAGGCTGCTCTCCATAGCTACCACTAGGATAGCTTTCAATAAAGGTTGTCTTTAACCTATCTCCATAAGGGGTTGTTTGGACTGGTGCAAGGTGCCCACTACAAGTAGTGGACAGCATATACCAGGCCAACTTCTCACATTTCTGCACTTCTTTTGCCTCCTTCTGCACCTCTCTTGCCTTTTTCTGCACCTTTCTTCCTTCGTTCTACACCTCTCTTGCTTCTTTTTGCACCTCTCTTTCTTCTTTCTGCACATCTCTTGCCTCTTTCTGCACTTTCCTTGCCTCTTTCTGCATTTCTGTTGCAACTTTCTGCACGTTTCTTCTTCTTTTTGAACTTCGCTTACCTGTTTCTGCACTTCTCTTGCTTCTTTCTGCACCGCTCTTGCTTCTTTCTGCACATCTCTCGCCTCTTTCTGCACTTCTCTTCCCTATTTCTGCAGTTTTCTTGCTTCTCTCTGCACCTCTCTTACCTTTCTTCCTCTTTCTGTGCCTCTCTTACCTCTTTCTGCACCTCTTTTGCTTCTTTCTGCACCTCTCTTGCCTCTTTCTGTACTTCTTTTGCCTCTTTCTGCACTTATCTGGACTCTTTCCTCACCTCTTTTGGCTCTTTCTCCAGTTTCTTCCTCTTTCTGCACCCCTCTTGCCTCTTTCTGTAACTCTCTTGCCTCTTTCTGCATCTCTCTTGCCTCTTTCTGCGCTTCTCTTACCTCTTTCTGCATTTCTCGTGCCTCTTTTTGCACTTCTCTTGCCTCTTTCTGCATTTCTTTTGCTTTTTTCTTCACATCTCTTGCCTCTTTATGCACTTCCTGTGCCTCTTTCTGCATTTCTGTTGCTTCATTCTGCACTTCTCTTGTCTCTTTCTGCACTTCTCTTGCCTCTTTCTGCACTTCTCTTGCTTCTTTCTGTATCTCTCTTGCATCTTTCTGTACCTCTCTTGCTTCTTTCTGCACTTCTGTTGCTTCTTTCTGGACCTTTCTTCCTCTTTCTTCACTTTTCTTGCTACTTTCTGCACTTCTCGTGCCTCTTTCTGCACTTCTCTTGCTTCTTTCTGCACCTATTTTGCTTCTTTCTGCACATCTCTTGCCTCTTTCTGCAATTCTCTTCCCTCTCTGCATTTCTTTTGCTTCTTTCTGCACCTTTCTTCCTCTTTCTGCTCCTCTCTTGCTTTTTTCTGTACCGCTCTTGCTTATTGATGCTCTTCTCTTGCCTCTTTCTGTACTTCTCTTGCCTCTTTCTGTGCCTTTCTTTCTCTTTCTCCACATCTCTAGCTTTTTTCTGTACCTCTCTTGCCTTTTTCTGCACCTCTCTTGCTTTTTTTTGCATCTCTCGCTTCTTTCTGTATCTCTCTTGCCACTTTCTGCACCTCTCATGCCTCTTTCTGTGCTTCTCTTACCTTTGTTGCACCTCTCTTGATTCTTTCTGCACCTCTCATGCCTCTTTCTGCACTTCTCTTGCCTCTTTCTACAACTCTCTTGTCTCTTTCTGCACCTCTCTTGCCTCTTTCTGCACATTTCTTCCTCTTTCTGCACTTCTCTTGCTTCTTTCTGTACCTCTCTTGCTTCTTTCTGCACCCTCTTGCCTCTTTCTGCACCCCCTTGCCTCTTGATGCTCCTCTCTTGCATCTTTCTGCACTTCTTTCTTTCTTCTTTCTGCACCTCTCCTGCTTCTTTCTTCACCCCTCTTGCCTCTTTCTGCAATTCCCTTGCCTCTTTCCACACCTCTGTTGCTTCTTTATGAACCTCTCTTGCCTCTTTCTGCACTTCTCTTCCCTCTTTCTGCACTTCTCTTGCTTCTTTCTGCATCTCTCTTGCTTTGCTCTGCACCTCTGTTGCTTCTTTGTGCACCTCTCTTGCTTCTTTCTGCACCTCTCTTGTCTCTTTCTGCAATTCTCTTGCCTCTTTCTGCACTTCTCCTGCTTCTTTCTGCACTTCTCTTGCCCTTTTCTATACTTCACTTGCTTCTTTCTGCACTTATCTTGCTTCTTTCTATACCTATCTTGCCTCTTTCTGCACCTCTCCTACCTCTTTCTGCACATTCCTTCCTCTTTCTGCATCTCTCTTGCCTCTTTCTGCATCTCTTTTGCCTCTTTCTGTGCTTCTCTCATATCTTTCTCTACCTCTCTTGCTTCTTTCTGCCCCCTTACTGATTCTTTCTGCACCTCTCTCACTTCTTTCTGTGCCTCTCTTCCTTCTTTCTGCACCCCTCATGCCTCTTTCTGCACCTCTCTTGACTCATTCTCCACTTTTCGTGCCTCTTTTTGCACTTCTCTTGCCTCTTTCTGAATTTATTTTCCTTCTTTCTGCAAATCTCTTGCCTCTTTATGCACTTCTTGTGCCTCTTTCTGCATTTCTGTTGCTTCATTCTGCACTTCTCTTGCCTCTTTCTGCACTTCTCTTGCCTCTTTCTGCACTTCTCCTGCCTTTTTCTGTACCTCTCTTGCTTCTTTCTGCACATCTCTTGACTCTTTCTGCATTTCTGTTCCTTGTTTCTGCACCTTTCATAATCTTTCTGCACTTCTCTTGCCTCTTTCTGCACTTCTCTTGCTTCTTTCTGCACCTCTTCTGCTTCTTTCTGCATATCTCTTGCCTCTTTCTGTAATTCTCTTGCCTCTTTCTGCATTTCTGTTGCTTCTTTCTGCACCTTTCTTCCTCTTTCTGCACTTCTCTTGCCTCTTTATGCACCTCTCTTGCCTCTTTCTGCACCTTTCTTGCCTCTTTCTCCACTTCTCTTGCCAATTTCTTCACCTCTCTTGCCTCTTTCTGCACATTTCTTCCTCTTTCTGCACTTTTTTGCTTCTTTCTGCACCCTACTTGCCTCTTTCTGCACCCCTCTTGCCTCTTTCTGCACATCTCTTGCTTCTTTTTGTACTTCTCTTGCTTCTTTCTATACCTCTCTTGCTTCTTTCTGCACCCCTCTTGCCTCTTTCTGCACCCCTCTTGCCTCTTTCTGCACGTCTCGTGCTTCTTTCTGCACTTCTCTTGCTTTATTCTGCACCTCTCTTGCTTCTATCTGCACCCCTCTTGCCTCTTTCTACACCTCTCTTGCCTTTTTCTGCACCTCACTTGCCTCTTTCTGCACTTCCCTTGCCTGTTTCTGCTCTTTTCTTGTTTCTTTCTGTACCTCCCTTACTTGTTTCTGCACCTCTTTTGCTCCTTTCTGTACCTCTATTGCTTCTTTCTGCACTTCTCTTGCTTCTTTCTGCACCTTTCTTTCTTTTTCTGCACTTCTCTTGCCTCTTTCTGCACCTTTTTTCCTCTTTCTGCATTTCTTTTGCCTCTTTCTGCACTTCTCTTGCCTCTCTCTTCATCTGTCTTGGCTCTTTCTCCAATGTTTGAACCTCTTTCTGCAACTCTCTTGCCTCTTTCTGCATCTCTCTTCCCTCTTTCTACCCTTCTCTTGCCTCTTTCTGCACTTCTCTTGCTTCTTTCTGTAGGTCTCTTACATCTTTCTGCACCTCTCTTGCCTCTTTATGCACCTTCCTTCCTCTTTCTGCACCTCTCTTTCTTCTGTCTGTGCCTCTCTTCCTTCTTTCTGTACCTCACTTGCCTCTTTCTGCACCTTCTTGTCTCGTTCTGAACCTCTCTTGCCTCTTTCTGCACTTCTCTTGCCTCGTTCTGCACTTCTCTTTGCCTCTTTCTGCACTTCTCTTACCTCTTTCTGCATTTCTTTTGCTTCTTTCTGCACATCTCTTGCCTCTTTCTGCACCTTCTTGTGCATCTTTCTGCATTTCTGTTGCTACTTTCTGCACTTCTCTTCCCTCTTTCTGCCTTTCTCTTGCCTCTTTCTACACTTCTCTTGCTTCTTTCTGTACATCTCTTGCATCTTTCTGTACCTCTTGCTTCTTTCTGCACTTCTCTTGCTTCTTTCTGTACCTTTCTTCCTCTTTCTGCACTACTCTTGGCTCTTTCTGTAACTCTCTTCTTTCTGCACATCTCTTGCCTCTTTCTGCACTTCTGTTGCCTATTTCTACATTTCTCTTGCTTCTTTCAGCACCTTTCTTAATCTTTCTGCACTACTCTTGCTTCCTTCTGGACATCTCTTACCTCTTTATGCACTTCTTGTGCCTCTTTCTGCATTTCTGTTGCTTCATTCTGCACTTCTCTTGCCTCTATCTCCACTTCTCTTACCTCTTTCTGCACTTCTCTTGCTTCTTTCTGCACCCCTCTTGCCTATTTCTACACCTCTCTTGCCTTCCCCTGCACCTCTCTTGCCTCTTTCTGCACCTCTCTCTCTCCTCTTTTTGCACCTCTCTTGCTTCTTTCTGCAAATCTCTTGCCTCTTTCTGCACTTCTCTTGCCTCTTTCTGCATTTCTGTTGCCTCTTTCTGCACTTCTCTTGCCTCATTCTGCACGTCTCTTGCTTCTTTCTACACCCCTCTTGCCTCTATCGGCACTTCTCTTGCTACTTCCTGTACCTCTCTTGCTTCTTTATGTACCCTCTCGCCTCTTTCTATACCTCACTTGCCTCTTTCTGCACAGCTCTTCATTCTTTCTGCACCTCTGTTGCTTCTTTATGCACTTTTTTGCCTTTTTCTGCACCTCTGTTGCCTCTTTCTGCATTTCTCATGACTCTTTCTGCATTTCTCTTGCTTCTTTCTGCACCTCTCTTGCATCGTTCTACACTCCTCTTGCTTCATTCTGCAGATCTCTTTGTTCTTTCTGCCCCTCTCTTGCTTCTTTCTGCACCCATGTTGGCTCTTTCTGCACTTCTCTTACCTCTTTCTGCATTTCTTTTGCTTCTTTCTGCACCTTTCATCCTTTTTCTGTACTTCTCTTGCCTCTTTCTGCACTTCTCTTGCCTCTTTCTGCACTTCTCTTGCTTTTTTCTATACCCCTCTTGCCTCTTTCTGCACCACTCTCTACTTCTTACTGTACCTCTCTTGTTTCTTTCTGCACCTCTCTTTTGGCACTTCTCTTGCTTCTTTTTGCACATTTCTTCCTATTTCTGCACTTCTCTTGCCTCTTTCTACACCTCTAGTGCCTCTTTCTATACATTGTTCCTCTTTCTGTACCTCCCTTGCTTCTTTCTGCACTTCTCTTGCCTCTTTCTTCACCTCTCTAGCCGCTTTCTCCATATTTCCTCCTCTTTCTGCACCTCTCTTGCCTCTTTCTGCACCTGTCTTGCCTCTTTCTGCACCTTTCTTGCCTCTTTCTCTCCTTCTCTTGCCAATTTCTTCACCTCTCTTGCCTCTTTCTGCACATTTCTTCCTCTTTCTGCACCGTTCTTGCTTCTTTCTGCACACTACTTGCCTCTTTCTGCACATCTCTTGCTTCTTTTTGTACTTCTCTTGCTTCTTTCTATACCTCTCTTGCTTCTTTCTGCACCCCTATTGCCTCTTTCTGCACCCCTCTTACCTCTTTCTGCACATCTCTTGCTTCTTTCTGCACTTCTCTTGCTTCTTTCTGCACCTCTCTTGCTTCTATCTGCACCCCTCTGCTTCTTTCTGCATTTCTTTTGCTTCTTTCTGCACCTCTCTTGCTTCTATCTGCACCCCTCTTGCCTCTTTCTACACCTCTCTTGCCTTTTTCTGCACCTCACTTGCCTCTTTCTGCACTTCCCTTGCCTGTTTCTGCTCTTTTCTCGTTTCTTTCTGTACCTCCCTTACTTGTTTCTGCACCTCTTTTGCTTCTTTCTGTACCTCTCTTGCCTCTTTCTACACTTCTCTTGCTTCTTTCTGCACCTTTCTTTCTTTTTCTGCACTTCTCTTGCCTCTTTCTGCACCTTTCTTCCTCTTTCTGCATTTCTTTTGCCTCTTTCTGCACTTCTCTTGTCTCTCTCTTCATCTGTCTTGGCTCTTTCTCCAATGTTTGAACCTCTTTCTGCAACTCTCTTGCCTCTTTCTGCATCCCTCTTCCCTCTTTCTACCCTTCTCTTGCCTCTTTCTGCACTTCTCTTGCTTCTTTCTGTAGCATTTCTTACATCTTTCTGCACCTCTCTTGCCTCTTTATGCACCTTCCTTCCTCTTTCTGCACCTCTCTTGCCTCTGTCTGTGCCTCTCTTCATTCTTTCTGCACCTCACTTGCCTCTTTCTGTACCTTCTTGTCTTGTTCTGAACCTCTCTTGCCTCGTTCTGCACTTCTCTTGCCTCTTTCTGCACTTCTCTTACCTCTTTCTGCATTTATTTTGCTTCTTTCTGTACATCTCTTGCCTCTTTCTGCCATTCTTGTGCCTCTTTCTGCATTTATGTTGCTTCTTTCTGCACTTCTCTTCCCTCTTTCTGCCTTTCTCTTGCTTCTTTCTGCACTTCTCTTGCTTCTTTCTGTACATCTCTTGCATCTTTCTGTACCTCTCTTGCTTCTTTCTGCACCTTTCTTTCTTTTTCTGCACTCATCTTGCCTCTTTATGTACCTCTTTTCCTCTTTCTGCATTTCTTTTGCCTCTTTCTGCACATCTCTTGCCTCTCTCTTCATCTGTCTTGGCTCTTTCTCCAATGTTTGAACTTCTTTCTGCAACTCTCTTGCCTCTTTCTGCATCTCTCTTCCCTCTCTCTACCCTTCTCTTGCCTCTTTCTGCACTTCTCTTGCTTCTTTCTGTAGGTCTCTTATATCTTTCTGCACCTCTCTTGCCTCTTTATGCACCTTCCTTCCTCTTTCTGCACCTCTCATGCTTCTGTCTGTGCCTCTCTTCCTTCTTTCTGCACCTCTCTTGCCTCTTTCTGCACCTTCTTGTCTCGTTCTGAACCTCTCTTGCCTCTTTCTGCACTTCTCTTGCTTTGTTCTGCACTTCTCTTGCCTCTTTCTGCACTTCTCTTACCTCTTTCTGCATTTCTTTTGCTTCTTTCTGCACATCTCTTGCCTCTTTCTGCCCTTCTTGTGCCTCTTTCTGCATTTCTGTTGCTGCTTTCTGCACTTCTCTTCCCTCTTTCTGCCTTTCTCTTGCCTCTTTCTGCACTTCTCTTTCTTCTTTCTGTACATCTCTTGCATCTTTCTGTACCTCTCTTGCTTCTTTCTGCACTTCTCTTGCTTCTTTCTGTACCTTTCTTCCTCTTTCTGCACTTTTCTTGCTTCTTTCTGTACCTCTCGCCACTTTCTGCACATCTCTTGACTCTTTCTGTACTTCATTTGCCTCTTTCTGCACTTCTCTTGCCTCTTTTTGCACCTCTCTTGCCACTTTCTACACATCTCTTGCCTCTTTATGTACCTCTCTTGCCTCTTTCTGCACTTCTCTTGCCTCTTTCTTCACCTCTCTAGCCTCTTTCTGCAAACTTATTTTCTGTACATCTCTTGCTCCTTTCTGCACACTACTTGCCTCTTTCTGCACCTCTCTTGCTTCTTTCTGCACATCTCTTGCCTCTTTATGTAACTCTCTTGCCTCTATCTGCACTTCTCTTGCCTCTTTCTTCACCTCTCTTGCCTCTTTCTGCACATCTCTTGCCTCTTTCTGCACCTCTCTTGCTTCTTTCTGCACATCTCTTGCTTCTTTCTGTACATCTCTTGCATCTTTCTGCACCTCTCTTGCTTCTTTCTGCACTTCGCTTGCTTCTTTCTGTACTTCTCTTGCTTCTTTCTGCATTTCTCTTGCCATTTTCTGCACCACTCTTGCGGCCCCTTTCCTGCTTCTTTCTGTACCTCTCTTGCCTCTTTCTGCAATTTTCTTGCTTCTTTCTGTACCGCTCATCCCTCTTTCTGCACTTCTCTTGCCTCTATCTACACCTTTCTTGTCTCTCTGCACCTCTCTTGCCTCTTTCTGCACATTTCTTCCTCTTTCTGCACCTCTTTTGCTTCTTTCTGCACCTCTCTTGTCTCTTTCTGTACTTCTCCTCACTTTTTATTTACCTCTCTTGCCTCTTTCTGCACATTGCTTCCTTTTTCTGCACCTCTCTTGCTTCCTTCTTCACCCCTCTTGTTTCTTTCTGCAATTCCCTTACCTCTTTCTGCACCTCTGTTGCTTCTTTCTGGACCTCTCTTGCCTCTTTCTGCACTTCTCTTGCCTGTTTCTGCACTTCTCCTGCTTCTTTCTGCACCTCTCTTGCTTTGCTCTGCACTTCTGTTGGTTCTTTCTGCACCTCTGTTGCTTCTTTCTGCACCTCTCTCACCTCTTTCTGCAATTCTCTTGCCTCTTTCTGCACTTCTCCTGCTTCTTTCTGCACTTCTCTTGCCTCTTTCTTCACTTCTCTTGCCTCTTTCTGCACTTTGCTTGCCTCTGTCTGCACTTCTCTTGCCACTTTCTGCACTTCTGCCTTTTTCTGTACCTCTCTTGCTTCTTTCTGCACATCTCTTGTCTCTTTCTGCATTTCTGTTGCTTCTTTCTGTACCTTTTGTAATCTTTCTGCACTTCTCTTGCCTCTTTCTGCATTTCTATTGCCTCTTTCTGCAGTTCTGTTGCTTCCTTCTGCACCTTTCTTTCTCTTTCTGCACTTCTCTTGCCTCTTTCTTCACTTGTTTTGCTTCTTTCTGCACTTCTCTTGTCTCTATCTGCACTTCCCATGCCTCTTTCTGCACTTCTCTTGCCTCTTTCTGCACTTCTCTTGCCTTTTTTCTGTACCTCTCTTGCTTCTTTCTGTACCTCTCTTACTTCGTTCGCTCCTCTCTTGCTTCTTTCTGTACATCTCTTGCTTATTTTTGCACTTCTCTTGCCTCTTTCTGTGCCTTTCTTTCTCTTTCTGCACATCTCTAGCTATTTTCTGTACCTCTCTTGCCTTTTTCTGCACCTCTCTTGCTTTTTTCTGCATCTCTTGCTTCTTTCTGTATCTCTCTTGCCACTTTCTGCACCTCTCCTGCCTCTTTCTGCACTTCTTTTGCCTCTTTCTGCACTTGTCTTGCCTCTTTCTGTATTTCTCTTGCTTCTTTCTGGACCTTTCTTCCTCTTTCTCCACCTTTTATGCTTTTTTCTTCAGTTGTCTTGCCTCTTTCTGCACTTCTCTTGCCTTTTTTCTGTACCTCTCTTGCTTCTTTCTGTAAATCTCTTACTTCTTTCTGCCCCTCTCTTGCTTCTTTCTGTACCTCTCTTGCTTCTTTCTGCACTTCTCTTGCTTCTTTCTGTACCTTTCTTCCTCTTTCTGTACTTCTCTTGCCTCTTTTTGCACCTCTCTTGCTTCTTTCTGCACCCCTATTGTCTCTTTCTGCACATCTCTTGCTTCTTTCTGCGCCTCTCTTGCCTCTTTCTGCACCTCTCTTGCCTCTTTCTGCACCTCACTTGCCTCTTTCTGTACCTCTCTTGCCTCGTTCTGCATCTCTCTTGCCTCTTTCTGCACTTCTCTTGCCTCTCTCTGTACTTCTCTTGCCTCTTTCTGCACCTTTCTTGCCTCTTTCTGTACTTCTCTTGCCTCTTTATGCACTTCTCTTGACTCTTTCTGTACTTCTCTTGCCTCTCTCTGCACTTCTCTTGCCTCTTTTTGCACCTCTCTTGCCACTTTGTGCACATCTCTTGCCTCTCTATGTACCTCTCTTGCCTCTTTCTGCACTTCTCTTGCCTCTTTCTTCACCTCTCTTGCCTCTTTCTGCGAACTTATTTTTTGTACATCTCTTGCTCCTTTCTGCACATTACTTGCCTCTTTCTGTACCTCTCTTGCTTCTTTCTGCATTTCTCTTGCCACTTTCTGCACCACTCTTGCCTCTTTCGGCAAGTTTCCTGCTTCTTTCTGTACCTCTCTTGCCTCTTTCTGCAATTCTCTTGCTTCCTTCTGTACCTCTCATCCCTCTTGCCTTTTTCTATACCTTTCTTATCTCTCTGCACCCCTCTTGCCTCTTTCTGCACATTTCTTCCTCTTTCTGCACCTCTTTTGCTTCTCTCTGTACTTGTCTTGCTTCTTTCTGCACCTCTCTTGTCTCTTTCTGTACTTCTCCTCACTCTTTCTTTACCTCTCTTGCCTCTTTCTGCACATTGCTTCCTTTTTCTGCACCTCTCTTGCTTCTTTCTTCAACACTCTTGCTTCTTTCTACAATTCCCTTACCTCTTTCTGCACCTCTGTTGCTTCTTTCTGGACCTCTCTTGTCTCTTTCTGCACTTCTCTTGCCTCTTTCTGCACTTCTCCTGCTTCTTTCTGCACCTCTGTTGCTTCTTTCTGCACCTCTCTTACCTCTTTCTGCAATTCTCATGCCTCTTTCTGCACTTCTCCTGCTTCTTTCTGCACTTCTCTTGCCTCTTTCTTCATTTCTCTTGCCTCTTTCTGCACTTCTGCCTTTTTCTGTACCTCTCTTGCTTCTTTCTGCACATCTCTTGTCTCTTTCTGCATTTCTGTTGCTTCTGTCTGTACCTTTCGTAATCTTTCTGCACTTCTCTTGCCTCTTTCTGCAATTCTCTTGCCTCTTTCTGCAGTTCTGTTGCTTCCTTCTGCACCTTTCTTCTTCTTTCTGCACTTCTCTTGCCTCTTTCTTCACTTGTTTTGCTTCTTTCTGCACTTCTGTTGCCTCTATCTGCACTTCCCATGCCTCTTTCTGCACTTCTCTTGCCTCTTTCTGCACTTCTCTTGCCTTTTTCTGTACCTCTCTTGCTTCTTTCTGTACCTCTCTTACTTCTTTCGCTCCTCTCTTGCTTCTTTCTGTACATCTCTTGCTTATTTTTGCACTTCTCTTGCTTCTTTCTGTGCCTTTCTTTCTCTTTCTGCACTTCTTTAGCTTTTTCTATACCTCTCTTGCCTTTTTCTGCACCTCTCTTGCTTTTTCTGCATCTCTTGCTTCTTTCTGTATCTCTCTTGCCACTTTCTGCACCTCTCCTGCCTCTTTCTGCACTTCTTTTGCCTCTTTCTGCACTTGTCTTGCCTCTTTCTGTATTTCTCTTGCTTCTTTCTGCACCTTTCTTCCTCTTTCTATACCTTTTATGCTTCTTTCTTCAGTTCTCTTGCCTCTTTCTGCACTTCTCTTGCCTTTTTTCTGTACCTCTCTTGCTTCTTTCTGTAAATCTCTTACTTTCTGCTCCTCTCTTGCTTCTTTCTGTACCTCTCTTGCTTCTTTCTGCACTTCTCTTGCTTCTTTCTGTACCCTTCTTCCTCTTTCTGTACTTCTCGTGCCTCTTTCTGCACCTCTCTTGCTTGTTTCTGTGCCTCTCTTGCCTCTTTCTGCACCTCTCTTGCCTCTTTATGCACCTCTCTTGCCTCTTTCTGTACCTCTCTTGCCTCGTTCTGCATCTCTCTTGCCTCTTTCTGCACTTCTCTTGCCTCTCTCTGCACTTCTCTTGCCTCTTTCTGCACCTTTCTTGCCTCTTTCTGCACTTCTCTTGCCTCTTTCTGCACTTCTCTTGCCTCTTTCCTCACCTCTCTTGCCTCTTTCTCCACATTTTCTCCTCTTTCTTAACCACTCTTGACTCTTTCTGCACCTCTCTTGCCTCTTTCTGCACCTCTCTTGCCTCTTGCTGTGCTCCTCTTACCTCTTTCTGAACCTTTTTTCTTCTTTCTGCACCCCTATTGCCTCTTTCTGCACCTCTCTTGCCTCTTTCTGCACCTCTCTTGCCTCTTGCTGTGCTCCTCTTACCTCTTTCTGAACCTTTTTTCTTCTTTCTGCACCCCTATTGCCTCTTTCTGCACCTCTCTGCCTCTTTATGTGCCTCTCTTGCTTCTTTCTGTGCCTCTCTTGCCTCATTCTACACCTCTCTTGCCTCTTTCTGCACTTCTCTTGCCTCTTTCAGCACTTCTCTTGCCTCTTTCTGCATTTCTGTTGCTTCATTCTGCACCTTTCTTCCTCTATCTGTACTTGTCTAGCCTCTTTCTGCACTTCTCTTGCTTTGTTCTTCAACCTCTCTTAATTTTTTCTGCACCTCTCTTACTTCTTTCTGCACCTCTCTTGCTTCTTTCTGTATCTCTCTTGCTTCTTTCTGCACTTCTCTTGCTTCTTTCTACACCTTTCTTCCTCTTTCTGTGCCTCTCTTGACTCTTTCTGCACCTCTCTTGCCTCTTTATGCATCTCTCTTGCCACTTTCTGCACTTCTCTTGCCTCTTTCTGCACTTCTCTCCCCTCTTACTTCACCTCTCTTGCCTCTTTCTGCACCTCTCTTGCCTCTTTCTGCACTTCTCTTGCCTCTTTCCTCACCTCTCTTGCCTCTTTCTCCACATTTACTCCTCTTTCTTAACCACTCTTGACTCTTTCTGCACCTCTCTTGCCTCTTTCTGCACCTCTCTTGCCTCTTGCTGTGCTTCTCTTACCTCTTTCTGAACCTTTTTTGCTTATTTCTGCACCTCTATTGCCTCTTTCTGCACCTCTCTTGCCTCTTGCTGTGCTTCTCTTACCTCTTTCTGAACCTTTTTTGCTTATTTCTGTGCCTCTCTTGCCTTATTCTACACCTCTCTTGCCTCTTTCTGCACTTCTCCTGCTTCTTTCAGCACTTCTCTTGCCTCTTTCTGCATTTCTGTTGCTTCATTCTGAACCTTTCTTCCTCTTTCTGTACTTGTCTAGCCTCTTTCTGCACTTCTCTTGCTTTGTTCTTCAACCTCTCTTCCTCTTTCTGCACCTCTCTTGCTTTTTTATGCACCTCTCTTGCTTCTTTCTGCACTTCTCTTGCCTCTTTTTGCACCTCTTGCCACTTTCTGCACATCTCTTGACTCTTTATGTACCTCTCTTGCCTCTTTCTGTACTTCTCTTGCCTCTTTCTTCACCTCTCTTGCCTCTTTCTGCAAACTTATTTTCTGTACATCTCTTGCTCCTTTCTGCACACTACTTGCCTCTTTCTGTACCTCTCTGGCTTCTTTCTGCACATCTCTTGCCTCTTTATGTACCTCTCTTGCCTCTATCTGCACTTCTCTTGCCTCTTTCTTCACCTCTCTTGCCTCTTTCTGCAAACTTATTTTCTGCATATCTCTTGCTCCTTTCTGCACACTACTTGCCTCTTTCTGAACCTCTCTTGCTTCTTTCTACACTTCACTTGCTTCTTTCTGTACCTCTCTTGCTTCTTTCTGCATTTCTCTTGCCACTTTCTGCACTTCTCTTGCTTCTTTCTGTACCCTTCTTCCTCTTTCTGTACTTCTCATGCCTCTTTCTGCACCTCTCTTGCTTCTTTCTGCACCCCTATTGTCTCTTTCTGCACCTCTCTTGCTTCTTTCTGTGCCTCTCTTGCCTCTTTCTGCACCTCTCTTGCCTCTTTATGCACCTCTCTAGCCTCTTTCTATACCTCTCTTGCCTCATTCTGCATCTCTCTTGCATCTTTCTGCACTTCTCTTGCCTCTCTCTGCACTTCTCTTGCCTCTTTCTGCACCTTTCTTGCCTCTTTCTGCACTTCTCTTGCCTCTTTCTGCACTTCTCTTGCCTCTTTCCTCACCTCTCTTGCCTCTTTCTCCACATTTTCTCCTCTTTCTTAACCACTCTTGACTCTTTCTGCACCTCTCTTGCCTCTTTCTGCACCTCTCGCCTCTTGCTGTGCTCCTCTTACCTCTTTTTGAACCTTTTTTCTTCTTTCTGCACCCCTATTTCCTCTTTCTGCACCTCTCTTGCCTCTTTATGTGCCTCTCTTGCTTCTTTCTGTGCCTCTCTTGCCTCATTCTACACCTCTCTTGCCTCTTTCTGCACTTCTCTTGCCTCTTTCAGCACTTCTCTTGCCTCTTTCTGCATTTCTGTTGCTTCATTCTGCACCTTTCTTCCTCTATCTGTACTTGTCTAGCCTCTTTCTGCACTTCTCTTGCTTTGTTCTTCAACCTCTCTTAATTTTTTCTGCACCTCTCTTGCTTCTTTCTGTACCTCTCTTGCTTCTTTCTGCACTTCTCTTGCTTCTTTCTATACCTTTCTTCCTCTTTCTGTGCCTCTCTTGACTCTTTCTGCACCTCTCTTGCCTTTTTATGCACCTCTCTTGCCTCTTTCTGTACCTCTCTTGCCTCGTTCTGCATCTCTCTTGCCTCTTTCTGCACTTCTCTTGCCTCTCTCTGCACTTCTCTTGCCTCTTTCTGCACCTTTCTTGCCTCTTTCTGCACTTCTCTTGCCTCTCTCTGCACTTCTCTTGCCTCTTTCCTCACCTCTCTTGCCTCTTTCTCCACATTTACTCCTCTTTCTTAACCACTCTTGACTCTTTCTGCACCTCTCTTGCCTCTTTCTGCACCTCTCTTGCCTCTTGCTGTGCTTCTCTTACCTCTTTCTGAACCCTTTTTGCTTATTTCTGCACCTCTATTGCCTCTTTCTGCACCTCTCTTGCCTCTTGCTGTGCTTCTCTTACCTCTTTCTGAACCTTTCTTCCTCTTTCTGTACTTGTCTAGCCTCTTTCTGCACTTCTCTTGCTTTGTTCTTCAACCTCTCTTCCTCTTTCTCCACCTCTCTTGCTTTTTTATGCACCTCTCTTGCTTCTTTCTGCACTTCTCTTGCCTCTTTTTGCACCTCTCTTGCCACTTTCTGCACATCTCTTGACTCTTTATGTACCTCTCTTGCCTCTTTCTGTACTTCTCTTGCCTCTTTCTTCACCTCTCTTGCCTCTTTCTGCAAACTTATTTTCTGTACATCTCTTGCTCCTTTCTGCACACTACTTGCCTCTTTCTGTACCTCTCTGGCTTCTTTCTGCACATCTCTTGCCTCTTTATGTACCTCTCTTGCCTCTATCTGCACTTCTCTTGCCTCTTTCTTCACCTCTCTTGCCTCTTTCTGCAAACTTATTTTCTGCATATCTCTTGCTCCTTTCTGCACACTACTTGCCTCTTTCTGCACCTCTCTTGCTTCTTTCTACACTTCACTTGCTTCTTTCTGTACCTCTCTTGCTTCTTTCTGCATTTCTCTTGCCACTTTCTGCACCACTCTTGCCTCTTTCGGCTCCTTTCCTGCTTCTTTCTGTACCTCTCTTGCCTCTTTCTACAATTCTCTTGCTTCTTTCTGTACCTCTCATCCATCTTTCTGCACTTCTCTTGCCTCTTTCTACACCTTTCTTGTCTCTCTGTACCTCTCTTGCCTCTTTCTGCACATTTCTTCCTCTTTCTGCACCTCTTTTGCTTCTTTCTGTACTTGTCTTGCTTCTTTCTGTACCTCTCTTGTCTCTTTCTGTACTTCTCCTCACTCTTTCTTTACCTCTCTTGCCTCTTTCTGCACATTGCTTCCTTTTTCTTCACCTCTCGTGCTTCTTTCTTCACTCCTCTTGTTTCTTTCTGCAATTCCCTTACCTCTTTCTGCACCTCTGTTGCTTCTTTCTGGACCTCTCTTGCCTCTTTCTACACTTCTCCTGCTTCTTTGTGCTCCTCTCTTGTTTCGCTCTGCACCTCTGTTGCTTCTTTCTGCACCTCTGTTGCTTCTTTCTGTACCTCTCTTGCCTCTTTCTGCAATTCTCTTGCCTCTTTCTGCACTTCTCCTGCTTCTTTCTGCACTTCTCTTGGCTCTTTCTATACCTCACTTGCTTCTTTCTGCACTTCTCTTGCTTTTTTCTTTATCTCTCTTGCCTCTTTATGTACCTCTCTTACCTCTTTCTGCACATTCCTTCTTCTATCTGCACCTCTCTTGCTTCTTTCTGTACCTCTCGTACTTCTTTCTGCACTTCTCTTGCCTCTTTCTGCACTTCTCTTGCCTCTTTCTGCACCTTTCTTCCTCTTTCTGCATTTCTTTTGCCTCTTTCTGCACTTCTCTTGCCTCTCTCTTCATCTGTCTTGGCTCTTTCTCCAATGTTTGAACCTCTTTCTGCAACTCTCTTGCCTCTTTCTGCATCTCTCTTCCCTCTTTCTACCCTTCTCTTGCCTCTTTCTGCACCTCTCTTGCCTCTTTCTGCACCTTCCTTCCTCTTTCTGCACCTCTCATGCTTCTGTCTGTGCCTCTCTTCCTTCTTTCTGCACCTCACTTGCCTCTTTCTGCACCTTCTTGTCTCGTTTTGAACCTCTCTTGCCTCTTTCTGCACTTCTCTTGCTTTGTTCTGCACTTCTCTTGCCTCTTTCTGCACTTCTCTTACCTCTTTCTGCATTTCTTTTGCTTCTTTCTGCACATCTCTTGCCTCTTTCTGCCCTTCTTGTGCCTCTTTCTGCATTTCTGTTGCTGCTTTCTGCACTTCTCTTCCCTCTTTCTGCCTTTCTCTTGCCTCTTTCTGCACTTCTCTTTCTTCTTTCTGTACATCTATTGCATCTTTCTGTACCTCTCTTGCTTCTTTCTGCACTTCTCTTGCTTCTTTCTGTACCTTTCTTCCTCTTTCTGCACCTCTCTTGCCTCTATCTGCACTTCTCTTGCCTCTTTCTTCACCTCTCTTGCCTCTTTCTGCACTTCTCTTTCTTCTTTCTGCACCTCTCTTGCCTCTTCCTGCACTTCTCTTTCCTCTTTCTGCACCTCTCTTGCTTCGTTCTGCACTTCTCTTGCTTCTTTCTGCACCTCTCTTGCCTCGTTCTGCACTACTCTTGCTTCTTTCTGCACTTCTCTTGCCTCCTTCTGCACTTCTCTTGCTTCTTTCTGTATCCCTCTTGCTTCTTTCTGCACCTCTCTTACTTCTTTCTGCACCGCTCTTGCTTCTTTCTGCACCTCTCTTGCTTCTTTCTGCACTTCTGTTGCTTCTTTCTTCACCTTTCTTCCTCTTTCTGCACTTCTCTTTCTTCTTTCTGCACCTCTCTTGCCTCTTCCTGCACTTCTCTTTCCTCTTTCTGCACCTCTCTTGCTTCGTTCTGCACTTCTCTTGCTTCTTTCTGCACCTCTCTTGCCTCGTTCTGCACTACTCTTGCTTCTTTCTGCACTTCTCTTGCCTCCTTCTGCACTTCTCTTGCTTCTTTCTGTACCCCTCTTGCTTCTTTCTGCACCTCTCTTACTTCTTTCTGCACCGCTCTTGCTTCTTTCTGCACCTCTCTTGCCACTTTCTGCACTTCTCTTGCCGATTTCTGTACTTCTCTTGCTCTTTCTGCACTTCTCTTGCCTCTTTACAGGGACGTTATGGTTTGGAATTAACAATAAAAAAAACTTAGAAATTCACTGAAAAAACTACAGGTTACAGGAACGTTATAGTAAGGCTGACATTTCACTCATGCAAAATCAGAGAAATTCAGTTGTTATAGTTAGCTGAGCTAACTATAACTCGCGTCCCATAATGCACTGTTGATGGTGTCACATATCAAATCACTCATGACATGGTCAGTGACATCACTCATGACATCTCAAATGACATCACTGATGACATCATTCACATAATATCTGATGCAGCTACTCACACTCCAATATAACCTTTCATACACCCACTCCAAATTTCAGACTACCAATCTCAATACCATAGACAACCCAATACTACTTAGTACATACCCACTTACTGATTCATAGGTCTACTCACACATCTACTCACTAACCCATACAGTTACTCATTCAAGCAATCACTCATCTATACAGCCACTGGTATATGCTATCATATACCCATATAGACACTCACACACTGCCACTCACCCATAAAGTTACTCACACACCTATCCAGTCACGCAAAGAATCAATCACATTGCCATTTACTCACCTATACAGTTATACACACACCACCTCACTTATTCATACAGATACTAACACATAGTTACTTTCTTATACAATATTTCACACAAGCACACACTTGTCCATACAGCCACTCTCACAATCAGCCACTCTCACATATAGTCACTTATATACTCCAACACTCACTGTGAGAAGTTGGCCTGGTATATGCTGTTCACTAATTAAAGTGGACACCTTGCACCAGGGCAAATCGACTCTTATGGTAGATAGGTTTAAGACAACCTTTTAAAGAAAGCTATCCTAGTGGTAGCTGTGGAGAGCAGCCTTCAGGCTAAGTCTCGGAGGAATGTAAAGCAGCTTGTTTTACCATATAATCTCTTGAATCACCAAATGAAAAGACACCACACAGGTATATATATCAAATATATATGTATTTATTTCTAAATAACTCTCTACTAATCTCTTTATGAGATTAGAAGACAAACATATGCACAAATCAACGTTTCACAATAAGTTAAGCACAAAATATGGCTGGGGCCCTAGGGGCGTACCAGACCATATACTAAGTAAGAGACTTAGAAACAACGACTTGCAGGGAGACAAGGCCTAGGGCCTTCAGAAGTGCTGGGGCCTCACGAAACCACCCAAGGCAGGTAAGTAAAGGACCCACGGGGGACGCGTGCAGTGTGGATACACAGGCGCGAATCGCCGTTAACTTCAATGGGGCAAGTCGCGGTTGGAAATAAAGAGTTTTAGGATACTTCGGGAGAACCTACAAGCAAGTCACTTACAGGGTAAGTAGTTCTAGGGCCCACACCCACAGGAGCACCGTAGTGCTGGAGTTACCTCACCCAGGGAAGCCGGGTGCACAGGTGTCCTTTGGTGTCGGGTCGCGGCGTCGTTTTCAATGGCGAACAAAGAAGACTTGCTGCTTGCGGGAGCTGAAGAAGTGTCCGGTGGAATCCAAGCCTGGATTCTGAAGAAGGATGACCTGAAAGCAGAGGGGACAGTGTTCAAAGTCACTTGGCAGTGACCCGGGGCAAGGAAGATGGATGCCCACCGTCGTCGGTCGCTTCAGGTCGGTTGCGGGTGCCTTGACTCTTCAGCCACGTGGTCCAGGAGGCGTCGACGACGACCAGGAGCTGGATTCGGTGTGTCCCTCGACGTCTGCAGCTGACTGCGGTGTCGGCAACTCGATCGGAGCCAACAAGCCTTGGCAGCAGCAAGTCTCGGGGAGATGAAGAAAAGTCGATGGCGCAGACCAGCAAGGTCTGAGGGACTCACCCAGCGAGGGTAAGTCAGGGCAGGCCTGGAGCAACCAGGGGAGCCCTTTGGTTTCTTTAAGAAGTCTTCTGGGGACCCACAAGCCAGCGGGCAAGGGATCGCGAAGACACCTCGGGCGGAATCACTCAACAGGGGCCCACGGTCACTCGGGACGGTGTAGGCCTCTGATCTTCGGAGGGATTCCTGCTGGAGGTCAGGACCACACGTGGTCCAAAGCACAAGTTCGTGGAACGTTGTGAAGGGGTTGCACTCGACAATAGTGCACGGTACCCAGGGGTCGCGGTTCCTCGTTACTCGTGGGGTCCACTTGCCTCAGCTTCGCTGGGGACTCACGATGGCCTGGGAGAGGTCAGGAAATCCACTTCTTGGGCTGCAGGGACTTCGGACTCCGGCGGGAGCGGCGTAGTTTGCGACCGTCGTTGTCGTTTTTGGTGCCTGCCAAGCAGGGAGTCACTCCTTGACTCCAAGGGAGATTCTTCTGTCTTCCAAAGGTAGTGGAACGTCGAAGGGCCAGGATTCTTCTGTAGAGCGTCGTCCAGGGGTTATCTGCTTTGCAATGGCAAGGTTCCCCCTCTTATACTAAAAAGAGGGGAAGGACTAGCTCTATGACCCCACCTATGGGAGGGTCAAGGGAGGGGGTGGCTACACCCACTTCCCTTTGTCCAGTTTCGCGCCAGAGCAGGGGCAGGTAGCCCCTGAGCTGGTTTGAACTGGCATATGCACAGAGGAGCCTTCTGCTCCCCCAGTGCAGGACTTCAAAGCACTCTAAGAGTGCACCCACCCAGCCCCAATACACTAAACCCTGTCTGGAAGGTGGTTACACCTCCCTGTGACAGGATGCCTATTGTTGGGCTTCCTCCACTGCGAGTTTCGGTCATCAGCAGGAGGGCAGCCCAGTGTCTGTGACTGGTGGCATCCATTTTGTGATGCCAGGGCTCTTTAGGATTCTACCGCGTTTCCACAGCAGGTACATGTCTTATCCCTCTAGAAGGGTGGAATGCTACCCCCGCCGCCAAGATTGGCGGGGGTAGTATTCCAAGATGTTTGACACCAAACACGACATGTTTTGATGCAGCCATTCCAAAGTTAGCATTTACCGCGAGGATATAATGCACTTAAATAGTATATGGTTTAACCGCATCCACAAACAGCACCAGAGAATGGACTCTGAGAACTGCAGAAGGGCCCTGCTCATGCAGAGGCACCCCCTCACATAGAAGCCAAGCACCCTGCCCTCAGGATTGATAGGGCCTGCCTTAGGGGTGACTGATAGGTTTATATGTGTGTGCAGGAGAGATATAGGAAACCTATATCTCAGTGAGGAGTGCTAGCACCACCTCACCCAGGCTGCAGTAGCAGGCCTGTGGTGTCAGATTTAGACTGCTTCCCAGGGGTGGCATAACACATGCTGCAGCCCCTGGTAGGCCTGTGAAGTACCTATGCCCTTGGCACCTAAGGTACCATATACTAGGGACTCATAAGGCACCACAGTATCCAATCACTAGTGCACCTAGAGTGCACTCCATGTCGTTTAGAGAGAGCAGATAGACTGGGGCCCTGAATAGCAGGGTCCCAGTCCAACTAAGTCATAAACCAGCAAAACACCAGGAAAAAAGTGGGGGCAACCATATAGTCAGATTCCACCTTCCTACATAACCCCCCAAACGAAAGGAGATAAGGCTAACCTTGACCAGTTGAGCCTATATTGACTAAGTGGCCATATAAGGAAGCACCTGCACTAGCATGGTTGCCCCCTATGTTATGGTCCACTAAGCAATCCCTCGCCCTAAGGGTATGAGAGGGTCTCCACCATGGGGAATCACTACCTCTGGTGTGCTTAGGTAAAGTACAAGGCCGGTGAGGTGTCTGAGTAGGGAAGTGAGGCCCTAGGAATGTTGGCCTCAGCTTCCTCAGATCACTGGTCACCATGTATGCCTGTCTTTCCATGACTGAGTTGCACTTTGCTCTAAGGGTCAACCTTTGGCTGCCTACAGCTGGGGGTTGGGTCCCTTTGGATGGAACACTGGAGGGACATGGCAGGTTTGGAACCTTCTGGTCCCAGGTTTGCCCTTGCCTACCAGAGTCCTTCTGGGGAGGTCCCTACATAAAGGTATGGGGGATCCCTCAGTGTGTAGAGGAATTTTCACCTGGCTAGGGCTACTAGACTGGGTGCCCCTAATCTGCTGATGGGGGCTTCCTCTGGACAGGGGGCCCGGGGGGTCCACTGACCTCCCTGACCTCTGCAGCCCTGGGCTGACTGAGGCAGGGTAGAGAGGGGCAGGTTACCTGCTCCAGACTGGGTACCACCTTGGAAGGGTCCTCTGCCATCAGGGGTGTGGCCAGGCCAGGCCTGACTACCTCTGTGGCAGTTCCTTCACTAGGGGTAGGGTCAGTTCCCTGAGGAGGCTGACCCTTACCTACTGTCTGGGGGAAGAAGACTTTTCTTCAACCCTTGTGCTCTCTTTCGGGGGAGAGTGGGCCATTCTTTCAGGCTCCATCTCTCCAAATTCTTGGGCTGGGGCTGTGGCCATCACAGCCCCACTAACTCTTGCAGGGACGCCCAACATCCTAAGATGGGTTTGGTGTTCAACTTCAGCCCAGGCTGAAATTTCCAAATCATTGCCCATCAGGCAATCTACAGGTAGGGTTGGGGACACTGCCACTCTTTTTGGGCCTGTGACCCCCTCCCAGCTGAGATTGACTATGGCCATGGGGTGATCTGTTCTGACACCATCAATGTTGGTCACCTGGTATTTAAACTCAGGTAAAAGCTGGTGAGGGGGACTAGTTTCCCTGCCACCATGGTGACACTAGCCCCTGTGTCCCTAAATGCCACAGCTTTCTGACCATTAATCATTGGCTCCAGTCTGTACCTGCCCAATGCTATGGGACCCATGGTAAAGGTGGCATATCCTACACCACCATCAGAATCTGAGGAGTCTGTTGAGGGGTCCTGTCTAAACTAGGGCCCACCTCTGTTCCTCTTGCAAAAGCACCTAACTTTTTGGGTGCACTACTCCCAACTGGAGGATTACTACTGGTAGTACCAGGAGGGGTGGTAGTAGTTGTTGGAGGAACATTTTCTTTATTGCCATTCCTGGGACAACTGGGATCAGATTTCCAGTGCCCAGGCTTTTTACAGACATGGCAATAGGGTTTCTTTTCAGGAGAGGAAGGAGTTTGGGACCCACCCCCAGAAGAGGAATTTTGGGGCCCTGTAGTGGACTTATCCTTGGATTTATCCCCACCTTTCTCTTGGGACTTGGTAGAATCTTTCTTGTGGTCACCACCCTGATTCTTAGGCCTTACTCTGGTTCTGACCCATTTGTCTGCCTTCTTTCCCAATTCTTGGGGAGAGGTCAGATCAGAGTCCACCAGGTACTGGTGTAAAAGCTGGTTTTGACAATTATTAAGGATCTGTTCTCTCATCATTAGATTATAAAATCCTTTGAAATCAGTAACCCTACTGCCAACCAGCCAACCCTCCAGAGCCTTGGATGCACAATCTACAAAGTCTGTCCAGTCCTGAGTCTGTGCCTTCTGGGTATCTCTGAACTTCAACCTGTACTCTTCAGTGGTTAAGCCAAACCCATCTATCAGTGCACTCTTCAGGACCTCATAATTATCAGCATCCTCTTCTCTAACAGTGAGGAGCTTGTCTCTACCTTTATCTGAAAAGGAGAGCCACAAGATTGCTGCCCACTGCTTTTGGGGGACCTGCTGTACTCTACAGGCCCTCTCCATAGCAGTTATCCACTTGTGGATATCATCCCCACTCTGGTAGGGAGGAACAACCTTGCTCAGGTTCCTATGGTCAGGGACATATTCTCTGCCTCTAGGGACACTGTTGCTGCCACCAGGGGGTTCTAAACCCTCCCTTCTGGAAGCTCTCTGGATCTCCAGGGCTTCTCTATCCAGTGCCAACTGCTTGGTTCTGAGGGCCACTTTGGCTTCCTCATACTGGAGCAGTTTGCACCTTCTCTCAGAGGAGGTCTCTCTTAAGTTAAAGTATGAGCTCCTCTCTTGGACAAATTCTCTGCCAGAGTGATAAGAGTGCTCAGATTCCCTGGAAGGGGATCTGTGCCTCTCATCCACTCTGCCAGTTCTCTTAGGGAGAACTCCTCTGTCCTGTTCAGGCTCCTTGAAGCCTGGCCCTTCAACCACAGAGTCTTGGTCATTCGGATTGTCCTCATCTGACCCAGATACTATGATTGACCCACCCACTGATTCAGACCCCTTAGCTCCTAGAGCCAATCTAAGGTCATCTGCTGTCAGCAGATCTATCAGGTGTAGTGTTGAGGGACTCTGTCCTAGTCTCAGGTGTCTGTCAACACACATGGCTCTCAAGTCAGAGAAAGCCATGTCCTTATACTGAGGCTGAGTGGATCCACTGGGTCCACCCTTTAAGGACATTCTAGTGTTGTGCAGTGTTGTACTACCTACACTAGTTTGTGGCCTACTGATCCTAGCTTGAGCTGTGGAAAGGGTGTGCTATCCCTTGGCACACAGCTCTAAGTTCAGTAGAACTTATTGATACTAAGCTTGACTTTATATGTACCTTGAGTACCTATAATGGTTTTCAGTTAGTAATTCAAATAGAGATTTTCTGGTAAAACAATGGCAAGCTGGAATCCCACACGCTGCCCACCAATGTGAGAAGTTGGCCTGGTATATGCTGTTCACTAATTAAAGTGGACACCTTGCACCAGGGCAAATCGACTCTTATGGTAGATAGGTTTAAGACAACCTTTTAAAGAAAGCTATCCTAGTGGTAGCTGTGGAGAGCAGCCTTCAGGCTAAGTCTCGGAGGAATGTAAAGCAGCTTGTTTTACCATATAATCTCTTGAATCACCAAATGAAAAGACACCACACAGGTATATATATCAAATATATATGTATTTATTTCTAAATAACTCTCTACTAATCTCTTTATGAGATTAGAAGACAAACATATGCACAAATCAACGTTTCACAATAAGTTAAGCACAAAATATGGCTGGGGCCCTAGGGGCGTACCAGACCATATACTAAGTAAGAGACTTAGAAACAACGACTTGCAGGGAGACAAGGCCTAGGGCCTTCAGAAGTGCTGGGGCCTCACAAAACCACCCAAGGCAGGTAAGTAAAGGACCCACGGGGGACGCGTGCAGTGTGGATACACAGGCGCGAATCGCCGTTAACTTCAATGGGGCAAGTCGCGGTTGGAAATAAAGAGTTTTAGGATACTTCGGGAGAACCTACAAGCAAGTCACTTACAGGGTAAGTAGTTCTAGGGCCCACACCCACAGGAGCACCGTAGTGCTGGAGTTACCTCACCCAGGGAAGCCGGGTGCACAGGTGTCCTTTGGTGTCGGGTCGCGGCGTCGTTTTCAATGGCGAACAAAGAAGACTTGCTGCTTGCGGGAGCTGAAGAAGTGTCCGGTGGAATCCAAGCCTGGATTCTGAAGAAGGATGACCTGAAAGCAGAGGGGACAGTGTTCAAAGTCACTTGGCAGTGACCCGGGGCAAGGAAGATGGATGCCCACCGTCGTCGGTCGCTTCAGGTCGGTTGCGGGTGCCTTGACTCTTCAGCCACGTGGTCCAGGAGGCGTCGACGATGACCAGGAGCTGGATTCGGTGTGTCCCTCGACGTCTGCAGCTGACTGCGGTGTCGGCAACTCGATAGGAGCCAACAAGCCTTGGCAGCAGCAAGTCTCGGGGAGATGAAGAAAAGTCGATGGCGCAGACCAGCAAGGTCTGAGGGACTCACCCAGCGAGGGTAAGTCAGGGCAGGCCTGGAGCAACCAGGGGAGCCCTTTGGTTTCTTTAAGAAGTCTTCTGGGGACCCACAAGCCAGCGGGCAAGGGATCGCAAAGACACCTCGGGCGGAATCACTCAACAGGGGCCCACGGTCACTCGGGACGGTGTAGGCCTCTGATCTTCGGAGGGCTTCCTGCTGGAGGTCAGGACCACACGTGGTCCAAAGCACAAGTTCGTGGAACGTTGTGAAGGGGTTGCACTCGACAATAGTGCACGGTACCCAGGGGTCGCGGTTCCTCGTTACTCGTGGGGTCCACTTGCCTCAGCTTCGCTGGAGACTCACGATGGCCTGGGAGAGGTCAGGAAATCCACTTCTTGGGCTGCAGGGACTTCGGACTCCGGCGGGAGCGGCGTAGTTTGCGACCGTCGTTGTCGTTTTGGTGCCTGCCAAGCAGGGAGTCACTCCTTGACTCCAAGGGAGATTCTTCTGTCTTCCAAAGGTAGTGGAACGTCGAAGGGCCAGGATTCTTCTGTAGAGCGTCGTCCAGGGGTTATCTGCTTTGCAATGGCAAGGTTCCCCCTCTTATACTAAAAGAGGGGAAGGACTAGCTCTATGACCCCACCTATGGGAGGGTCAAGGGAGGGGTGGCTACACCCACTTCCCTTTGTCCAGTTTCGCGCCAGAGCAGGGGCAGGTAGCCCCTGAGCTGGTTTGAACTGGCATATGCACAGAGGAGCCTTCTGCTCCCCCAGTGCAGGACTTCAAAGCACTCTAAGAGTGCACCCACCCAGCCCCAATACACTAAACCCTGTCTGGAAGGTGGTTACACCTCCCTGTGACAGGATGCCTATTGTTGGGCTTCCTCCACTGCGAGTTTCGGTCATCAGCAGGAGGGCAGCCCAGTGTCTGTGACTGGTGGCATCCATTTTGTGATGCCAGGGCTCTTTAGGATTCTACCGCGTTTCCACAGCAGGTACATGTCTTATCCCTCTAGAAGGGTGGAATGCTACCCCCGCCGCCAAGATTGGCGGGGGGTAGTATTCCAAGATGTTTGACACCAAACACGACATGTTTTGATGCAGCCATTCCAAAGTTAGCATTTACCGCGAGGATATAATGCACTTAAATAGTATATGGTTTAACCGCATCCACAAACAGCACCAGAGAATGGACTCTGAGAACTGCAGAAGGGCCCTGCTCATGCAGAGGCACCCCCTCACATAGAAGCCAAGCACCCTGCCCTCAGGATTGATAGGGCCTGCCTTAGGGGTGACTGATAGGTTTATATGTGTGTGCAGGAGAGATATAGGAAACCTATATCTCAGTGAGGAGTGCTAGCACCACCTCACCCAGGCTGCAGTAGCAGGCCTGTGGTGTCAGATTTAGACTGCTTCCCAGGGGTGGCATAACACATGCTGCAGCCCCTGGTAGGCCTGTGAAGTACCTATGCCCTTGGCACCTAAGGTACCATATACTAGGGACTCATAAGGCACCACAGTATCCAATCACTAGTGCACCTAGAGTGCACTCCATGTCGTTTAGAGAGAGCAGATAGACTGGGGCCCTGAATAGCAGGGTCCCAGTCCAACTAAGTCATAAACCAGCAAAACACCAGGAAAAAAGTGGGGGCAACCATATAGTCAGATTCCACCTTCCTACACTCACATATACTGCCTTTCACGTATGTATTTACTCATACATATACCACTGAGACATCCACTCACTCACCGACACAGCCATACGCACACTCACTCACCTATGCAGCCTCTCGCAGATGCACTCATGAACCCATACAGCCCCTCACACAAGCACTAATGAACCCATACACTCACTGAAAGACCTACTCACACATCCTTGGAGGGAGTCATATAGAAGCCACACACACACTCAGACAACCATACAGTTACTCAGGCAACCAATCATTAACCCATATACAGACTCATGCAGCTACTAAGCACCCATGCTGCCACCTAAAACCAACTGACAAACTGATACAGTCACACAGATTAATCATTCTCCCATACATTCACTAAGACACGTTTAATCACTCACTTATACAGTCAGTCATGCACCTACTGAATCATCCATTCAGACACTCATATACCCACTCATTCTTCAATATACCTTGGGTATATATACATAACATTCTTAAACTATTTAGAAGCACTCTGTCTCTGGATGATGTCATCAGTGATGTCATTTGAGATGTCATCAGTGATGTCATCAGTGATGTCACTGACCATGTCATGAGTGATGTAATATGTGACATCATCAGCAGTGCATTGCTGGGGTGCGAGTTATAGTTAGCTCAGCTAGCTATAATATAACGGCCGAATTTCTCTGGTTTTGTACAAGTGAAATGTCCAACTAACTATAACGTCCCTGAAACCTGTAGTTTTTTCAGTGAATTTCTAAGGTTTTTTAAATGCTAATTCCTAACTATAACGTCCCTGAAACCTATGTTTTTTTCAGTATGTATATATATATATATATATAACATTCTTAAACTTTTTAGAAACACCCAGTCACTGGATGTCATCAGTGATGTCATTAGTGATGTCACTGACCATGTCATGAGTTATGTAATATGTGAGGTCACCAGCAGTGCATTGCAGGGGCACAAGTTATAGTTAGCTCAGCTAACTATAACCGCTGAATTTCTCTGGTTTTGTACGAATGAAATGTGAGCCTAACTATAACGTCCCTGAAACCTGTGGTTTTTTCCAGTGAATATATATATATATATATCCAACAAATCTGGTTACAAGTTACGTAGATCGAAAGAACCAGTGCCGTGGCCACACATCTGCTTCAGCGTTTTTTATTAAGGCAACGCTAACACCCGACGCGTTTCGGAGTTTAACACCACTCCTTTCTCACGGGTAAGGTGTTTCCTCAATTTTCATTCTTTTAAAGGTACATAAATTTTTTTTTTAAACAGTGCACATGATCATGAAAATAAACAAAATACTATGTGTTCGTGACTTCGTTCATCACATGTTTAAATAAAGTTTTTTCGACAAAATTTGAGCATACTCCTTAATACACAGTTAATTTGAGATAACTTAAGATTCCACATAACAATTATTTTTAGCACACTAAATTGATGCTTAATATAGAAAATGATTCGTGTCCCTAGACCGTATTGCACTGTTATTCTATAATAATGTTTTCATCCCCTTATTGTACTACATAATCCTGCCCTAGTGGGCCATTTTCACTAACATATTAATGACAGGCATGCTAACCTTTTGGTCATAAACTGCAAAAACGAGTCAATGACACTATATAATCATCCTCATTTACAAAAATGCATGATTCTGCCCCAGTGGGCCAAAATAACTGTGACAATTGAAGCAAAAGTCCAATACCAAATGGTATTCCTGACCATACGTTGCAGAGATATTTTATGCTCTTTTTGCCTTTCGATCTTCTAATCTGAAACAGTGAACAAAGAAACATCACGTTAAGTTACTTAAAGACAAAAAAGTGCTATACATGAAAGTTAAAATACTTTAAAATACAGAAAGCCTTGATCACGGGAGAAGTCTCTGAATTTTGAATGACCCAGCTTAATAGAGACTTCTCCCGTGATCAAGGCTTTCAGAAGCAGAAACGTTGGGAATAGGAAGCCTCTTGTCTCGTGTTGTTCCACCAATAAAGTGTTTCTTTGCAACCCAACCAGAGTCGGTGCACCTCTTTTCAGGGGAAAGGAGGAATGGATGGTATATATAAATATATATATATTTATGCATGTGTTTATATATATATATATATATATATTCACTGAAAAAACGTAGGTTTCAGGCACGTTATAGTTACAAATTAGCATTTTAAAAACCTTTGAAATTCACTGAAAAAACCATAGGTTTCAGACATGTTATAGTTAGAAATTTGCATTTAAAAAACCTTTGAAATTCACTGAAAAAACCAGAGGTTTTAGGGACAGTTATAGTTAGTTGGACATTGCACTCGTACAAAACCCGTGAAATTCCCCCGTTATAGTTAGTTCAGCTAACTATAACTCGCGCCCCATAATGCACTGCTGATGACGTCACATATTACATCACTCATGACATGGTCAGTGACATCACTGATGACATCACTGATGACATCTCAAATGACATCACTGATGACATCATCCAGTGACTGTGTGTTTCTGTAAAGTTTAAATATGTTTAATATATATAGGGAAAGGCGTATTGAAGAATGAGTGGGTGTATAAGTGTCAGAATGGATGATTTAGTACGTGCGTGACTGACTCTACAAGTGAGTGATTAAACGTATCTTACTGAATGCATGGGTTAGTGACTAAACTGTGTGAATGTCTGTATCCGTCTGTTGGTGTGTAAGTGGATGCATGGATTTGCGAATAGCTACATGAGTGTCTATATGGGTTATTTATTGGTTCTATGAGTATCTGTATGGGTGCCTGAGTGTTTGTGTGGATGGGGTGTGTGCGACTGTGCATAGATGTGTGAGTGGGTGATTCACTGGGTGGATGGTTTCAAGAGTGCATCTGTGATAGACTGTATGGGTGGGTAAGTGTGTGTAAGAGTGTGTTAGTGAGTGAATGTATGTCCCAGTGGTACATGTGTGAGTAACTAAATATGTGAAAGGCAGTATATATGTGTATTGGAGTATATAAATAGCTATAAGCGAGAGTGAGTGATTGTGATAGTGGCTGTATGGATGAGTGTGTGCTTGTATCAGTGATTGTATAAGAGCGTAACAATGTGCTAGTATTTGTATGATTAAGTGAGCTGGTGTGTGTATAACTGTATAGGTGAGTAAATGGCAGTGTGTTTAATTATTTGCATGACTGACTAGGTGTGTGAGTACCTCTATGGATGAGTGGCGGTGTTTGAGTGTCTATATAGGAGTAAGAGTGCATATGATAGTCCTGTACTGAGTGACCATAAGTATGAGTGACTGTACGGGTGAGTGAGTGGATGTGTGTGTGTAGACCTAAGAATCAGTGAGTGGGTATGTAGTTATTGGTGTTGGAGTGTCTATGGTTTTGCGAATGGCACTCTGTAATTTAGATTGGGTGTATCAAAGGTTATATTAGGGTGTGAGGAGCTGCATCAGATTATCACGTGGATGATGTCATCAGTGATGTCATTTGAGATGTCATCAGTGATGTCATCAGTGATGTCACTGACCATGTCATGAGTGATGTAATATGTGACGTCATCAGCAGTGCATTGCGGGGCGCGAGTTATAGTTAGCTGAACTAACTATAACGGGGGAATTTCACGGGTTTTGTACGAGTGCAATGTCCAACTAACTATAACTGTCCCTAAAACCTCTGGTTTTTCAGTGAATTTCAAAGGTTTTTAAATGCTAATTTCTAACTATAACGTGTCTGAAACCTATGGTTTTTTCAGTGAATTTCAAAGGTTTTAAAATGCTAATTTGTAACTATAACGTGCCTGAAACCTACGGTTTTTCAGTGAATTTCAAAGGTTTTTAAATGACAATTTTTAAATGTATTAATTTTTATATTAATTTTTTTCATACTGATTTACTACATTTTTAGAAACAATTTCTTTTACATATTTTATTTTTTAAATTACATTGTAATTACATTATACATTACATTACAAAAATACTTTCTCAGAATGAATTACTTTAGTTTAAATACTTTGCACATAGGCAATAGACTTTTAAGTACAGTAGTTACAGTTGTTGCAATGGGCAACACATTTTCAAACACAATGCAACATTCAGCTCAATGTGAATTTCTAGTTAAATGCAATTAGTTACTTTATGGATTACTTTTCTAACCACAGGACTGGATCCTAGATTCAGTCCTGGTACATCTCCTGTAAACAGTTGAGTAAAAGCGTTTTGGTTACAGTCGTGATTTTTAAGGAATATTATTGTATTTTAAAAGTTGACACTTAGAAACTTTTTCTCATAGAATCACCAATGTTATCCTATGGAAGGAAATTCACTTAGCAGGTAAAAACTGTTATCGTTACTTTTTCTTACTCAGTGTTGGATCCTGGATCCAGCACTGGTGCATCTCCTGTAAACAGTTGAAAGAATGCGTTTAAGTCATACAGGCGATTTTTAAGGAATATTTGTAGTTTGTGAAAATCGACACTTTGAAACTTTTCTGCTGAAAACCAGACCATGGATTCCTATGGAAGAAAATATAAGTTACTGGTAAGTACGGTTAAAATTACTTTTCAGGACCAGTACTGGGCTGAAAGATACAGCACTGAGGTCTCTCCTTATAACAGGTGATTAAATCGGAATTCGTATTTCGGCTGATTTTAGAGGAATATTTGTATGTTTCAAAAATAAACACTTAGAAACTTTTTCAGCAAAAAGCAGGCAATGATATCCTATGGAAGGAAATTCAAGTTACTGGTAAGTACGGTTAAAATTACTTTTGAGGATCAGTACTGGGCTGAAAGATGCAGCACTGAGGTCTCTCCTGATAACAGATGAGTAAATCGGAATTCGTATTTCGGCTGATTTTAGATGAATATTTTAAAGTTCCAAAACTCCACACTTAGAAGAATTTCCAAGTGAAACCAGTCAATGTTAGCCTATGGAAGGAAATTCAAGTTACTGGTAAGTACGGTTAAAATTACTTTTCAGGATCAGTACTGGGCTGAAAGATGCAGCACTGAGGTCTCTCCTGATAACAGGTGAGTAAATCAGAATTCGGATTTCGGCTGATTTTAGAGGAATATTTGTATGTTTCAAAAATCAACACTTAGAAACTTTTCAGCAAAAGCAGGCAATGATATCCTATGGAAGGAAATTCAAGTTACTGGTAAGTACGGTTAAAATTACTTTTGAGGATCAGTACTGGGCTGAAAGATGCAGCACTGAGGTCTCTCCTGATAACAGGTGAGTAAATCGGAATTCGTATTTCGGCTGATTTTAGAGGAATATTTTAAAGTTCCAAAACTCCACACTTAGAAGAATTTCCAAGTGAAACCAGTCAATGTTAGCCTATGAAGGAAATTCAAGTTACCGGTAAGTACGGTTAAAATTACTTTTGAGGATCAGTACTGGGCTGAAAGATGCAGCACTGAGGTCTCTCCTGATAACAGGTGAGTAAATCGGAATTCGTATTTCGGCTGATTTTAGAGGAATATTTTAAAGTTCCAGAACTCCACACTTAGAAGAATTTCCAAGTGAAACCAGTCAATGTTAGCCTATGAAGGAAATTCAAGTTACCGGTAAGTACGGTTAAAATTACTTTTGAGGATCAGTACTGGGCTGAAAGATGCAGCACTGAGGTCTCTCCTGATAACAGGTGAGTAAATCGGAATTCGTATTTCGGCTGATTTTAGAGGAATATTTTAAAGTTCCAAAACTCCACACTTAGAAGAATTTCCAAGTGAAACCAGTCAATGTTAGCCTATGAAGGAAATTCAAGTTACCGGTAAGTACGGTTAAAATTACTTTTGAGGATCAGTACTGGGCTGAAAGATGCAGCACTGAGGTCTCTCCTGATAACAGGTGAGTAAATCGGAATTCGTATTTCGGCTGATTTTAGAGGAATATTTTAAAGTTCCAAAACTCCACACTTAGAAGAATTTCCAAGTGAAACCAGTCAATGTTAGCCTATGAAGGAAATTCAAGTTACCGGTAAGTACGGTTAAAATTACTTTTGAGGATCAGTACTGGGCTGAAAGATGCAGCACTGAGGTCTCTCCTGATAACAGGTGAGTAAATCGGAATTCGTATTTCGGCTGATTTTAGAGGAATATTTTAAAGTTCCAAAACTCCACACTTAGAAGAATTTCCAAGTGAAACCAGTCAATGTTAGCCTATGTAAGGAAATTCAAGTTACTGGTAAGTACGGTTAAAATTACTTTTCAGGACCAGTACTGGGCTGAAAGATGCAGCACTGAGGTCTCTCCTGATAACAGGTGAGTAAATCTGAATTCGGATTTCGGCTGATTTTAGAGGAATATTTGTATGTTTCAAAAATCAACACTTAGAAACTTTTTCAGCAAAAAGCAGGCAATGATATCCTATGGAAGGAAATTCAAGTTACTGGTAAGTACGGTTAAAATTACTTTTGAGGATCAGTACTGGGCTGAAAGATGCAGCACTGAGGTCTCTCCTGATAACAGGTGAGTAAATCGGAATTCGTATTTCGGCTGATTTTAGAGGAATATTTTAAAGTTCCAAAACTCCACACTTAGAAGAATTTCCAAGTGAAACCAGTCAATGTTAGCCTATGAAGGAAATTCAAGTTACCGGTAAGTACGGTTAAAATTACTTTTGAGGATCAGTACTGGGCTGAAAGATGCAGCACTGAGGTCTCTCCTGATAACAGGTGAGTAAATCGGAATTCGGATTTCGGCTGATTTTAGAGGAATATTTGCACAATGGTGAAGGGAGGGGGCGGGGCCTGAGGTGACATCTGTGCAAACGCGCCCCGTGGTGCGTTTTAAGTTGGGGGATTAAGTCCCCTTGAATCATGAGGGTCCCTACGGGACCAACTAGCCCACCAGGAACCTCCAGTATGAGCCAGGGGCTGCGTTGCAGAGACATGTACAGAGGCCACACCCCTTTTACACCTCTCTGCAACGCAGCTCTGTGGCGCTTTCTGGACGTACCTGTTGGGCTAGTTGGCCCCCAGGGACCCTCAGGATTGAAGAGGATTTAATTCCCCATCTTAAAACGCGCCATGGGGCCTGTTTGCACACATGTCACCTGAGCCCGCCTCCCTTCACCACTGTGCAAACACGCCCGTGGCGCGTTTTAAGTCGGGGATTAACTCCCCTTGAATCCTGAGGGTCCCTGGGGTGCAACTAGCCCACCATATACCTCCAAAGCGCCATAGAGCTGCGTTGCAGAGAGGTGTAAAGGGCGTGGCCTCTGTACACCTCTCTGCAAGGCAGCCCCTGGCGCATACTGGAGGTTCCTGGTGGGCTAGTTGGCCCGCAGGGACCCCCAGTATTCAAGGGGTCGTTCCCCCTCTGCAAACGCGCCAGGGCGCATTTGCAGAGTGGTGAAGGAAGGGGCGGGGCCTGCGGGCCAGATCGTTTTTTTAAAAAAAATTTGGGGGAGGGGGCCACGTGGCCCCACTCCCGAGCCACTACTTGCCCCGGGGACCCCATCCCCCGGGGCTGGCCCTCTCGTTGGGGACTGTGGGGGTCCCCAATCCCCCACAGTCCCGCCGGCTCCCCGTGTCCTACGGGAGCCGGCATTGCTTACACATGGGGAGCTGCTAAGATGCAGCTCCCCATGTGGAAAGCAATCGGCTTTGGATATTGGAAGAGAGAGCAGGTTTCCTGCTCTCTCTTCCAATATCCAAAGCAAGTTTGCAATGACAGGACGGGGCCGCGAGGCTCCCGTCCTGTCATTGCAAGCAGCAGTGTCCCGAGGTAGGCACCCCGGGACACTGCAGGAGCCGGCCCTGGGGGTGGTGGTCCCCAGGGCCATCAAGGGCTCCAGGAGGGGGCCGCGCGGCCCCCCTCCCATTCAGTGCACAGCCCGGGGAGGTGGTGGTCCCTGGGGCTCTGGGGGTCCAAAATGGACCCCCATTGTAATTTTCTTAGTGCCCGGGGAGGTGGTGGTCCCCAGGGCGTGTGGGGGCTGGAGCCCCCCACACAGGTTTTTAATTAAAAAAGAAGCCCGGGGAGGTGGTGGTCCCCGGGGCTGCGGGAGGGCTCAGAGCCCTCCCGCACCATTGTACATAAAGCCCCGGGGGTGGTGGTCCCCGGGGCTTGGGAGCCCTTAGAGGCCCCCACAAATAAAATTAAGCCCCCCAGCATGCCCCCGGGACTTGGCCCACCCGGGGGCCTATTAACTATCGAAGCGCGGGAGACCGCGCTTCGATTTTTTCGGCAGGATTACGCGCATCCTGCCGATTTTTAAAAAAATATATTATTTTTTGCCCAGGGGGTCCTTGTGGGACCCCTGAGCAAACCTAGGGGTCAGGGTGTTTCTACCCTGCCCCCTTTGTGCGCTTTGCGCACTTGTTTCTGTCCCTCGGTTCTACCGAGGGACAAAATAACTGCCAACATTTCCTGAATCGGAATGTTGACAGCCAGCTGACAACCAATTAACATGCAGCTCGTGATCGGGAGGGTACGCGGACCCTACTCGTCCCTAGATATCACTAACTTTTTACTTTTCATTTTCTCAGCAACTACTGAACGGATTTACACCATTTAACAAAAGGGTTCTTTCTGAACCAAGAACTACCTCTTTGCCAAATTTGGTGTAATTCCGTTCAGCAGTTCAGGCTGTAGCCGTGTCTAAAGTTTCCTATGGGAAAATGCATGGGGAAAACGCGTTTTGGGACCCCCTTTTTCTCGGCCCCAGCTTGACGTATCACCCCGAGACTTTCAGGGTAGGAGCGGACCGGAGCGCCCCACGAAGTTTGAAAATTTCGCGAAGATACGTCAACCGGCAAGAGAGTTATTTCAAATAGAATGTCGCGGATTTCCTATGGATAATAGGTTGTAACTATAACTATCTACTGGCGACCGCCAGTAGATAATATATATATATATATATATATATATATATATATATATATATATATATATATATATATATATCACAACAAACGCCATTTCCGATAAAGAACAGCTACTGTGGACACAGTTTCCTTAAGAAAGCAGTTTAATGAATCAATCACCAGCTCGACGCGTTTCGGGAAACACTCCCTTGCTCACGAGTAATGTGTGACTTAACTTCCTGGTTTAAATAAACACGTGATTACATTTTAATAGCAAGTGACAACAGACTATATGGCGAGTTGAATCACTCTTAGTTACAGACATTTATACAAACTTACTAATGAGTGTAAATAAAAAAATCAATTTGAACATAGTTTACCAGAACAATGAGCGCATTATTACTAAGGTCTCTGAAAGCAAGACTGAAAAAATATATATACTTCATATTGAAATTATTCGATCATAACAAAAATAATTGTAAAATACATCGTATTTGCAATGTGTCAATTTCATGGCCATTACTCATTGATAAACTCAATAATATAATCAATAGACCCAAAAATTAAATAATGAATCCAGCTAGAAATAGTGACTAGCATCACGTCAATTAGCCCAAGTGGGCAAATACATTGCAACAAAATCCATAATGATCCATCAATATTATGACATTGTTGTACCGTCATTGATTCAATAAAGCTGTTACACATGAACAACATTCGCCCCAATGGGCAGATAACAATATGTTGCGGACAAACCCTGCCATATTAAATCGTGATGGTAACACCACCAAATAGATAATTTAGCTTTCTTGCCTTCTTCAAAAGGACCTTCACTCACACGTTCAAAACTGTAACAGAAAAAACACAAACATAAAATTAATCCCTTCACATTAAAGACACACAATATTGTTTAAAAACAGTCACTGCAATGGCAAAACTTTAAGGGAAAACAAGAAGACTCTCCTTGTCCCTATTCCCTATTTGCAATCTAGAGACATACATAGCGCAAATTATGCTAGCCTAGATGAACTGCTAATTCCTCATCGCAGTTATGGCCTATTGGGACCAATGTTCTATACTGAATAATAAGCCTTGATTCCAATCGTCGCAGTTCCTGCACTCGGTTGCCACCTCGTTCGTTAGTTCTAACAGTATCCAAAACACAAAAACTCAATAAGTTGACATTTTTATCGTGGTGGATCTCAAAATGGCGAGCAACAGGATATTGTTTATCGCCATTTTTGATTGCACGAAGATGTTCAAGGACTCTCTTTTTAGCCTTATGGATGGTACTGCCTATGTACACTTTCTGGCATGGACAAATCAAAGCATAAACAGCATAGTCAGTATTACATGTAGTATGTTTAGCTATCACATACGGTTTACACTCTGGAGATAATTTGCATTCCTTACGGTTTTTACTGTTTTTGCAGGCTTTACAGTTTCTACAAGTAAAAATCCCTGAATGCCTAAAGTTCTCACGGGTGACGGCTCAACTGCCCTGCATAAAGTGTCTTTCAGTGACTTCGTTTTTTTAAACGTGATCTGCGGAAAGGATCCCACACTGTCTGCTAAATCTTTGTCAGTTTGTAAGACTGGCCAGTACTTGTTGATGCTTTTACGAACTTCTTGGGCTTGTCTATGGTATGAGGTGATGAATCTAATTTTTGATCAGAACTAACATCTTTCCTCTCTTTATCAACCAAAAGTGACTCTCTTGACCGGTTATCTACCTCTAGACTTGCTTTATTAATGACTGATACAGAATATCCTCGCTCTAGAAATCTCTGCCTCATTACTTGTTTTTCATTAACATAGCTTTCTTGTGTACTGCAATTACGCTTAGCTCGTATCAACTCACCTAAAGGTATGCTGTTAATCAATGTGTTAGGATGGCAGCTACGCGCATGTAACAGGCTATTGCCTGCTGTTGTTTTCCTGAAAAGAGAACTTTCCAGTTTGTTGTCATGAATGGACAGTTTCAAATCTAAGAACTCTAGAGTCTCTCTTGACCAATTTTTTGTGAAATGTAGATTGAAGTTATTGATATTCAGAGTTTCAACAAACTCATTAGCTTCTTTCTCGTCACCTTTCCATACACAAAAAATATCATCGATGTAGCGAGTCCACATCACCACTTTGTTATCAAAGGCTCTAACATTTTTAACCACCTCTGCTTCCCAAAATCCAAGATAGAGACCCGCAAACGATGGGGCAAAGCACGTCCCCATCGAAGTCCAAGAGTTTGTTTAAATATTTTGTTGTCAAAAACAAAATAATTTTGTTTCAGACACACTGACATCATTTCCATCAACATTTCCGTGTGGAAAAAGTATGATATGGATCTTTCATTAAGGAAATGTCTGCAGGCTTTCAGTCCTAAATCGTGGGGGATACAAGTATACAAACTTGTTATATCTAATGTGAGTAGAGAGTACTCGCTCATCCATTTTAAAGTGTCTAGGCGTCTTAAAAACTGCCCGTGTCTTTAACATATGAAGGAAGCTGTGTCACATATGTCTGTAAGAAAAAGTCAACGTATCTTGACGTATTTTCCAAACAACTCCCCTGGAAGAAACAATCGGTCTGCCAGGGGGTCCTTCGGGTCCTTATGAATTTTAGGCAGTAGGTATAACGCCGGTAAAGTAGGAAATTTACACAACAAAAAATTAAACTCATCCTTCTCTAACAATCCTCTTTCTTTCCATTCCTCAAGCTGTGTGTGGTACATTTTAATTGAGTGTTCATATTCCATTCTGTTGCTTCTACTGTACTTAGCACTATCAGATAACTGTTTTAAACCTTCTTCAGTATATTTTTGTCTAGATTGCACCACTACATTGCCTCCTTTATCCGATTTTTTAATGACAATTGTAGTGTCATTTTTAAGATTCTCAATTGCATAAGTTTGTGCCTGTGTCACATTGTTCCAACTTTTCCACTTTTTTTTAGAGAGTTTCTCAAACTCTTGAACAACACCTTTTCAAAGACATCAATTGCCTCATTTTTAATTTGTGGCAAAAAAATGGACTTAGGCCTAAATTTCGTTTGTGCGGTAAAATCTAGAGGAATATTCTCACTCATTAAATTACCAATAGGGTCATTTCCAACCTCCACATCATCAGCTAGTACATTCAATGTATGTAAAAGATCAACATCTTTAATGCTTATCTTACTCGGACTCTCTCTGCCATCAGCAATACTATTTACCACCTTTGTGGCGAACCATTTTTTAATACGTAATTTACGTGTAAAATGAAATAAGTCAATGCGACTCTGAGTGTAATTAAAATTATTAGAAGGACAAAATGTTAACCCCAACGACAAAAGTTCTACCTCATAGTTGCTCAAAGTCCGATCCGACAGGTTGATCACAGTCTTCACATCCATTATTTCATTTTGGTTTGGCCCCTTGTACGGCTTCCCACAGGGCTTCCCAGCTCGCCAAGCGATGACTGATTTCTTTTGTCTCTTGCGCCTTTGTTTTCTCTTCCACGACCTCGAAATCCTCCCTGCTTGTTGGCTGTTTGTCTTCCTTTGGCCATCATGCTGAATTCGGTTAAAATGCTGGTTTTTACTCCATCAAACTCAGATACATTTGATATATCACTTCCACTGATCACACTACCATCTGTGGTACTTTCAGCGCCTGACTGATCTCCCAAGCTTTCAGTTGGTTTAGGTACATTCGTTATATTAATGGCTGAAGGAGAGGTTACATTTCGCAGCTTGTCATACCTTTTAGCAAATGTGAGAATCTGCCCTTTTTGGTAATCAACCAAATCGCGTTGGAATTTACGCTGTTTTCTGAGTTTGATGTCTTCTTCCGTTTTATCAAGATTGCGTTCGATTTTGTCCATTTCCTTCTGGAATTCCTCATGTTCGCACTGTCCTTTTAATTCTGATGAGATGGCTTCGATAATCTCAGTCTGTTTATCACAGTCTTTCCGTGCAAATTTGACCAATAACTTTAACATAATCACTGAACAATTGTGGTTATTACTGGCCCATTCATTCACCAGCTCTGGTTCTGGATCATTGAAAGTTGGTGTTATAAAGATCCGGAGTCCTCGTGGTATTCTCCCAACATCAACGTACTTTTGGAGGGTTGTTGCCTCCCACCATTTATTTTGTTCAGTTTTTAAAGCTTTCCATAATCGGTCCCAAAGCTGTCTTTTATTTGATGCGCCTGATGAACTGCTTGCCTGCGCATTTGTCTCAGTATTTTCACTTCCATTGAAGTGTTCGAACATTTTGCCAGCAGCTTCTGACCTTTTGACATTCCTGGTAACTGACATAAAGATTCCTGTTTGAATTACACCGCTCTCTCTGCGGTGCCGCTTTACTTGGAACCTCACAGCTGAAATAGCTTTAATCACAGCCTAGACAGCCGCCTGCTGAGTGTTAGTATTCAAGGGGAATTCGTTCCCCCTCTGCAAATGCGCCAGGGGGCGCGTTTGCAGAGTGGTGAAGGAAGGGGGCGGGGCCTGCGGGCCCGATCGTTTTTAAAAAAAATTTGGGGGGAGGGGGCCGCGTGGCCCCCTCCCGGGCCACTACTTGCCCCGGGGACCCCATCCCCCGGGGCTGGCCCTCTCGTTGGGGACTGTGGGGGTCCCCAATCCCCCACAGTCCCGCCGGCTCCCGTGTCCTACGGGAGCCGGCATTGCTACACATGGGGAGCTGCTAAGATGCAGCTCCCCATGTGGAAAGCAGTCGGCTTTGGATATTGGAAGAGAGAGCAGGTTTCCTGCTCTCTCTTCCAATATCCAAAGCAAGTTTGCAATGACAGGACGGGAGCCGCGAGGCTCCCGTCCTGTCATTGCAAACAGCAGTGTCCCGGGGACACTGCAGGAGCCGGCCCTGGGGGGTGGTGGTCCCCAGGGCCATCAAGGGCTCCAGGAGGGGGGCCGCGCGGCCCCCTCCCATTCAGTGCACAGCCCGGGGAGGTGGTGGTCCCTGGGGCTCTGGGGGTCCAAAGCGGACCCCCATTGTAATTTTCTTAGTGCCCCGGGAGGTGGTGGTCCCGGGCGTGTGGGGGCTGGAGCCCCCCACACAGGTTTTTAATAAAAAAAGAAGCCCCGGGAGGTGGTGGCCCCCGGGGCTTGAGAGCCCTTAGAGGCCCCCACACATAAAATTAACCCCCCCAGCATGCCCCCGGGACTTGGCCCACCCGGGGGCAATTAACTATCGAAGCGCGGGAGACCGCGCTTGATTTTTTTTTTCGGCAGGATTCGCTCATCCTGCCGATTTTTAAAAAAATTTTTTTTTGCCCAGGGGGTCCTTGTGGGACCCCTGAGCAAACCTAGGGGTCAGGGTGTTTCTACCCTGCCCCCTTTGTGCACTTTGCGCACTTGTTTCTGTCCCTCGGTTCTACCGAGGGACAAAATGGCTGCCAACATTTTCTGAATCGGAATGTTGACAGCCAGCTGACAGCCAATTAACATGCAGCTCGTGATCGGGAGGGTGCAGCGGACCCTACTCGTCCCTAGATATCACTAACTTTTTACTTTTCATTTTCTCAGCAACTACTGAACGGATTTACACCATTTAACAAAAGGGTTCTTTCTGAACCAAGAACTACCTCTTTGCCAAATTTGGTGTAATTCCGTTCAGCAGTTCGGGCTGTAGCCGTGTCTAAAGTTTCCTATGGGAAAATGCATGGGGAAAACGCGTTTTGGGACCCCCTTTTTCTCGGCCCCCGCTTGACGTATCACCCCGAGACTTTCAGGGTAGGAGCGGACCGGAGCGCCCCACGAAGTTTGAAAATTTCGCGAAGATACGTCAACCGGCAAGAGAGTTATTTCAAATAGAATGTCGCGGATTTCCTATGGATAATAGGTTGTAACTATAACTATCTACTGGCGACCGCCAGTAGATAATATATATATATATATATATATATATATATATATATATATATATATATATATATATATATATATATATCATCAAATGTTTTCTCTAGGGTGGCCTTTATGAAATGTATATACATCCATTTTAGCCAGGGACCCTTTCTTTCTGGAGGCCTTTTTATAAAAAAAATGTGTTTCCCACAATGGGGGACAAACACCTTCTATGCCTTTCGGTGGGGTAAGGAGTTCGCTGGTCCTTTCTGGGCACCGGCAAAATCTCTAATGAGTTAGCCCTATGTTTACTTCATGAATATATATATATATATATATACATTTAGATTTTAAAAACCTTAAAAATTCACGGAAAAAACCAAAGGTTACAGGGATGTTATAGTTAGGCTGACATTTCACTCGTACAAAACCAGAGAAATTCAGCCGTTATAGATAGCTGAGCTAACTATAACTTGCACCCCTACAATGCACAGCTTAGGACCTCACATTTTACATCACTCATGACATGGTCAGTGACATCACTAATGACATCACTGATGACATCTCAAATGACATCACAGAAGACATAAGTGATGACATCATCCAGTGACTGTGAGTATTTTTCAAAAGTTTATGAGTGTTAATTATATATATATATATATCAAGGTGTATTGGTGTATCAGTGGGAGTATGAGTGACTGTATGGATGACTCAGTGGGTGCGTGACTGACTGAGTGAGTGATTAGGTGTCTCAGTGAATGTATGGGTGAGTGACTGGTTGTGGGAATGTGTGTATGTGTCTGTCAGTTGATGTCTAAGTGGGTGTACGAGTGTGTTAGTGGGTACATGAATGGCTATAGGAGTGGTTCATTGGTTGTCTGACTACGTCTATGGTTGTCTGGGTATCTGTGTTTGTGGGTGAGGAGGTGTTTGACTGCCTGTATTTATCAGTGAGTGGGTGAGACAGTGACTGTATGGGATACTGCTGCATGTGTGAGAAGTTATATGGGAGAGTGAGTATCTGTATGGCTGTGTCAGTGAATAAGTGCATGTGTCAGTATGGGTGAGTAACTGAGCATGTGAAAAGCAGTATACGTGAGTGATGGGGTATATGAGTGACTATATGCGCGAGTGAGTGAATATGAGAGTGGCTATAAATATGAGTGAATGCTTCTGTCAGTGACTGTATAGCTGAGTGAGTATGTGTTACTATTTGTATGAGTAAGTAAGTGCATGGGTGTGTAACTGTTTGGGTGAGTACGTGGCTGTATGATTGACTGTATGGGTGAGTGTCTAGGTGTGTGAGTAGTTCTATGAGTGACTCACTCAATATGTGAGCATCAGTATGGCTGTATGAGTGGATATGTCAATGGCTGTATTAGTGAGTGAGTGGGTCTATGAGTGGCAGTATGGGTGAGCGAGTGGATGTGTGTATAGATCAATGAATCAGGGAGTGGGTGTGTAAGTACTGGTAGGGCTCTGTGAATGGGTTTGTGAATGGTTGTGTGGGAGTGGCAGTGGCGGAATATAAAAGATACTATAGGGGTGTGAGTGGGTGCGTCAGAGATGCTGTGCATGAAGTCATCACTGATGTCATTTGAGATGTCGTCAGTGATGTCACTGACCATGTCATGAGTGATGTAATATGTGAGGTCATAAGCAGTGCTTTTCGGGGGCGTGAGTTATAGTTAGCTCAGCTAACTATAACTGCTGAATTTCTCTGGTTTTGTACGAGTGAAATACCAGCCTAACTATAACATCCATGTAGCCTTTGATTTTTTTCAGTGAATTTTTAAGGTTTTTTTAAATGCTAATTTCTACCTATAATGCCCTTGAAACCTTTGTTTTTCTCAGTGTATATATATATATAGATATATCTATATATAGATATGTATCTCTATATATCTATCTATATATATATACATACATGTATGTGTGGAGTGAAGGAGTTCGCTGGTCATTTCCGGGCACCGGCAAAATCTCTGAAGTAGCCCTGTGTTTACTTCTTGAATATGCATGGGACATCACTAATTATGTTTTACAGTTATTTGATGGGCCTGAGAGGGATTCCCTGGCCCCTCCCATGTCCATCCAAAGATTGAGGTGGTGGACAGGTCTACAGGAGAGACTGATGGTGGGAGGGAGGGATGTAGAAGTGTGGCCCAGGTCTTCCCACACCTACCACACCATTACCCCTACTGCACCTACAGAAGAAATGAAACAGGGGGAGAGGATTGGAATGGAATGGGGTAGGATTGTTCCCAGACCCTCCCCTTGCAGTTGCCACTGCCTTATTTCAGTTCAGAAACCTCCTTCATATCCCAGTGCTACTCTGTCCAGAAAAGAAAAGCTAAAAGAAAGAACAGTGTCTGTTCCCCAGCAAGGAGCAATTTGCTCTTTGGATTTTCTTTCAACCCCTTTCTGGGCAACAGACACCGTGTTGCATTCTAGCAAGGAGTCAGATGCTGGTTTTTTTGTTGTCCTGTCTCCTTGCTGGGGTGCAAAAACACACATGTCTTCACACAAGCAATGACTCAGATGCTGTTGTGATTGTGATACATGCTCACAAATGTGATTGGCAACAAGCATTGGCAAAGTTAATAGCCTGACTTTTTAGAGACCTGGACTATTGACTATTGCTTCATTATTCCTGCCTTTAGGTTTTATTTTTTACACGTCCCTGTGACAATCTATCCACCATAGTTTACCAGAGTGTTAAAGTTCTAATCACAAAATTCAGTTTAAACTCAGACCTCAGGCACTCCGCACCGCAGCCCTGGTCTCACTGAAGCTGCTGGACGACCGTCACCGAGTGGTTGCCTGCACCGGGACTTGAGGGCACCGCACACCGCACCGCTACGCTTCACATCGCAACCACGACAGTTCCCTTTACCGGCCTACACCGACCCAGTAGACCAGAGCCAAAGGTACTGTTTACGAGTCTGCTGACACTAACGCTGGTCTGCACCGATGCGGTTAGACAGAACTGTTGGATTCTGTTGTTTTCAGCACCGCGATAGCCCCGAACTTAGCTACCAGCTTCAAGGAACTGCATTTTAAAGTCATTCTTGCAAAGTGCATATTTTTAATTACTGTATGTTGGTCTTTTATTGTTTTGGTCTTGTTTGCCCAGGACAATATTGGTTATTTTTCTAAAACTGGTGTGGTGTCCTTTTGTAGCGTTTTCACTTTATTACTGGTGGTTATGTGCAAATGCTTTACACACTGCCTCTGAGATAAGCCTGACTGCTCATGCCAATCTACCAAGGGGGTGAGCAGGGGTTATTTCAGTAGTGTATCCCCCTTATCCTGACTAGAAGGAAGGGTCCCTATTTGGACAAAGGTGCAAACATTTTCAACTAGAGACCTGCATTTTCAACACCTATCTTTCAGATAATGCTCCCCCAGGAGAAATTTATGAATATTTATTCTTATGTGCAGCCATCAAAACTTGACTTTCTCCATAGGCTGAATTCATGATAATGCATAACTCAATTAATCTTGGCTACGTGTGCTTGGTCATGGTATCAAGAAGCCCCTTTAGCGGCACACGTCTAGATGCATTTACATTTTTTAAGTATTTTTCCTAAATAACTATTTCCCAAGTTCCACAATGTCTGAGTACCAAGCCACCCCTCCTTCTGTTTTTTTTTATTTAATAAATTTTATTTTTTTCCCTTTTTAAACACATACAACTTAAACATAAATCAATATTGCTGCTACATCATCAAGAACTTAAGATATTGACAGTCCTACAAAAATACAAAAAAAGTAGAGAGAGCAGTACAACAAATAATATAACAATCAATGGTTATACTATTTGACTAAATAACCTGGGTTGTCAAACTTATATATCTCTATATACATATCATAGATATTTAATACATTATTGTCTTGTTACATTTCATTTCATTTAAGAACAAATAAACCAATCCAAAGCTTTAAGATATAAAAAACTGCAAAGGGATACATATATCACTCTCAGTACTTTAGTCAACTAGGTCTGCAATGGGGGCCCAAATTCGCTGTCCCAGCGCTTTCTTCCTTCGTCCTCTCAATTTATATATTGATGACTCGATGTTATATATAGCAAATAATTTTGCACGCCAGTTATAGAAGGTTGGAGGATCGGCACTTATCCATTGGGACGTAATACACAAACGGGCAATTGCCATAGCTATAAAAACAAAGCCTGTCTCAGATTTTACCCTGCTATCTGTATCAGTATTATTCCCTACTCCCAAGATAAGGAGAGTCGGTGTAACAGAGACTGATATCCCCAGAATCGTAGCTAAGAATGTTTCTATGTCATGTATAAAAGTGGCTAATTTTGGACAGGAATAAAACATGTGGACAGTGTCCGCTGCCTGGAGATCACATCTGTTACATTTCCCTCCTCTCAATCCCTTCCATTTGATGATCTTTGCAGGGGTATAATACAAGTCGAAGACTGACATGAAATGTTGGCTCTTAAGGCTCCCAGTAATTAAGATCTGACTAGCCAACATGAGGGAGTCCTCCATATCTATTGCTCCCTCCCCAAGCTTTCTTGCCCATTTATCAGAATATACACCCAGATCATCAGGAAAGGAATCAAGCAGCATATGATAGATCTTTCCTAACCTGAATTTCTTTTGTACAGCTTCCACCAGAGGTATTTTCCCAAAATTTGATACCGTTCTACGCCTGTTTTCCCCAAGAAACTCCCTATCTGTAAATATTTAAAAAAATGGCCCCTAAGGAGACCATATTTTTCCCGTAATTTTTCAAATATTAACAGTTGCCCATCTTTATAAAGGTCCCCCAGCTGACAGATACCTTTACTAGCCCATTCAAAGGTGACTTGGTCCCGAAATATTGGTGGGAGTAATCCTGTAGCTGCAAATGGAGTATATACATTTAGATTGGAAATCTTAAACTTCCTCCGAATCTGTTTCCACACCTTATATGCTGCTTTCACGATTTTAAATCTGGTCTTTTTATAGTAGCTAGGCTCTAGAATCGACACTAAGCAACCATTCACTTGGCTCCCCAGCCCAAACTCATATATGGACGGGCTAGTCTCTATAGATAAGACAGCCTTGGTTCCAACTAAGAGGACACCCATATGTTGTAGAATAGCAGCCCAATAATACAGCAGGAAGCTAGGGATAGCCAGACCCCCCCGTTGTTTTGGAAGCATCATCCATTTAGCCGCTCTTCTGGACCGGCGATAGCCCCATAGAAACCTAGAGCAAACCCTCTCTAACTTTATAAAACAAGAAGAGGGAAATTCAAGAGGAATGGTCCTAAAAAGATACAGAAATTTAGGTAAGATTGACATCTTAATGACATTGCTTCTCCCATAAAGGGAAATATGTAAATGGTCCAATCTCTCTAATTTCTTATTAGTACTTTCAATTATTGGGCTAATATTTAAATCAGGTATTCTATCAACCGTGGCTGTAATTATAATACCCAAATAGGTAGCTGTTGAAACAACTGGAAAATCCGGGGGCAGATTATACCTGAACTAATAATTTGAGTCTTGTCCACATTTAGCTTATATCCTGACAAAGCGCCGAACTGGGCTGCTAGATTTTTTACCACAGAAAAGGCAGAGACAACATCACTCGTAAGGACCGCAATGTCGTCTGCGTATGCCAGTGCTCTGTACTCGATCTCCCCAATCCTAACCGCTTTAATATGGGTGCATAACTCCAATTTTCTCAAAAAGGATCTATATACAAAGCAAAAAGCAGGGGTGAGCAGGGACACCCCTGCCTCGTACCTCTGCTAATAGTAAGTGGCTTAGACTCCTGCCCTGCAATCCGAATTACAGCCTCTGGAAATAAATACATTGCCTTAATTGCTTGTACGAAGCCACTACCTATCCCCTTCCAGCATATGACAGACCACAGGAACCGCCAGGAGACCCTATCGAACGCTTTCTCGGCGTCCAAGAGGAGAACCCCCAGCGGTGACCCCGTGGCCTGTGCCCAGTCCAGAAGGGCAATCACCCGGCGGACATGGTCCGCCGTGTCCCTTCCTGGAATAAACCCATGTTGATGTAACGATACCAGAGGGGTAATGACATTTCCCAGTCTTACTGCTAAAAGTTTCGAGTAGATTTTGCTGTCACAGTTAATCAAAGTGATAGGCCTATAAGAGGCTGGGTCTAATTCTGGCTTGTTTTTTTTTCTAAAGACAATGATTGTTGTCTTACGCCAGGAGTCTGGAATAAGATCTTTTTCCCGTGCCTGTTCAAATAAAAGTATAAGATTTTGTTTAAGTACTTGTCGAAATGTTCTATAAAATTCCAGAGGAATACCATCTGGACCAGTAGCTTTTCCCATGGCTAAAGATGTAATTGCCAGTTCTATTTCTTCCCAAGTGAACCGGGCTTCCAATATCTCATTTTGCTCCTGCGTGACCTTCAATGTTTCCATGCCATTAAAAAAACCGTCCTGGGGATCTGTCTCTGTCATGTCAGGTCCCTCAGTATATAGTTGACTATAGAACTTCCGAAAAACGTTAAGAATTCCTGCCGGAGAGTCCTGAACCTGCCCTGTATGATCCTTGATTTTACAGATACGGTTGGCTATCTCACGCTGGTATAGCCGTTTAGCTAAAACCCTACCAGTATTTTCTCCCAGTTGATATGATTCGACCCTCTGCTGTTTATACTTAGCTGCCACCTCCGTACCAAAATGACGATGTATTTTAGATTTTATAATAGCAATATGCTGGTGACATTCCTCTGTACTTGTACCCCTCTGAATTCTACTCATTAATTCATACTCTGCTATCTTTAATTGTTCTACCAAATTCTTAATTTCCCTCTGTAGAGTTTTTGACGAGTTATAGAAAAGCTCAAAGTTTCCCCACGAACAGCTGCTTTGAAAGCGTCCCACACAATACCAACAGAGGCTGTATTATGATTAATTGAAAGAAATTCTTCTATCCATTTAGCCATATGGGTACAGTATGTTTCGTCAAGTAGAAGTTTCCTTTCAAAAGTCCAAGGCCGCTGGATTCTTGGCATACCACTTAAAGGAATTTCAATCGTTAAAGGATTATGATCTGATATGGTTCTTGGAAAAACCTCAATCTGACTTATCTCTGCCAATTGTTTAGACAAAAAAAAATAATCTAGCCGAACTAGCTTGTTGTGGGGAGCTGAATAAAACGTAAACCCAGGATCGGGTGATCTGAGTTTATGCCAACAATCTAGTAGTCCAACCTCCTTCATCATTCCTTGAAGTGCTTTAAAAACTCTGACTTTCCTGCCTTGATATGGAAGAGTGTCATATATATTGAATTTGCTATCTAAATGGATATTAAAATCACCGCAACATATCAAGGGGTGCGGCCATAAAGCGAGTTCGACGCTTAAAAAGTTTAAGGTATCCGGGTCATCTAAATTAGATCCATAAATTGAACACAGTGTCATAGAAATATTTTCTACCATAATTTCAACAATGGCCCACCGACCCAAATTATCTGCTTTAGCTCGTTTACATAAACCCACCCCTTGTCGAGCTAAAATAGCCACCCCCTAATTGTAGTCCCCTGCCGGGTACATACCAACACTTCCATCCCAAGATCCCTCATCCATCCCCGCTTACCCCACGGTATATGGGTCTCCTGAATACATAGCACATCAATCTGCATAAACCGAATCTGTTTTGCTAACATACCCCGCTTTTTCCTATCATTGAGACCACATATATTAAAAGAGCAGATCCGCAAGTTACCCATCATCCTTGTAGTTTATAGCAACCAAATCACCCTTTGCACTGTGACACAGATTATTGAACACGATAGTAGAACATGCTTCGTATTTCCATATAGCAGCAAAATAGCACCAGAAAAAAAAAGGGAAAAAATAAAAAAAAATAAAAACAAATTACCCCCACCATTCCCCCTCCCCAACCCCCCCACACCCTTAACCCCGATCCTCCCTCCCCCCTCCACCAGAGCCCCTCCCTTCCACCCATCTCATGAGGCGTAAGGACCACCAGTCCTCTGTGATGGAGAGCTGACTTCTCTCCCCCTCTCTCCTGAATTCTCGCCCCCCACCACAGAAAGAAGTAAGGAAAGAAAAAAAAATCTCCTCCGTTACAGTAAATCGAATGTGGCAAAAGACTTCCATTAACCAATATAGGCCTGAACCAGAATAAGTGTAGATTGCAATAAATCAAAAATAGACCTCCTGCCTATCCTACAGTGTATGTAAAAATTCCTTTGCTACAGCTTCAGACAAAAAGAATTTCGCCTCCCCCTTAACCACTACTTTCAGCTTAGCAGGGTTCAAAAGAAACACCTGAGCCCCTTTTTCCTGGAATCGTGGGATTAATTGGCGAAACTGCCATCTTTTCTCAACTGTTGCTGGACAATAATCAGGTCTCACAAAAAAATCACATCCTTTCCCTGCCCTTTTCCTATCTGGTCTTGCTAGATCATACAACGCCTCTCTAGCCAAAAAGTTGTTAAGACAGATAAGAATAGCACGGGGCTTTTCAGCAGTTAATCCAGTCTTTTTATGTTGATTAAACGGAAACCGGTGGGCTCTTTGAATCTCGATTTTCCAGTCCCATTGCTTCAATTCGGGAAATGCCACAATAAAGAGTTCTACAACAAATTGACGAGTATCCGTGCCTTCTTTGCCTTCTGGGATACCCAGTACCCGGAGATTGTTTCTCCTTGAGCGATTCTCCAAGTCGGTCAGTTTCCATAATGTATCCGCTTTCTGGGTTACTAAAGAATGAGTAATGGCCTTCTGCGTAGTTAATCCATCCTCCAAAAAAGAAATTCTGGTTTCGGCCTCTCCGATTCTGGCAGCAGAGTCAGAGCAGGTCTTAGCAACTCTACGTATTGAGTTTTGTAATTTCCGGTATGCACCTTGGGTACGTACACTTTCTGCACGAGTCTCCTCCCTATGGGCAAGGATGCTCTGGTAGATAGTGGAGAGAGTTATTTCACTAGAGATGGCTTGTTCTGAGCTTGAGCCTCCTAAATCTGCCATTCCATGACTTATGCCATTTCCACCCAGTTGAGAGGAAAAGAATAGTCCCAGACCATTGAACCGGCTAAGTCAGAAGCCTTATCTAGAATCGGGGCATCATGTTCTCTTTTCCGGACGGTTGCAGAAATATGGGGCGAGTTCTCCCCCAACTCCCCCTCATCCAAGTGGATACTGCTTGTATCACTCTCCTCCTCAACGCAGTCTCTCCCAAGGCTTTCGTCCCCTGAAGAGATAGATGGATCGGACATGGAATAGAATTTATCCCCTGAGTCCCCCTCCTTCACAGAACCCATAGCACAAACTTCTTCAGCTTCTTCAACTTGGTGGTCAGAGAAAGGTTTCTTTGTTGTTAAATCTGAACTTAATCCATTTAGCACACTCCCCTGGCCACCACTTGAGGGGACTACATTACCCATAAGGCATTGTTCCTGTATTTTAGTTCTTGTCCCAACAGTTTCTGACTCATTGATCACTACCAGACCGTCATAACTTGTTTCGGATCTGGTAGATTTAAATTCCTCGAGTGCTCCACCCTGCCCCGTTGCCCCCTCAGAGTTATCGGCAATTACATTATTAAGTTCTATCCCATCAGAGATCGAAATACCTTGGGTCAGCGTTTCCTCTGATGCCTCCAGTGTTTCTGCCGGTAGAGCAGGGGGCGTTGCTTGTTTTACTAAAAGTTTCTCCCCAGAGAGCGAGTCTTCAATGTTCTTGTTTTTCTGATTATGTGCTTTAAACATTGAGGAGACTGTTGTCGCGCGCGCACAGAAGCACTTCTTCCGCCAGCCCGGTCTGCCGTTCCACCCGTTCCCGGCCGGCCAGCTGTTGTCCCTGTGACCGACCGGGTTGTCTCAGCATCCAGATCTGCTCTTCCAGGGCTTCCCGCTCCCGCCGGGCGCCTCGGGTCTTCGATCCTCTTCCCGTGTTTTTGGGTGCCATCGGAGCCGTCGGAGCCGTCGCACAGCGCTGAGTCGTAGCCACAGCTGCACAGAAAAGCGGACTGGCAGAAATCAGCCAAAAAGGTGCTGGGAATTCAAGACGCCATAGCCACGAGCGCCAAATCATGCCAGAAGGTATTAATTCTTTCCCTTCTATTGTCACATTACTTCAGACCACACACATAGAGGGGGGAGCGTTGGTCAGGAGAGCATCGAGAGTCAGCTTCACTCGGCCAGCATAGCGGCCGCCATCTTGCCCCAATGCCACCCCTCCTTCTGAACATCAATTATGTCTGGCTTTTGTATAAAGCAAATTCTGTTATACCACATCATAGTCTCTGAATGCTCGGCATTCTTACCTTTATTGTTCCTCTATTTTTACATGAATATTCTGACTGGCAAAACAGAAGAGCAACCATTGTATTATTGCCACAGGCACTTGAGGTAGAGTTAAGGTTAAAAAAACAGTCAAGTATGCAAAGCTTGCCAAAAACAAAATATATTGGATTTGTTTTGAAACTGCTTCTCTCTCCCCATCTTGCATAAAATTGTTGTGCCTTTAGTCATTATTTCTGAAAAGATAATACTCCTTTCTTAACAGCCCGGATTTATTGCATTGTGAGCAGCTCACACTTTTAAATTGCCATTGTAAGCAAAGCAGCAGTGATGTGTTTATTCTTCTGAAATTGATATACAGCACCACAGTGTTCTAGTGAGAAATATGGTCGATTTCAGGCTTGTGAATGTTTGCCTTAGCTTTAAATTGGTCGTTTTGTCTCTTTCTCGAGCTGGATTGTCATTACTGTGCTAAAATCAGACAAAAGCTAAACCTTAATGCTTATGCTTTTAGTTTAGATTACTTTGGAAGTACTTAGCAAACTAAGGCCCTATCACCCTGGGTTTATTGCTTATGTTCCACGTCTAGGACCTTAAAGGATTAGTCAGAGACCAGAAACAAGATTTGAAAATTTGTGCCAGTCTTTTTTTCAACGTTGACCATTTTTTATGGGGCAGTTCGATGCATGCTCTAGTGGACAGAGCGTCTTGGATGATGATTCCCTATGTAAGAAAGTATGCGGTGTGAACATGCCCAAAAGATCAAGTGTTAAACATGGAGTCCTTGGCGTGACTTGCCCTGAATTTTTGCCTTCAGTCCCCCTTTTTGCACTGTTTTGCAGATATCATTTCGCTGGCTTTAGTAACCTGGGCACTTTACCACTGCAACCCCATACTAAAGTGCATGTTCTCTATACCTAAAACATGGTAACATTGGCTTATCCACAACTGGCATATTTCGTTTACTTATAAGTCCCTAGAAAAGTTAACTTAATGTGCCCAGGTCCTGTAAACTAAATGCTACTAGTGAGCCTGCAGCACTAATTGTGCCACCCACTTAAGTAACCCTTTAAACATGTCTCAGGCTGTGTGTGCAGTTTTAAACTGCCATGTCATCCTGACAAGTTAACTCACTTACCAGGTCCAAACCGTCCTTTTGATTGCATATAAGCTACCCCTAAGATAGCCCATGGGAGGGGTGCAGTGTATTTAAAAAGTGGGACATGTTTTTTAATTTGCACTTGCCCTGGTAGTGAAATACTCTTAAATTCGTTTTTCACTACTGCAAGGCCTATCTCTCCATAGGATAACCTTGGGATTGCTTTATCACATGTTATAGGAGTAATTTCCAGTTGGGAAAACATGGGACCCCCAAATTTGGTTCATCTGGAATCACAATTTAAAATCACAACTTATGGTAAAGTTGGATTTTCAATTGCAGTTCTGGAAATGCCACTTTTATAAAAATTGCATTTTCTTACTATAACCATTAGGTGCCTTCTGCTTGTCTCTGACTACACGTCTGGGGTGGGTGACAGCTGGCTTTGTGCATTCCCTCTAGACAGCCACACTGAAAGGGAGCATAGGTGTGACTGACGGTCATCCACATCCTGATAGGCCATCCTGGACAGCATGGAAGGGAGGAGCTGACAGTTACACCTGAAAGAGCTGTGTCCTGTCCCCACACAAAATGCTGCATACCCCCTGTAGTGAGTCTGGAGCCAGGGCAGGAAAAGCAGGGACTTGTGCACTATCTCTTTGAAGTCTCCCTCAATTGAAAAGGCTCAACTTGGTATAAGGACATTCTAACTGTAAGAAGTACTGCTGCACTGCTAGAGGGCATGCCACCCTGCTGGACTGCTTTGCTGTGCTGGCCTGCTTCCTGCTGTCCTCTTGCTTGGGAGTGAGAAGGACTGGACCTGCATCTCTACATCCCATGTTATGTTATGTTATGTTAAAAATATTTATAGAGCGCACTAACACCAGGCGGTTTCATGGCGCTAAGAGCGGAGAGGCGACAGTAGTAAGATGACAGAAGCTTTACTCATATGCCTGAGAGAACATGAGGGTCTTAAGAAGTGTTCTAAATTGGGCGTAAGAGGTTACTAACCTCAGTCCAGTGGGAAGAGAGTTCCAGAATTGAGGGGCCAGAAAAGAGAATCCAAGACCACCGTGTTTCTTGCGTTTAAAAGTGGGGGTGGTGAGCAGATTCAGATGGGAGGAGCGAAGTTCGCGAGAGGGGGCATAGTGATGGATCCTAGATGAAATGAATGCTGGGCCATGGCCGGCAAGGGCTTTGAAGATGGTGCAACCCAATTTAAATGCACAGCGTTTAGCCACCGGAAGCCAATGGAGGCTCTTCATCAGGGGGCGGACATGTTGATGTCTAGGTTGATGAAAAATGAGCCTGGCTGCTTGATTTTGTACCAGTTGCAAACGGTGGAGTTGGTATGCCGGAATACCGACATAGAGCGAGTTGGCATAATCAACACGAGAGATAACCAAGGCCAGAATGACTAAGGTCAAGGCCTCGGTGGTCAGAAATCTACAGATCTTCCGAATTCTGCATAGATGGAAAAAGCAGGTAGATACCACTGCACTAATCTGAGATTGCATAGACAAATCGTTGCTGATTATGACCCCTAGACTTTTTACTGATTTTACTGGGCGAGGCGGACTACCTAGGAGAGGAGGCCAGAAATTAGAATTCCAAGGGTTGGCGATACCTCCAGTCAGGATCAGCTCAGTTTTATCAGGGTTAAGTTTTAATTGTTTAGCATTCATCCATTCGCTAATATAGCTCATGGTGGACTGGAAATTGGATACTGAGGTGCTGGAAGAGTCAATTTCGAACACCAGCTGGAGGTCGTCTGCAGAGTTAAAAGTTACAGCTGTACTTTTGCGCAAAGACCAGATCAAAGGTAGCATGTACAGATTAAACAAGAGAGGCGAGAGGGAGGAACCCTGGGATACCCCACAAGACAGCCTAGCTTTTTTGGCTGAGAAGTTGGCAAGATGGACTGCCTGAGATCGGTTGTGTAGGAAAGAGGAGATCCACTTCAGAGCCAGGCCCTGGATGCCAGCATTACTGACACGATCGATCAGGAGATCATGATCGACCATGTCAAAAGCGGCTGACAAATCCAGAAGTACCAGGGCCTGGGTGATGTTTTTATCGGCCCCACTCCTAAGCTCGTCCATAACTGCTAGGATAACTGACTCCGTGGAGTGAGCTGGTCTAAAACCTGCCTGATGGAGATCGAGGAACTGAGAATGCTCAATAAATGAGCTCAGACAGTTTGCTACATGGGCCTCTAAGATCTTACTAAGATAGGGGAGTAAAGAAATTGGGCGGAAGTTGCTCAGGACCAGGGGGTCAGCGTTGGGTTTCTTCAGGATAGGGACAATTTCAGCATGTTTAAAAGTGTCTGGGACAGTGCCTTGATTAAGAGAATTGTTAAGGAGTGAGAGGGGCGGATCTGGGCAGGTAAAGAAAGCCTCTTGTAGGATATGAGGGGGGCAGCAGTCAGTAGGGAGCCTGATCCAATTTTTTTAGTAGGACAAAAAACTCTTCCCTAGAGATCGGGGGATTTGATCCAACACAAAGGGATTTTTACATGTGATAGGGGAGGCGGTTGAGAGTGTGGGAGAAGGAATACTGCTTTTAATGGTGGCAATTTTCTCGATGAAGTACGAGTTCAGGAGTCACACAGTGAATGTGAGGGGACAGGTTTAACTATCATTCTGTCAGGTTGTGTAAGCTCATCGACTATAGAGAAAATATCCTTGGTCTTAGTAGCTGAGTTCATAATTTTAGAGGAGAAGTAAGTTGCCTTGGTCTGGAGGATAGAGTTTTTATAGTTTTTTAGCAGGGTAGCATAGATGGCTTTTTTTCAGGGGCATAATCTCGTCTCCAACTGCGCTCGGCTTGCCTAAGGGCCAATTTTTTATTTTCAAATCGTCAGAGAACCAGCGTTGAGCATCATGAGGGCGTTTAAGTTTGGTTCTCTTAAGAGGAGCAACGCTATCACTGGCTGATACAAGCCATTGCTCAATGCTTGTTGCCTGATTGCAAAGGGAATCTTGTTCCGTTGGTAAAGTGGCTTTTAATAGTGTACACAAATCACCAATATTGGCCTGATTCCAGTTTCTAGCTAGGTGATTACCAATCAGGGAAGGTTTAGTGAGGGGGGTACAGGCCATGGTAAATGTGATGTGAAAATGATCTGACCATGTACATGGGGAGATTAAAGGTAGTGTGATTTCCAAGTTGGAAGTCCAGACTTGGTCCAGGATATGTCCTTTAACCCTTTCCGTGCTCATGACGAGCTCAGCTCGTCATGCTGCGCGGTAGCGCTGTGCGCATGACGAGCTGAGCTCGTCACGACCCCACCCGTGATCGGAATGTCCAGCATACGAGCGGAATTCCGATCGCGGTCAAGGGGTTAATGTGGGTGGCATTGTGTACATGTTGGATGCAGTTCATACCTGATAGGAGATCTGTGAATTCTACGGAGCTGGCGCTCTCCTGAGCATCAGTGGGCCTGTAATTAAAGTCTCCGATAATAATGATCCTGGCGTGGTTAATAACTAGTTGGGAAATCATTTCACCTAGCAGTTGGGGAAATGAAGGCATGTGGTGGGGAGGTCGGTAAAAAAGAGCACAGACAAAAGGAAACTGGGGTGATTCGAATTTCAAAATAAGGCTGTCGACCGAGGGTATACCAGCGATCCCTAAAGCAGTGAACCTGAGTTCATGATGGATAATGGCTGCAACCCCGCCCCCGGGCTTACCCGAGGGCCTATCGGCCTGGAGTATATAATAGCCTTTGGGAACTGCTGCGAGGATGTCAGGGGCCAACTCAGTAGTGAGCCAGGTTTCGGATAAAAGAAGGATATCCGGTTTATCAGAATCGAGGAGCTGAAAGATTTCAAGTTGATGCCTCACCATAGAGCGGGTGTTTAAATAGCTGATTACTAGAGTCCCTTCTGCCTGATATACGGGGGTGGTGATTTCAGGTGGATCCTTATGGGAGACAAGAGATCCATACTCAACAGGAGGGGCAGGGAGCTCTGGGAGGGAATCTCTGAGGTAGAGAATCCCAGTTTTGTTAATGAGAGCCCTGGCACTAATGCTGATGGGCCAGTTCCTATGCAAGTGTCTCAGCTCAGATGCTGTGTAGGAAATAAAATGGGCATAGTGCTTGACCCCTGGCCCCGCCCGGCCGCGGACGGGCGCAGACGGGCTTGCCTTTGGCGCGCCTTTGGCGCGTCCGCTGCGCGAGGGAAAAGGCATGCCAGCTAAATAGTGCTGGGAGAGCTAGAGCGCTGACGAATGGCTCCGCCTCTAACAACTCCCAGCTGCCTAGAGTGAGGAATCAGATGCGCCAGCACCCTCCACGACAAGCGGGGAAACCCCGTGGTGGACCGGGATGCAGGCGTTTGACCCAGGGGGGAGGCAAGTAAAAGAATAAAGGTAGGGAACAGCGAGAATCGGAAACCAAAGCGCTGAAGCTAAAAGCGGTTCAAAAATCAAGTAAGTTTAAAGCACAGATTCAATTTTAAAAACACAAATACAATTATTTTCACAAAGTACGATTTCAATTTTAAAAAAAGCACAGAACCTAAGTATCTCCAAGGACATGTTGGCTTACCTTCTAATCTGAAGTCTCAGGGATATCAAAGACTGCTCTTCAACCTGCAAACAGCACCTCGACTTTGCTATCTGCATGTCTTGTTCTGTCAAGTGGTGACAACCCAGTCCTGGGCCCTAGGAAGTAAGTATAAAGTGCTCCATCTGCCAGAACCCCCGCATCAACCCCATTGCTCCAATTGGAACCGACGCATCGCCATTGTTGCAGGAACCAGATTGACACATTCACACTTGGAACTGCTGCATCTCCTCCGGAACTGCTGCTTCGGAACATACGCATCTCCACTAAAGCATGGAGAAGACCTTTGCATTGTCTCCACGGCGGGGAGAAACCTGGCATATCGCATTCAGAACTGCCGCACCTCGGAACCGGTGCATTGCTCATGGAACTGACGCATTGCAGCCATTGTGTGGAGAAATCCGGTCATCACCCCAACTGCATGGTGATCGCTGACTCATTGCTCGGCTGCACCCCCCCTCTCGTTTCCGACCAGGATCAAGTTACTTTTGGTTAGAGTAGCCTGCGTGGGTTCTGTATGGTGCCCACACTCCATCGCAGTTGGCCTGAACTCTTGAATTTGTCCCAGTCCAGAACGACCAATTATCTCTTTAAGCGCTTATTGCTTCTAAGTGCTATTTTTGCACATAATCTTTAAAAATTCATATCTCAACTTCCACTGATTGGATTTGTGTTATTTTCTAAGCTGGTGTGGAGTTTTTACTGTGTTACTGTTTGATGTGTTGCACAAATACTTTACACATTGCCTCTTAGGTTAGACCTGCCTGATCTGTGTCAAGCTATCAGAGAGTGAACACAGGATAATTTAGGGTGTGTTGTGACTTACCTTAACTAACATTGTTGGTCCTGATTGGACAGGCTGAATACCTCTTGTTAGAAATGGGGTTTCTGGTTGGCCAGGGCATACCCCTAAGAAAAGCAGAAACCACCACTCTAGTTAGGGTAAGGGAGTTACACACTCAAGATAACCCCTGCTCACCCCCTTGATAGCTTGGCAGAGCAATCAGGCTTATCCCAGAGGCAATGTGTAAAGCGTTTACGCAACACCCACACACAATAGTGACACACTAGACACACCACAAAAAGAGACTCTACACAAGGTTATATAAAAATAGCCTTTGTATTATATATACACATCAAAACACATTGGACCATAAATCACTGTTGTAGCAGGTAAAACACATTTAGACCACATAACATAAATCACTGCGCCATTAGGCACTAGTCATAAAGATGAACATAAACCAGAAACCATTTTGCAGCAGGTGAAGCACGTTAGACCCAAATATCCCTTTGTATTATGCATGGAACACACTAGACCACAAACCCATACATCATTGTGCCACTAGGCACTTGTCAGGAAATCATCACATCATGCTGCCACTAGGCAGTAGGCATAACTTCAGTTAGGTCGGGTGGTCAAGTAAATACTGGTTGGTTGCACACACATAAAGCACATTATCCAGACAGTAAACATGTTTGCCTATTGCCCATGGAGGCCATTATAAGATAAAATGGCAGGCCTAAAGAATGCTGACTGTAATATGGAGAGCCCCGAAGGCACGTACTCAGGCAGCTGCCCGCAGACCCGCGGGGCAGCTACAGACCTTAGGGGCGGCTGAATGCTGAAAGGCTGCCCCTAGAGAGCTGCACACGAGACCGGGGGTAAGACGCCGACAAGGCTGCTGTCCGCAAACGTGTGGGCCAGCTGTGGCACCCTTCCGTCTCCCACACCCTATAGCAATGCGGTCCGAGCCCTCCAAGGCTTCCCGGACCACTACTCTTGCCCCAGGACTGCCCCTTCACTCCCAAGTGGGCAATTTCCATGACCTCACATGGACCAGGTCTTACACTCTCCCCGAGCCCACAGACCTCCGTAGTGGCACCCGGGAGATCACACCAACATTTGGCCCTCCCGGGCTGCGCCGCAGGACGTTCCAGAAGTACGGCCTCAGGGCGGCTTCAATCTTCCTGCATTGTTCGTCATGCCGGCACCTCACTGTGGAGGGCACCGGTCTTCACCGGGGGTGCATATACGCACCAGCTGCCAGGTGGGAGGGGGGAGAGCACTTCCTCAACACGCTCCCCCCTCGTGCTGCTCCACACACAAAGGGCCCTTCCACCAGCGCTCACCACATGCTTGCCAGCACAGGACAACCAGAAAGAAAGCGCTCAGCCTGTCTCCCACTGGAAGCCACAACCAGGGAGCAGGCAGCGCTCTTCTCCAAGAACTGCCAGGTGCAGAGCTGGGTACAAGCAGGTCAGCACAAATGCGTTTGCGTAGAAGTTTATAGTCCTTCCCTCAGCAGTCAAGTCCAATGGCGGTTCCCCCTGGCGCACTGCAGTCCACGCAGTGCTTCAGTTCCACAAGTTCAAGTAAGCTCAGAAAACATGGGGTCACAGCCTCAGTACTTATAGGGCATGTGTCTTTGTTCTCCCCTGGCCCAGGGCTCTGAGCCCAGTCCAAACCAGTTCTGGGGGGCACTTGTCAAGTGCATAACACTCCCCATTGTATGTGTAGGTCCTGGCCCCAGACACACCACGGGGAGCAGAGCCATCATTGTGGAAGGCAGGCACAGCCCTATTCAGGTGCAAGTGCTACTCCTCCCACCACTCCAAATGCAGACCAGGCCTATTCAGCCTAGCACTGACTCATCCAGACTCTCTGGAGCCACTGCATCTCCCAGCCCCTGTCACTCTGAGGCCAGACACTCAATACACAACATGCAGGCACAAAGACATATAGCACACAGAAATGCCTACTTCTAAAAGGGGCATTTCTAAAACAGTGATAATAAATCTGCAAACACCAATACACAGCATTTATCACCACTATTCCAAGCATACCAAACTAGATCACGCTACTCCTCTCATGTCAGGAATTACCACTGAAGCACCTATCAGGGAATCCCCAATGCACCCCTATGAGAGAGCAGCCTCACAGCAGTGAGAAACCAAATAGTTGTTTGTCACTACCAGGACATGCCACACAGTTAAGGCACATGTCCTACCTTTTACCTGCACCGCACCCTGCCCATAGGGCTAGCTAGGGCCTTCCTTAGGGGTGACTGATATGTAGTAAAAGGGGAGTTACAGACGTGGCAACACCTTTATGTGCCACGTCACAGTGGCAGTAAACTGTGCGCACAGGCCCTGCAGTGGCAGAGGCCTGAGACAGGTTTGAAAGGCTACTTTGGTGGGTGGCGCAAGCAGCGCTGCAAGCCCACCAGTAGCATTTCATTTACTGGCCCTGGGTATATGGGATACCACTGTACAAGGGACAGACAGGTAAATTATATATGCCAAACAGGTGTAGACCAATCTTACCAAGTTTACCATAGAGAGCACATGCACTTTAGCACTGATCAGCAGTGATCAGCAGTGATAAAGTGCCCAGAGTCCTATAACCACCAACAACAGGTCAGAAAAAATACAGGAGGAAGGCAAAACGTTCTGGGATGACCCTGCAAAAAGGTCCAAGTCCAACACCTCTGAAAGCAGAAACCCAATTTCTAACATTGGTGATCAGCGATGAGGATATGACTTGTATTTTTGTAATGCCATACATTAATTGGTATACACTACTGTCCATATCAAAGACAAATTCAGAACTCTTCTCAATTCTACCCTATTGGCATTTTTAAAAATTATGTCTCTGACTAGAGGAGTGACATCTGCACCTGCAAAAGTGGATTCTGAGGTGGTCAACCTTGAGGGTTATGCTGTGGCCCAGCTCAAGGATTTCTGCAAAGGGATTGAGCTTTCTACAAAGGTCATCACCAGGAACATGAAGCTGCAAAAGGCACCGAGGGCCTGGGTAGAAGCTTGTGATGCATTAAATGTGACCCCAGAGGAGAATTAGGAACTGGATGATGATGAGGAGCTGGAACATGACTCACTGGAGAGTCTAGGACTGCCTGTGTTGTGTAGTTCCTATAAAACCTATACAGGATCTGCGTGTTCGGACGACATACACTATAGGATTGGTGTCAGACTGATTCTAAACATCCCCACCAGGTATGTTGTTCTTTTTGTATCAGCTAGCTCACAGTGCCACTAGAATCTCCTCTTACCAAGGAGAGAATAGTTCTTGGCAACATTTGAACATGACAACCCTGATCCCTCAGGACCATGGAAACAGTGTATTACTTTTCGTTCAGTCACTCATGCTCACTTAGTCTCAGAGAGATACACAGAATAAATGGTCTGGACGTTTTTCAATATGCATTTATTGAACAGTCGTTATTCTAGTATAAAATAGATTTTTTTTGTTGCGCAACTGCAAGCGGGTTATAGATTTAACTTAAAATGGTCGAAGCAGATCGTCCCGGAAAGCTCTTCATTGGCGGTCTCAACACCGAGACTAACGAGAAGGCGCTGGAGTCCATTTTCGGGAAATATGGGCGAATAGCAGAAGTTCTTTTGATGAAGGATTGCGACACGAACAAATCCAGAGGTTTTGCTTTTGTGACCGCTGAGAATCCGGCAGACGCGAAAGATGCAGCGAGAGACATGAATGGAAAGGCTTTGGATGGGAAGCCGATAAAGGTCGAACAAGCTACTAAGCCGGCTTTTGAAACTGGAGCAAGACGAGGACCACCGCCACCTCCGAGAAGTCGTGGCCCTCCAAAAGGGGATTCTTCTTCTAGAGGACAGCTGCCCATGAAGAGGGGCCCACCACCACGAAGTGGCGGTCCTCCACCTAAAAGGTCTGCACCTTCAGGACCAATCCGCAGCAGTGGTGGAATGGGAGGGAGAGCTCATTTGTCACGTGAACGTGATGGTTATGGCGGGCCTCCACGAAGAGAACCAATGCCATCCAGGCAAGATGTTTATATGTCACCAGGAGAAGATGGTTACGGCAGCAAAGATGGGTATTCCAGCAGAGATTACCCTAGCTCACGGGATTCAAGAGATTATGCTCCACCTCCCAGAGATTATGCATACCGTGAATTTGGGCATTCCAGTCGTGATGAATATGGATCAAGGGGATATAGTGACCGGGACGGTTATGGTGCACGGGATAGGGACTACGACCATCCTAGTGGCTCCTACAGAGATTTGTATGATGGCTAAGGTTGACTCGAAAGTGAGTGATGGAAGCGGTTGAGTTTTTAAATGATGTGCCGTTTGTTACACGTGTCAACAGTACCGAAATGTGCACAACACTGAAATGTGGTAAGGTCCACGGTTGCAGCCAAGCGGGTGAACACTTCAGATCAGGTTATAGCTGTTTTAAACACTTCCATCTTGGATTGCAGTGATACTTAAAGAAACTCTGCTAGGAATAATCTTAATGGGTTAAATTCAGTGAGGCCCACATTTGCTTAAACGTTGTCTGTCCATACCGAGGGTTTGTATGGTAAATGAACAGAATAAAAACGTTTTTTAGTGTAAAATAGAGGAGCTGCAACAACCACTAGACAGTAGCAGATATAAATGATTAGAAGCACTAAGAAAGTAAAAGGATGATAGAGTTCCACCATCTTGCAATAATCATGAATACAAACGAGTATATAAAATACATGATACATGATAAGAGCGCGTACTCCTACGATGCCTCCCTAACTAGATGTACCTAAGTGAACCTAGCAAGTGTGTAGGTGTTAAGCCAAGAATCCCTCTAGGATAAAGTCAACCCCATTACCTGGATTGAGAGACTGTGGGACCCCGTCCTGGTCTCGGGTTGGACACCCCGCAAGGGATGTTAGACCACTGCGAGCTGGAGTATCTGCATGCAGAAACCTCAGCATCTTTGGTCAGTGTGTCGGTCGAGAAGTCCTGGTCTCCTCTGCCTATCTTAGCAAGATGTGATGTATACATACCCATAGGTCTCCCCGGGGGTTCTACCTTGCTGTATTACTTTGTAGGACTTAGGATGACGTTGGGAATGAACTTTGTACATAGATATTATCCAGGAGATATTAGCCCTGCTGTGCCTCCGAGAATCCTCATGCATAATGTATGAGGTTTTTACCAGGGAAAATCCCGCGTTCTGAACGCGGTGTCGTATCTAGGTAAAAGGTCAGTCCCTAAGAACCGTTATGTATGTAATGTAGGGGAGAATATAGGTGAAGGGTTATGATATTACCTGAGCCTATATTACGGTACCTATATGGAATATAACACCTGTGGAGCAGGCACAGAGCAATGTAACATCCATAGGCATGTCCTCAGTGGAGTTGGAGGGCAGGAGGACAGGAGAAAGGAGAGAATATTAAAATTGGAGCTGGCTAAGCTCAAATTGGAGAAAGAAAACACCTTAGAGGAGAAAAAGATGGCCATGAAAGTAGAGCTAAATAAACTTTCCATGAAGGCAGCTGAGGCTAAATGAGCCTTAGCCAGGAAAAAACTGGAGATGGAGGAGAGAATTACTGTGGAGCATTTGGCTCATGAGAGGAGCCTAGGAGAACTGGACCTAAAGGCTGAGCAAATAGAGTCCAGTGGTGCTAGCATTTCTTCAGTGTACCCTGTCAAGAGTGTCCCAAATTCCAAGGGTCTGGTACAGGACTATGGAGTGGGAGATGACATATATAGATGGTTTGAGGATTATGAGATTTCCCTTCAGATGTGCAAGATCCCGGAGGGAGATTGGGGGGGCTAGTCTGTGGAACAATATCCCTACTGAGGGGAGCTTGCTAAGGAGGTGAACCGCTGGGTCAGCACCAGGGTCCATAATAAGGTATCTGGGGGGAATAACCACAAGGTTGGGCAGGGTCCTCACCAGAAGAAGGAGGAGGGGACAAAAACGAAGGGCACCAAAATAGTTCTTCGGGTCAGGTCTCCCATCCCCTTGCTGAGAAGAAAAATAAATGGTTCTGTGACAGTAAGTCTGCAGGGAGGGCACCCACTAAGTATTTAAATTTTTATAAAGCGCACCATGCCCATTGTCATCAAAACGCTACCACCGGAGAAGAACAATGCCGAGAGAAACCATAGCGCTGCAATCACAGAAGGGAGAAAAGCCATGTTTTCAGGTGCTTGCACAAGGGCAAATGGGAGTTTTAGCCTGCAATGTGGGTGGGCAGCATGTTCCACAATTTACCGCAGCTACAGAGAAGGAACGACCGCCCCATCTGGTTTTCTGGAATCTTGGAATGTTCACCTTCCTAAGAGAGGAGGATCTAAGCTGTTTCTTTGGGGAGTACCAATGAAATGCTGTCCTCAGGGGTAATGTCCTCGATTTCAGCTGAATATGGCAAAAACAAAGTTCATATCAGAGGACGGGCAATCATAATTATTTGTTTAGCAGAAGTAGTATTTTAATACCTGTTAAGTTTTGCTAAGGCCGGTAAAGGTTTCAAAATATTACGAAAAAACAAAAGGTAGTCAAAGTTAGAGAATAAAAAAGACACGCAACTGAAATTTTGTTAAAAAATGTTGTGAATAACTCTTTGAACGATAAATATAGCAGTTCCCTGCGACTTGCGACATACAGATAAAGAACAGTGCACATCAGAGACAGAGAGGTTGTTGGAAGCCGCCAGAGAGCAGAAGCGAAGCGGAAATGAGCCGAGAGGAGTACGCGGTGGTGACGGCCGAGCAGAGTACGCAGCGGTGATGGCTCCCGCCTGGTGTGGTTCTATACTCTGCAGACCAAGTACCGGAGCCTGTAAACGGCAGGCAGTGGAGGCGGCAGTGGTAGCGGTGCGGCGGCAGTGCAGCGGCTTGGCGTTTTTACTGCTTTTTGTTCTTCATCTCGCTGCTGGGCCGCTGAGCACCGGGAGCTGCAGTGGACACAGGTCGGGGAACCCCCGTGCTACTCCACATCGTGCCACACCTGTACCTGCACCACACAGCCACCTCATCATTCGCCTCATCATCCACCAGCACAGTACATCCCCCTCCTTGGGGTTTGAGTGGCAGTGGAGATAGCTCCTCGGATACGCAGCAGGGGCCAGAAGGACCCAGAAGGACTTAGAACTGGAACCCACAACTAGAAGGAGTGTACTGAGCCCGGAGACTCATTCAGAGCTGAGGTAGATTGCTGCTGTGTGGTGGGGGGCTAGGGGCAGGACGCCAAAGGGGGTGTTACCATTATGAAGGGGGAGTCTTACCTGCGGTACAGTGGCCCTGCAGTCTTGTGATTCCTGCAACTTTCCTTTGCTACAAAGGGCCACGTTCAGTTCTCCCCTCCTCCCTCCTCCCCTCCTCCCCCTTCCCTGTTCTGTCTGGCAGGACCACACGGCAAAACTACACGGCCCCTCACAGCTCTTCTGACCATAGGTCACTGACCACTCCAGTCTAAGGAGGTCACACAAGAAGGAATCAAGACAATCATAAAAAATAAATAAACAAGCAGGCGGATCGACTGTGGACAAGACACAGCCAAGGCGTTTGGGGGCACCCAGGATAGGGCAGAGCACTGCATAGCAATTATAAAGCTACACAGGCACAGACACTGTATTTTGTACAGCCCGGGACCCCTGGATAATGCCTATAATATCAACACTCACATTCACACAGCTGGACAGGGAGGCCCTCCTACCAGCCAGCAGGAATCCAACCTCATCAATGAGATCAACGCCCCTGGCAGGACAGCCTGCACAAGTCCAAACAGCTATTCGATATAGCCAAACTAGACAGCAGAAGTCAAGAGAGCAGGCCAGAGATTGGGGGTGCAGGGCCAGGCTGCAGGCTTCTGCATTTTACACCAATTGGAAACACTTGCGCAAGGTCTTTGAGGCTCGCAGGAACAGGACTACCTCTAGGATTACCTCTAGAAAAATGAGGAGTGCAGAATCTGACAACAAAGACACAAGGGCGTGGGGCAAGACAAGGACACGGACCGAGCTGCACAGCCTACCTACCACAGCAGCGGAGGGAGGAGAAGAACATGGCACCACCAGAAGCCAGGTGATTCGCAAACCGGCATTAGGGAGCCTCCCGATTCATCAATATTTTACAAGGCAGAAGACAGAAACCCCAGGAGATCACATGGGCTGTATGGTGCAGAATGAGGGGCTAGCAGCAGACATCAGCCCAAGCCCCCTGCTAGGCATCCAGGAGGCAACAATGCAAAGAGAGGCCCCCACCCTTATCCCAAATTGTACAGCTCGGGATAGTCTAGAAGAATCGTTAATTATAGAGATGGTGAGACTCGCATAGTAACTGCACCCAAAATGCCATCAGCAAGCAAATTAATCATAACATGGCAGAACACCGGTCAGAGCAAACTGGGATCATTGAGATATCATCAACCATAAACGACGGCGAAGTATTAAGCAAGACGTAGGGTCTAATACTCACTGGACACATTCAAAATAAGAATGTTTTTGAAAAGGAGGCCCTCGTTCACCACACTAATGACCAGCAACATGACACACTGGATGATTCTACTAACCCTTGTGTCCAGGGAAGTAATCAGAACTGTTCCACGCCCGTTAACAATTCCAGAAGGGCGCATATACAACAACAATTTGGTGACCTTTGCACCTCAGATATACCGCATACAGAGTCCATCAAAACAACAGCAATATCAGCCAGTAAACCACAATCAAGGGCAGAGGAATCCACAGGAGTCGCCATGGGTCAATACCCCGGAAACCATTGCAACGATCAAGATCCAATTCATAAAGATGGTCCGGAACATATTCTGAACACAATAAATTCCTCTTTGCTGGCAGCAGTAAAGGCACTTACCTGGCAATCCCACAAATTAGAGATACAAGTGGAATTAATACATATGCTAGCACAAAGCGTCTTGACAATTAATAAAAATGTGGACATGATTAACTTCAAAGTTGACCAGTGGGCTACCAGAGAAAATGGCCAAGGGGCTACCGCAAGCCCAGCAAAAAACTTTAGTGAAGCAATAGTCGAAAAACTAACTACACTACCTGATTTGCTAACAACTTTAATAAATCAATGCAGGGAAGCATGGACAAATATCACACAAAACAGGAAAAACTCTGAAAATGAGGAACCGCCCCCTGGAGTAATAACAGCATTGATGGAACCAGAAGCAACAATTGGCACAGCTGTTCCAACTAGCCTCATGCTCCCGGACAAAAGTGGCAGCCCCGCAATAAGCACAGATGACGGACATCAAAGCAGGACAATGGGCCAAAGAGTAATTGAAGGGCAGCTATCCACACGGCAAAAGAAAAAACTATGGAAATCACTGAAAAGAAATAAAAGGAAAAGCAGGATGATATTCACACAAAAAAGTGTGAAAGGACACCTCTCCCAAACCAAGTCTGTAACCAGCCTGATACTGGCACAGACAGCACCGACAATGGCCCATTGAACTATCCAATCTTTGAAACGAGAAACAGCACTATAGATGAAGTGGCCCAGGCATAAAACTGCCAGGAAGCTTCCATTTCAAAAAATCTGAATGTGAAGAACATAGAAGGTCCACACAAGGCGAATTCTATGTATTTCGATATCCACACTGCTCCTAACTCTCAGGCACAATCCTACTCCGAGGTGGTGAACACCAACCACAGAAATGCGGCTAAAGGAATAGAAAGTTGGCAGGCAAGGGCATCGTCTGAGACCAGCAGAAGTATGATAACTCAAACAACAGGACACAGGTCCACGGAAATGCAACTGTGCGAGAAGCCGGAGATGTCGCCACCGGCACCAGAGCAGGATTCTTGCACACCAAAGGTATACCCATCATTAATGGAAATACAACCCAAAGGCCAAAATACAGCAACTTCACAAACTACGATAGCATGGAAGACGACACCGCCCGATCAAAGGGCCCAGATGCTCAAGCAACCTTTCAGTACTAAACCAGATGGCATAACACAAGCCGCGCCTTGCTAGAATAACAGCCAGATGGGGATTTCTGATCAAACAAACTTGCCCGACGGGCAAAGACCTGAGATTGAGGAAAAAGATATGAGAAAAGAGCCTTTGGCTTACTCACCACTTACGGTGATCTTCACCCCCAAATTCAAGACAAGAGGCCTGGGCGACATCCTAAACCGCTCAAATATTCTATATCTCTTGTGGAGCATACCCTCACTGGCCTATTTAACATCAGCTCAACTTGCATCGGTGCACTTCAAAAACTACACCTGGATAAGCCATAGGGAGCCAACCCTAACAAAGTGGACCAGCAGGTTAGACACTCAAAACATCACGGCAGAAAAAGATCTAGTTAAGGACTGGGGGATCTTCGTAGATAACTGCCCAATGGAAAAGTACCCCCAAGTACTAATACAGAGGTTGCATAAACAAGAAACCACAGAAAAGCATACTAAGGGGTACAAAATCGATCCCTAGTCAAACCTGCGATAACAATATTAAAATCCAGCTTCACAAGGGCAATGTAACTAGACATTGCATGGAGGTAAGAGCATCTCATGACGCAATGATATCAGAGGACTGGGCCTGGATCTCAACAGCACTGCATACCAATGGGAGGGCTAATTCCTAGCACAAGAAAACTTTCGATCTTGCCCGGATCCCAACATCATTGGATACCAGGGAAAGCCCAAACAAACAACATCGAAGGCATAAAGGAGCTGACAACAAGAACCAAGATCAGAATAATAAGTTGGAATGTGGCTGGGCTCAAATCAACTACAGCTAATAAAGAAGCCATGGAATTCCTTAAAACAGGAGATATTTTATGCTTACAGGAAACATGGATGATAACACCAAGCTCTAATAAAGATTTCTAGGTGACCCACACATTGGCCAATAAGAAAAACATCTTTGGAAGACCAACTAGTGGGGTTTCAATTTTTGTAAAACTAAACCTGCAAGTACGAATCAAGCAATGGCCTATGTACTCACCTGACGTTCAGATCATAAATATAAAAGGAATTGGACTAGAGGGCACTCCGATCACAATCGCAGTAATTAACCTCTATGTTAATCCTAAGAAGAAGGTAAAAACCGCAAACACCAGGACGATCACTGGACTGATTAGAGAATACCTTTATGAGAACCCAGGGCATGAATGTATTATTACCGGGGACTTTAACATGAGAGACCTGTGCCGCCCGGAACAAAGCCAAGGGGAGAGTGGGCGGAACACCACGGACGCCTGCATTAATGAATTTAACCTGGGCTCTGTGAACCAAATAGGGCAGTCAAACAGGAAACTACAACCTACATTCAAGAACATCTCCACGCTAGACTCTATCTTCCTGAGCAAGAACCTATTGAAGAGGTACGAAGAATATAAGGTGCCACATACTACTGTAAGTGATCATCATCCATTATCCATCCTTGTCAATGTAAGCAGCATGAGGAACACCTCACTGTTGGCAAAATGCTTAATCCAATCAGTGAACCAGCATCAATAAAACAAATTAAATGGGGACCCCCAAGCTCGGCCAGATATAACAAGTGGAAACAGGTTATATGTACAACTGACCTTCAGGAAAGCTGGTCAAAAATCATGAACTCGCTATTTAAAGCTTTAAGTGCAGGAAGGCTGCCCACACATAAAGGCAAACTTATTGAAAACGGGCTAATCTATCTCCTCGATAACAAAGAATTCAGAGAGAGTAAAAAGAGGTGCTGTCTGGCAGAGTTACAGTACAGGAGGGAGAAGTGCCCACTGATGGAAAAAATCCTGAAAACATCCAGAAAACTGCATAAAAAAACTGTCTGGCAGTTGAAACAAACCAACACAGAAGAAAAATGGAAACATATATAAGCACTGCTAGCACCCAATAAGAACGGGGAGTTTTGGAGCTATGTTAACGGTCTAAATGGTGGAGGCCATACAGATAATGCTATACCCACCAATAAATGGGCAGCCCACGCAACAAGGCTCTATGTCGATCTAGATAAACCCATGGCTAAAACCATGGAGGTAGAGGGCAATCAACCCCGACGAGAATGAGGCAGAGCACTTTGCCCCAACAGAAAAAGAAACCCTAACTACCTTCAAGGGAATCAGGAAGGATAGTGCTCCTGGGCCTAATGGGTTACCAGGCAGTATCTTCAACGAAGATTGAGATTTTTGGGCCCCTCACATGCATAGCCTGTTCTACCAATGCTACAATACCTCGGTAGTACCGGACTCATGGAAAGGCTCCATCTTGCATCCCATTTATAAAAAAGGGGATACTTCACGCCCGGAGAACTACAAACTGATCGCACTGTTGGACGTTGATGCGAAGGCATTTGCAAAAGTGCTCCCCAAAGAGTTAGAGTCATGGATAACAAAAAAACAAATCATACCGCAATATCAGACAGGAATTCGGCCCAACTCATCTACGCTGGACAACGCCATCGCGTTATCATACCTGGCAACCAAGGCCACAGAGGTTGCCTCCCCTCCACTCTATGCATGCTTTGTCGACTATAGTGCCGTCTTTGACGGCATTGACCGCAACATACTGTGGGCAAAACTTGCAAAGTGGGGCATCCAGAGGAAACTCCTGGAGGCCATCATGACACTTCACACCGGCACTTGGGTTCGCACTAAGCTCACACAGACATGTGTAACGGCTAAGATCTACACGAACAAAGGGCTAAAATAGGGCTGTGTGATCGCCCCTACATTGTTTAACTTATACACTGCGGATCTGGGAGATGCACTCCTAAAAGCCAATATCTTTCCGCCGAAACTGGGCCATCTCAGACTTCCGATTATGCATTACGCGGACGATCTCGTTTTACTGGATCAAACTAGAATAGGCATGAAAAGGGCATTGGAGACACTACACCTATATAATATGGAAAACAAACTTCAAGCCAACGCAACAAAAACGAAGGTGCTGGTTTTTGGCCATAAACCAAAAAAATCACTATTGGGTTGGCATCTCGGCCCATTAAGGATTGTTACTGCTAACAAATACACTTATCTGGGAGTACAATTCTCAGACACTGGCAGACCAACACTGCAGGCCAAAGCACTCGAGGTTAAAGCGGCTAAGGTTACACATGGTTTATGCAAATTAAATCATAAGCTCCAAAGCCATTCAACAGTGGGCATCCGATGAGTAATGCATGCAAACCTAATTCCAACACTGAGCTATGGCCATCTCACCTTTCCTGGCTTGCTTACCGATAAATTGGAGCGTCTGCATACCATGGCTTTCAGAAAGGTTTTTAATCTTCCATACTCAACAAGGCGCACACTGATCCGCCTGGAGTTTAATATTCCAGCAATGGACATTGAATGTAAAAAAGATATAGTCAAATTTTATTATCGCATGATCAAGGAGGCCCTGGCACAATCAGGGAAGCATTACAAACAGTTTTTATTGATAACACCAGCTGCTGGGCAAGGTATCTCTTGATAGCCAACAAGTTATTGGGCCTGCCAGCAGACCTTTTAACGGATACATCCTTAACAATGGTCGGCCTAAGAAACCTGTTAAAGAAGCAGGGCAAGAACACCTCAAGGCAACAGGATCTCGAACAGATTAGATACATCCCTGGCGCAGAGGGTCTCGTCAACTCACACAAAGCCACTTCATGTCAACCATATCTGAAGGCAGGTTTGGGAAGGCAAGCCCTACAGAACGTTCTGAGAACCAGGCTCCTAACATTATCAATACAGGACCCACTGGAAAAACGCACCACCAAGAAGCAGTGGATGTTGCTTGTGCCAATACCACATACAATCAGCTGAGCATATCATCTGTTGTTGCCCAGCTTTGCTGGGCCCGAGGCGAGGGCCTAAGAACAATGTTCCTTCAAAATTGTGTAAGATCATGCATGGAGGCTCTAATGTTCATCTACACCACCACAGTGCCGATGGACCTTGCACGAATTGGCAAGTTCTATGCGGCAGCTGGAAGGACTCTACGAACAATGCAAGAATTGATGATGAAAGTAAATAAAACATGAGCCACTGATCACCTACTGTGGCAGCAACACTGGCACCATATGATTCTATACACCGTTCACCTGTACCACTGTTCATTCTTTCACATTGTACATTTTATTTTGGGAGGAGTACTGTTTCTAAATTTATCCCACATGCCTGCCCACACATACAATAATTACATGCATGCCTGCACGACTTCCTCATTGCACGTTCACACACTTATGCCTTTCAGTTTTGCATGGTGACGCCTCTTCACTTTTCTGCTGCACTTTCAGATGCTCTTAAAATTTTATATGGGTCACACATATTTTTACAATTTTATAGATCTTTTTTAATGAAATGTATGTTTTATGATGTAACACACACTGTATTTGTAAATGATTTTAGGTAATCATACAATAAAGAATCTATTCATTCATGTCCTCTGAAGGTGCAGAGCCAGATGGACCATACAGGTACATCCAATTTCAGAAGGGTTGTCGGATTTTAAATGACCTGCAGTTTGTTAAGTGATGACTTATTAATTTCTAAGTATAATGCATTTCGATATTGAAAGCATGTTGTGATTAACGCAATACCTACTGCTACTATAAGTTCAACTGGTATAAGAGGAAAAATCTTTTTCAGAATTTTAATCATAAAAAAACAAGAACTCATGGTCCTATTGACCTGGGAGTCAAAGGTAAGGGTATTATCAAAGGTGACCCCCTAGGTTTTTCGCCGAGATAACTGGTGAAGGGAGAGAATCACGTCTCTGGCCACCACAATTCTGACCACACTGTATGTTGTGCCCGAAAGACCAAGATTCCTGTCTTTTTGGCATTTAATTTCAAACACTTCTCCTTCATCCAGATGCTGAAATCTGTCATACAGAGTTTGAATTTCTCTACAACTGACAACATATCGTTTGCTATCGAGACAATGATCTGGGTGTCGTCGGCATAGGACAGCACCTGAAAGTCTAATGACCACACCAGTTTTGCCGGGGGGGGCAACATAAAGATTAAACAGGGTGGGGCTGAGGGAGGACCCCTGCAGAATCCCAGAAGATAGCTGAAATGGTTCTGCCCAGAAGTCTCCACACCTGACAGTTTGGGTCCAATTTGTCAGAAAGGAACCAAGAAGGTCTAAAGCGGTATCCCTCAACCCTGCTTGGTGCAATCTTTGCACCAAGCGGGCTGGGGATATCGTATCCAATGCCACTGACAGATCCAGCATTACCAAAATGGCCACACATCCTTGATCCACCTGGCAATGAATGGAATCTGCTGCGGCAACCAGTGTTGATTTAGTATTATGACCACTCCGGAAACCATTCTGCGAGGGGTCCAGCGGTCTTGGGTATGGATAAACTCTGTGAGTTTCTGGTTCATATATTTTTTCAAAAAGTTTGGCTGGTGCAGGCAGAAGCAAAAGGTTTTTAAGGTCCTCTGGATCCCCATTAGATTTCTTTTCGAGGAAAATAACTACTGCCTCCTTCCAGATTTGGGGGACCACTCATGTTGTTATTATCTGGTTGTAAACCTTTTCCAGAAAAGTTGCAATTTGATCCAGTACAAGTTGTAAACTCTGGGAGGACAGGGGTCATCCGGTGAACCTGATGTCAAGTGCATAAGAAGATTTTTTGCTTTCATGAAAGATATAGGGGGAAAAGTGGACATTGTTAAGGTGCAATACTTATCATCAGAATCCTCTGCCACCATAGTGAGGGGAGGCCTATTCTCAAAATGAGAGAAGATCTTCTGGATCTTATCACCTTAACAAACTGCGATGTTGTTGCAGAAGCTTTGGGAGTAGAGAGTAGAGAGAGTTCTTTGACCACTTTAAAGAGTTTGTTGGGGGTATTAAGGGCAGATCTTATTTTATTAACATAATAGGATGATTTTGCAGCCACAATCGTGAATTTATACGAGACAATCTCCTCTTTATGTTTGCGATTCTCTTCTGAAGTGGGAGTTGCCTTCCACCTCTGTTCTTGTCTCCAACATTGCCATCTGAGGTCTTTTACTTCATTTGAGTACCAGGGTGTGGATGCTTTAGTTCTAGTGTTAGTCTTGTTTTTAATTGCGGCAACCTGTTGATTTGAGGATGTCACCCATATATTAAAATCATCTGCTGTAAATTCCTGTGAACTGTTTTCTTCACAAATGTTTGACTGAGTGCAAGTTCCATATCTTTGGAGGAAATTTTACTCCATCTTTTATAATGTTACGGGTTTACCACGCTGCTGTTCTTTTCCCTTCTGCAGTATGATTCTAAAAGTTACAGTTAGATGGTGCATCCAGCTTAGCTGGAGAATGTCCTCCACCTCCAAGACTAAGAGATTGGCAAAAATTCTGCCGAGCCTATGGCCTACTGAGTAGGTAGGAGAGTTGACCAATTTGGAAAAGAAAAATCATTCATAAGTTCTACAAACGTGACAGATTCATTGCACCACTTATCTTCCAAATGGAAGTTAAAATCTCCCAGTATAGTGATATTAAGGATTGCAATGTAGGGTTCCAGGACTTGATCCTAGGCCTAAAAAAACTGAGTTCGAGAGCCAGGGGGGTAAACAAGGAGCCCAGAAAGGGAAAGTTTATTATTAGCTTTGAGTCTATACCATTCCACATCGCAGGTGTCTTGTGAGTCTGAACTAATAGGCTCTTAAGTGCAGATGGCAGAGTTTCTTAAAAATAATAGCTAATCCCCTATCTCCGTGAAAGGACTGATCAAGTCTGGCACTAGTACAACCCGGAGGGGTAGCTGCCACTAAACTAGGTCCCGAGATCTCTTTTGCCCAGGTTTCAGTAACAAACAAACAATATAGGGGCAGATTTACAAGGCCCTTGCGCCACTTTTGTGTCATTTTTAACATGGGAAAAGTGACGCAAAAGTGGCGCAAGGGCCTTGTAAATCTGCCCCATAGTTCCTGGATTTGATCTAACTCCCATATTTCCGTACTATGTTTGACTATTGACCGTGCATTGATCAGAGCACATAAGAACTCCTTCTGGGCATGAACACCCCTCACCTCACATCTTTTCTTACTGTTACAAGCAGGCACTCCATGGTCTAAAGCATTGATACTCAAGTGAGGGCTGTATGGAGCCCTCCTGACCTTTGCATGTGGCCCCCAAGTTCATTGCAGCACCGGGATGCTGTTTACTCGACTCAGCGTTAAACATTAAGAAATGTTAAGCAAACAGGCAAGTATTTTTTTTAAAGTTTAATTGATGTTAAAGAAACGAAGTAACTAGGAAGTCTTTAACTTTAGGGACACTTTTAAGGCATCTTGCAGCAAAAATGTAAAAAGATGATTACGTCTCCTCTTCAAAATTGTATTTCATCAACATGCAGAACCGTTTCACTTTAGTACATCAGATTATATCAGTCCCTTTAGAATGTTTTTTTTTAAAGTGATAGTTTGGAAACATGAATTTAGAAACATCAATCCCCCCACCGTGACAACAATGCCAATAGTGAAATAATAAGCAAGCCAGTTGTTAGGTGCTCTCTTTGTGCGGCCTGGGTTATTACTATACATGAACAACATTATACTTTATTAAATCAAACATGAAAAAGTTTTGTACAGCACACATTCTTAAGTCATGTATTTCCAGGTACTCTTATATATGACAATGAAGAAAAAAAGAGGAAAATGTGAAATAAAATAAATGCCAATGATCACACAACTTGGTAAAGTGGGAAGGCCGGTATTAATCCCATGTTTTCTGTTTTTTCATTGTGCAATTCAGCCACTAGATGTATATGTTTAATGTCCCCTACACCCACCCCATCGCCAAACCCCTCCCCCTCGAATGCCACTGCTGGCATTAGTGCGGCCCTCGGTCACATAACAGACCAAAGTTTGTGGCACCTGGTAAAATGTTTGCAAGTAGCCATGGTCTAAAGCTAGCACAGGGTGTTAGAGGTGCGCCAGTGGCACGTCCACCCATTGGCCCACTTTTTATGTGCAGTTAGGCACATAGAGTCAGCACTAGACCACTGACCTCTAGCACTGGCTCTAACAGGCTCCGTGAGAAATGTGCAAAGTACGGTAATATTAAAAATAGCAGCAAATTGGATTTAACTTAAAAGTCCCCAAGCAGTAGTAAAATCACCCCTCAGTCACAGTTCAAATTGAGAATCACCCATCAGTCAAAGTTCAAATTAAAAGGAGGCCCTATGTATACATAGAACAGACAACACAACTATAATCAAAATTAGCATAAGGAGGGCTATGATCTGAGCGGGAGCTTATGACCGAGGCAGTGCATTCTTCCATCTGCACGCTTTTTATGTGCTGTTGGGCACATAGTCAGCCCTAGACCTATGACCTACTCCTCTCTGCGGCACAAGAAAAATGGTTGCCGGGAGAGGGGAACCATCCCCTTGCCTCCCGCAAGGTGAACAACAGGCTTTAACAGTCTCCGCAAGAAATGTGCAAAGTGCGCTAATATTAGAAATATTAAAAATAGCAGCAAATCAGGTTTCACTTAAAAGTCCCCCCATACAGAAGTAAAATCACCCATCAGTCACAGTTCAAATTCAAAATCACCCCTCAGTCACCGTTCAGATTAAAAGGAGGCCCTATAAACATAGAACACACAATACAGGTATAATCAGTGCACAAATGAGCGCAAGGAGCAATCTGATCTTACTGAAGCCGCTAAGTTTTATGAGTGTCAACAGGAAGGACACTACAAGGGGGCACAGCCCTCCACTGGTGGGCAGTCAGTGAAGCTGACTAGTGAAGCACTTGGGGAGGAGTTTGTCCCAGTTCCCAGTTAGTAGGGCGGCAAAGTTAAGGTTACCCTAGTGTCCCTGAGTGATGGAAAGATGGTGAAGAGAACACACATGCCTAATAGTACTAGGAAGCACAGGCGGTGGGTCACCATAAATAGGCAGAGGGTGGAGGCTCTGAGAGACACTGGAGCCAGCAAGACTACCATCCAGTATCATCTGGCATCTTTAGAGCAGGTAGTCCCTAATGTGTTCCACCAAGTTGTAGCAGCTGTCAACTGTGAGAGACACTACCCAGTAGCTCTGGTTCCCTTTGAATGGGGGGGGTCTTATGTTCTTTGAAGGTAGTCGTTAGTCTGTCCATGCCTGTGGATTGTCTGCTTGGCATACTTCCAGGAAGGAGGTGGAACTCAGGCCACACTTGGAGATGTTAGGGTTGCCTGAGTGGGTGTGTCTGACCACTCGGTCCATGGCAGCCCGAGAGGGTGGTCAGGAGGATCTACCAAGAAGAAGATGGGCAAGGGGCACGGGAAACCCACTCCTGACATTCCCATGGTATCAGAGGCTGACCCTGAGGGGGATGCCCTGGAACCTACAGAGGAGGATGTGGTCATACTGGGGAATCTGCCTGAGCTGTCCAACTGACAGCAAGAAAGGGGCCCCACTAGAGAGGAGTTCTGCAAGGCACAGAGGGAGTACCCTACTCTTCTGGGACTTCTGCAGCAGGCTGAGACTCAGGCAGCTGGTGACTCTTCTGCCAAATACCTGATCGAAGGGGGAGAGTGGTCTCCTGTATAGTGAGCCTGAGGATCCAGAGTCTGGTGCAACCCATGTGTTCGTGGTCCCCCAGTGCTTTGGGGCCTTCCTATTGGAGCTGGCTTATAATGGGCCACTGGCATGTTATTTGTGGCAGGACAAGACCTTTGACAGGCGTGTCACCCACTTTTATTGGCCTCAAATGAGGAAGGCCTCAGATGCATTCTGTAGTTCTTGTCCTTCCTGCCAGGCAAGTGGCAAGTCAGGGGAGGCTACAACCTTTTTGTGTCATTAGCACCCCATCTGAGAGCGTGGGCATCAACATTGTTGGACCTGTGGGCCCTAAGACAGACATGGGCAATAGATTTGTTCTGGTCTTTGTGGACCATGCCACCCGGTACCCGGCCCCTTGTGACAGTGATACTTCACTGCTGTCATGGACATTAGTGACATACCAGACAAACAAGGGCCTTATGATTAAGCCACTTACTTTTTCTATATCTCCCTCATTTTCGCATTGACTTGTGTGAACAGTCAATTGAGAAATGTGACCAGGTACAGGACTTCTCTCCAGACACTGTTGCCAACCATAGCCAACATAGCTTGACATGTTCCATGGTACAACAAGAGTATGCATGGACATAACCTGACACTTACATGGCACCCAATGTTAGTTGGCTGTGTTTAGGGTAGCTCCTGTGAGAAGTTGGCCTGGTATATGCTGTCCACAATTTATAGTGGGCACCTTGCACCAGTCCAAACAACCCCTTATTGGAGATAGGTTAAAGACAACCTTTATTGAAAGCTATCCTAGTGGTAGCTATGGAGAGCAGCCTTCAGGCTAAGTCTTGAAGGAATGTAAAGCAGCTTGTTTTACCAGTCTATAATCTCTTGAGTGACCAAATGAAAGAGGACCACACCAGGTATATATTCAAAATATATGTATTTATTGCTAAACACACCCCTCTAGTCTCTTTATGAGGCTAGAGTTCGAAGTACATAAGTTATAAGTTAGTTATCAACAGTAATAGCACAAATACACGTTTGAGCCCTAGGGGCGTACCAAACCATATACCAATAAAGTGGTATAAGAACCACGACTGAGCTAGACACAAGGCCTAGAGCCTGTAGAAGTGCTTGGACCACAAGGAACCACCCGAGGTAGTGACACAGGAGACCCACGGGGGACGCGTGCAGTGTGAGAACACAGCCGCGAATCGCCGTTGACTTCTATGGGGAAAGTCGCGGTTGGAATTTTAAAGAAAAGGGACACTTAGAGGAGGACTTGGAGCAAACCCTTTTAGACCTGGGTCGTTCTAGAGTCTATACCCACGGGAGCACCGGAGTACTCGAGTTACCTCACCCAGGGAAGCCGGGTGCATAGGTGTCTTTCGGGGTCGGGTTTCGTCGTCGTTTTCAATGGCGATCTGCTGCAAAGTGCTGCTGGCGGCCAAGTCGAAAGTGTTCGGGTGGATCCAAAGGTGGATCGAAGATCTGAAGAACCTGAAAGCAGAGGGGACAGAGTCTGGGTCACTAGCCAGTGACCAGGAAGGCGATGAGCGGATGCCCACCGATGTCGGGTGCTTCAGGTAGGTTGACGGTCGTCTTGACTCTTCATCCACGAGGTCCAGGAGGCGTCGACGACAACCAGGAGCTGGATTCGAGCTGACCCACAACGTCTGTCGATTGCTCAGGTGTCGGCGACCGAATTGGACCCAACAAGCCTTGGCAACGGCAAGTCTTGTGGAAATAGAAGAAGGACAGTGGTGCAGACCAGCAAGGTCTGAGGGACTCACCCAGGGAAGGTAAGTCAGGGCAAGCCTGGAGCAACCAGGGAAGCCCAATTAGAATAAGAGTTGCCTTCGGGAGGGCCCACTAGCCAACGGACTAACGACTGCGAAGGAGCCTCGAGTGGACACACTTGGAGCTGGCTCACGGGACACTCGTGGAGTGGGGGCCATTGATCTTCGGTGCATTCGGTGCTGGAGGCGGGGGCTACTCGAAGCCCAAAGCACAACTTCGTGGAATCCCAGGAAGAGGATGCACTTGCAAATGTACTCGGTGTCCAGGGGTCACGGTTCCACGTTACCCACGACAGCTACGGGCCTCAGCTTTGCTGGGGACTCAGGGCAGCCTCGGGGAAGTCTGGAAATCTACCTCTGGTGATGCAAAGACTTCGGCGTCCGGTGGGAGCTTCGGCGATGCAGACCGGACAATTGCTTCTTTGGTGCCTGCCAAGCAGGGGAGTCACTCCTTGACCCCAAGGGAGATTCTTCAGTCCTCTAATCTTAAAGTAGAGCGTCGAAGGTCCAGGATTCTGTGTCAGAGTTTCATCCAGGTAAATCTAAAGTCCTAAGGACTGGGGTCCCATACTTATACCAAGTTAGGGGGTTGGACATACTCTGGGGACCCACCTATGGGAGGGTCAGGGCAGAGGGGTGGTTACACCCCTTTCCCTTTGTCCAGTTTCGCGCCAGAGCAGGGGCTGGAAGCCCCTGAGCCAGTTTGAACTGGGGTATGCACAGGGACACCAAATGTGCCCCCAGTGCAGGACTTCAAAGCACCAGAGAGTGCTCCCGCCCAGCCCCAATACACACTAACCTGTCTGGGGAGGTGGTTACACCTCCCTGGGACAGGAAACCTATTGTCCAGGCCTCCCCTGCCGGAGTTTCGGTCAGCAGCAGGAGGCCAGACTTGTGTCTGTGGCAGCGGCATCCATTTTGTGATGCCAGGGCTTGGACTGGTGGGGGGTAGTATTCCAGGATGTTTGACACCAAACACGACATGTTTCCGTGCAGCCATCCCAAAGTTAGCATTTAACGCGAGGTTATAATGCGCTTAAGAGTATATGGTCAGGCTGCACTACAAACAGCATCAGGAAGGGTCTCCGAACGCTGCAGAGGGGCCCTGCTCATGCAGGGGCACCCTCTCACATAGGAACCACGCACTCTGCCTTCAGGATTGCTAAGGCCTGCCATAGGAGTGACTTATATGTTTATATGTGTGTATGTATGTAGTGATATAGGTAGCCTATATCACAGTAAGAGTGCATGCACCACCTTACCCAGGCTGCAGTAGCAGACCTGTGGTGTCCTTTTGGCTGGCCTTCCAGGGGTGGCATAATACATGCTTCAGCCCCTGGCAGGCCTCTGAGGTACCTATGCCCTGGGTACATAGTATACCATATACTAGGGACTTATAAGGGCACTCCAGATTCAATTAGAGATGTGCTTAAGGCACATGGAAACCATTTTAGAGATGAAGCAGCTAGGCTGGGGTTCTGATTAGCAGGGCCCCAGCCAGACTAAAGTCGAAAAACAGTGAAGCATCAGCAAAAAGTGGGGGTACCCATGTGAAGCAGATCCTACTCTCCTACACAACCCCCCCAAACATAGGGATATTAAACTAACCTTGCCCAGTTAAGTCTTCATGTTCTAAGTGGAAGTACCTAGAGAGTCCATCTGCATTGGCATGGTTACTCCCAGGTCTATGTTCCACTGTGAAGTCCATCCCCTGTAGGGAAATGGACCACCTAAGCAGTTTGGGGTTTTCACCCTTCATTTGTTTTAGCCATAAGAGGGGCTTATGGTCTGTTTGAACAAGGAAGTGAGTACCAAACAAGTATGGCCTCAACTTCTTCAGAGCCCAGACCACAGCAAAGGCCTCCCTCTCAATGGCTGACCAACGTTTCTCTCTAGGGGTCAGCCTTCTGCTAATAAAAGCTACTGGCTGATCCTGACCTTCATCATTCAATTGTGACAGTACAGCCCCTACCCCCAATTCAGATGCATCTGTTTGGACAATGAACTTCTTGGAGTAATCATGACTCTGTAGAATGGGAGCAGTGCACATGGCCTGCTTTAGGTCATCAAATGCCTTTTGACAGCTAACTGTCCACTGAACCTTTTGGGCATTTTCTTGGAAGTTAAGTCATTCAGGGGTGTCACTATTGATCCATACCCCTTGACAAATCTCCTATAGTACCCAGTCAGGCCTAAAAAGGCTCTCACCTGAGTCTGGGTAGTTGGAGCAGTCCAGTCCATGATGCTCTGGATCTTGCTCTGCAGTGGTTGAACCTGGCCTCCACCCACAAGGTGGCCCAGGTACACAACCTGACTCTGCCCTATCTGGCACTTTGTGGCCTTGATAGTCAGGCCTGCTTTCTGCAGGGTCTGCAAAACATTTCTGAGGTGGACCAGGTGATCCTCCCAGGTGGAGCTAAAGACAGCAATATCATCTAGATATGCTGCACTATAGGCTTCAGACCTGTAAGGACTGTATTCACCAACCTCTGAAAAGTGGCAGGTGCATTCTTCAGACCAAAGGGCATCACCACAAATTGATAATGCCCACTAGGGGTTGAGCATGCTGTTTTTGGCTTTGCATCATCAGCTAGTCTGATCTGCCAGTAGCCAGCTGTCAGGTCAAATGTGCTTAGATACTTGGCTGAGGCCAAAGTGTCTATTAGCTCATCTGCCCTAGGTATTGGATGGGCATCAGTCCTAGTGACTGCATTGAGACCCCTGTAGTCCACACAACACCTCATCTCTCTTTTCCCACCATTGGTGTGAGGTTTTGGCACAAGGACCACTGGACTAGCCCAAGGGCTATCTGAGGGTTCAATAACTCCCAAATCCAACATTTTCCGGACTTCTGTCCTGATATAGTCCCTGACATGGTCAAGTTGCCTATAAATCTTGTTTTTAATAGGCAGACTGTCCCCAGTGTCCACTTCATGAGTGCACCAGGTGGTCTGACTGGGTGTCAGTGAGAATATATGTCTGAACTGATTGAGCACCTGTCTGCAATCAGTTTGCTGCTGGGCAGTGAGGCTGCCTGCCAAGGCTACACCATCCACTGACCCATCATCAGGGTTCTGTGAGAGCAGGTCAGGGAGTGGGTCACTCTCTTCCTCCTGTCCCTCATCAGTAGCCATGAGCAAGCCCATGTCTGCCCTGTCCACATATGGTTTTAACCTGTTGACATGGAGAACCCTGTGGGGACTCCTGGGTGTTCCTAGGTCTACTAAGTAGGTAACCTCACCCTTCTGTTCAACAATGGTATGGGGTCCACTCCATTTGTCTTGGAGAGCTGCTGGGGCCACTGGCTCCAATACCCACACCTTCTGTCCTGGCTGGTAAACAGTCAGTACAGCCTTTGGTCATGCCAGGCTTTTGAAGTTCCTGGCTAGCCTCAAGGTTTTTAGTTGCCTTTTTCATGTACTCAGCCATCCTGGAGCGTAGACCAAGTACATAGTCCACTATGTCTTGCTTTGGGGGCTTGAGAGGTAACTCCCATCCTTCCTTCACCAAGCACAATGGACCCCTGACAGGGTGACCAAACAAAAGTTCAAAAGGGCTGTAGCCAACCCCTTTTGAGGCACCTCCCTGTATGCAAATAAAAGGCAGGGCAAGAGTATGTCCCATCTTCGCCTAAGCTTTTCTGGGAGCCCTTTAATCATGCCCTTCAAGGTTTTGTTGAATCTCTCAACTAAACCATTGCATTGTGGGTGATAGGGTGTGGTGAACTTGTAAGTCACTCCACACTCCTTCCACATTGCTTTTAAGTATCCAGACATAAAGTTAGCACCCCTGTCTGATACAACCTCCTTAGGAAGCCCACTCTTGAGAAAATTCCCAGGAGGGCCCTTGCCACTACAGGTGCTGTAGTGGTCCTAAGGGGAATAGCTTCTGGGTACCTGGTGGCATGATCCACTACCACCAGGATAAACCTGTGCCCAGATGCTGTTGGGGGATCCATGGGACCAACAATGTCAATCCCCACCCTTTCAAAGGGAACCCCCACCACAGGTAGTGGTATCATGGGGGCCTTTGTCGTGCCACCTGCCTTGCCACTGGCCTGGCAGGTTACACAGGAGCGACAAAACTCCTTGGTGTCTTCAGACATATGGGGCCATTGAAAATGAGGGACAATTCTGTCCCAAGTCTTGTTATGGCCCAGGTGACCTGCTAAGGGAATGTCATGGGCTAGGGTCAATAGGAAGCCCCTGAACTTCAGAGGTATGACCAACCTCCTGGTGGCACCAGGCTTGGGGTCTCTACACTCTGAGTACAAGAGTCCATCATCCCAATACACAGTATGGGGACCACTAGCTTTCCCAGCAGCCTCAGCAGCAGCTTGCTGTCTGAGGGGTTCAAGAGAGGGGCAGCTCTGCTGCTCCTGGCTCAGATCTGCCCTGGAAGGGCCCCCTGTCCCTAAGAACTCAACCTGGTCAGGTTCAAGCTCCTCTGGGACAGTTCCTTCCTCAGGACTGAGATCATCCCCTTCAAGAGACTGATCTTCCTTCTGAGCCAAGGGGAAGGCACTGCCTTTACCCTACTACTCCTCTTCTTGGAGGGCACTTGGTCCATTATTCCAGAATCCAAGGCCTGTTCAGTGTTAGACATTTTGGCTTGTGACCTGGTCACAGCAAACACATCTGCAGGGATGCCCAGCATTTCTGCATGGGTCCTGAGCTCCACTTCTGCCCAAGCTGAAGTTTCTAAATCATTGCCAAGCAAGCATTCAACTTGTAGGTCTGCACTTACCACAACCTTCTTAAGGCCAGTTACCCCTCCCCAGGAGAAGTTAACAACTGCCAGAGTATGGTCTGTTCTGACATTGCTAGCATTGGTCACTTGGTACATTTCACCAAGTATAATCTGCCCAGGATTCACAAGGTCTTGTGTCACCATGGTGACACTTGCCCCTGTGTCCCTAAATGCCAAAGCCTCTTTTCCATTGATTAAGGGCTGTTGCCTGTACTTGCCCAGATTACTGGGACTCACAGAGGAGGTCACATCCATGCCTCCATCACAGACTAGGACAGCCTGAGTGAGTTCTCTGACTAGGTCAGAGCTCATCTCCTTACCCAGGGTCAACCCTACTAAACCCTTGGCTTGTGTACTCCCACCACCAACTGTAACTGTACTAGGGGGAACAGGTGCCTTAGGGGCATTGGTGGGGGCTGGAGTAGAGTCTTTGGACTTGGTGCAATCACTGGTCCAGTGGGTCTTTTGCTTACAGACCTTGCACCATGGTTTCTTTTGCCTTTCCCTTTGTTAGACTGTGAATCCCCACCTGAAGAAGATTTTGGGGGCCTTGTGAAGACTTCTGGTCTTTACCCTTCTCCCCACCCTTATCAGAGTTCTTAGAATCTTGCTTCTTTGGGTCACCACCTTGGTTCTGTACCTTCTGCCTCACCCTGGTTCTGACCCATTTGTCTGCCTTCTTTCCCAATTCTTGGGGAGAGGTCAGATCAGAGTCCACCAGGTACTGATGCAACAGCTGATTTTGATAGTTATTAAGAATCTGCTCCCTCATGATAAGATTGTACAATCCTGTGAAGTCACACACCTTACTGCCCATCAACCAACCTTCCAGAGCCTTAGCAGAACAATCAACATAGTCTACCCAGTCTTGAGTCTGTGCTTTTTGGGTATCTCTGAACTTTAACCTGTATTGTTCAGTTGTTAGGCCAAACCCATCAATCAGAGCACTCTTCAAGACTTTGTAATTGTCAGCTTCCTCTTCTCTTACAGTGAGGAGCTTGTCTCTACCTTTGTTTGCAAAGGAGAGCCACAAGATTGCTGCCCACTGCTCCTGAGGGACCCTCTGTACTTTACAGGCCCTCTCCAGTGCAGTTATCCACTTGTGGATGTCATCCCCACTCTGGTAGGGAGGGACAATCTTGCTCAGGTTTCTATGGTCATAAGACCTTTCCCTATCTCTGGGGAAATTGCTGCCACCATGGGACTCTAGTCCCAACTTTTTCTCTCTCTATAGAGATCTAGGGACTCCCTGTCTATAGCCAATTGCTGTTTTCTGAGTTCAAGCTGGGCTTGCTCATACTGAATCAGTCTCTTCCTCCTCTCATGAGAGGATTCCCTTCCATGAGAGGAGACAGAGGTCCCTACTGAGGTGTCAGAGTGGTTAGACTCCTGAGAAGGAGATCTAGGCCTTCTGGGCACACTCACAATTCTTCCTGGGGGGACAAAGGGAGGTCATTTTGATCCTCCTCCTCCTCCACAGGAGGAATTGGGTTTTCCAGGTCAAGGTCATTTTCACCTTCCTGGCCAGTTTCAGAGGGGGGCCTGGGTTTCTTCACCCCTGACCCCTTCCTCATTTTCTGCCCCACCCTCTCTGCCTACCCCTTCAGACCCTAGGGGTCTGCTGAGATCATCAGCCAGTAACACCTCCCTGAGGTGTTGGGTGCTGGCACTTTTGCCTGCCTTCAACTTCCTAGTATTGCATAATGCTCTTAATTACAAGAATGGGAGATTATCATACTTGGAGGGAAGAAGCCCACTGGCTTCTGGCAAGGACTCACTGGGTCCTGGCTTTGAAGACATTACTAGTGAGGAATATATGATGTTTTTTCGCACGCGATTATAACGCATGCCAGAACAACGCGGTCTTTACAACGACCGCGTTGTTATTTCGCATACCGTTACAACGCAAGTCTGAGCAACGACTTGCGTTAGGGGGCGCTGGATGTTGGAATAGTATAATTTACTATTCCAACTCCAGTCTGTGCGGACACTAGGGAAGGTGTTGGATTTTAAATCCAACACCTTCTGCCCCCCAACGCAAGTCATTGTTCGGACTTGCGTGGTAACGGTATGCGAAATAACAACGCGGTCGGTTTAACGAACGCGTTGTTATGGCATGCGTTGTTAGGCATGCGTGGTAAACGCTGTTTACCCTAGTGAGGTGTGGTGTATGCACTACCTACTCTAGTGTGGCCTACTAAACTCTCTTGAGTTGTAGAAAGGGTGTGCTATCCCTTTACACACAACTCTAAGTTCAGTAGAACTTACTGTATACTAAGCTTGATTTATATGTACCTAAGGTACCCTTAGTGGTTTTCAGTTGATCAATTCAATTGAGCTTATCTGGTAAAACAATAGCAAGCTGGAATCCCACACGCTGCACACCAATGTGAGAAGTTGGCCTGGTATATGCTGTCCACAATTTATAGTGGGCACCTTGCACCAGTCCAAACAACCCCTTATTGGAGATAGGTTAAAGACAACCTTTATTGAAAGCTATCCTAGTGGTAGCTATGGAGAGCAGCCTTCAGGCTAAGTCTTGAAGGAATGTAAAGCAGCTTGTTATACCAGTCTATAATCTCTTGAGTGACCAAATGAAAGAGGACCACACCAGGTATATATTCAAAATATATGTATTTATTGCTAAACACACCCCTCTAGTCTCTTTATGAGGCTAGAGTTCGAAGTACATAAGTTATAAGTTAGTTATCAACAGTAATAGCACAAATACACGTTTGAGCCCTAGGGGCGTACCAAACCATATACCAATAAAGTGGTATAAGAACCACGACTGAGCTAGACACAAGGCCTAGAGCCTGTAGAAGTGCTTGGACCACAAGGAACCTCCTAAGGTAGTGACACAGGGGACCCACGGAGGACGCGTGCAGTGTGAGAACATAGCCGCGAATCGCCGTTGACTTCTATGGGGAAAGTCGCGGTTGGAATTTTAAAGAAAAGGGACACTTAGAGGAGGACTTGGAGCAAACCCTTTTAGACCTGGGTCGTTCTAGAGTCTATACCCACGGGAGCACCGGAGTACTCAAGTTACCTCACCCAGGGAGCCGGGTGCATAGGTGTCTTTCGGGGTCGGGTTTCGTCGTCGTTTTCAATGGCGATCTGCTGCAAAGTGCTGCTGGCGGCCAAGTCGAAAGTGTTCGGGTGGATCCAAAGGTGGATCGAAGATCTGAAGAACCTGAAAGCAGAGGGGACAGAGTCTGGGTCACTAGCCAGTGACCAGGAAGGCGATGAGCGGATGCCCACCGATGTCGGGTGCTTCAGGTAGGTTGACGGTCGTCTTGACTCTTCAGCCACGAGGTCCAGGAGGCGTCGACGATGACCAGGAGCTGGATTCAGGCTGTCCCATGACGTCTGTCGATTGCTCAGGTGTCGGCGACCGGATTGGACCCAACAAGCCTTGGCAACGGCAAGTCTCGTGGAAATAGAAGAAGGACGGTGGTGCAGACCAGCAAGGTCTGAGGGACTCACCCAGCGAGGGTAAGTCAGGGCAAGCCTGGAGCAACCAGGGAAGTCCAATTAGAATAAGAGTTGCCTTTGGGAGGGCCCACTAGCCAACGGACTAGCGACTGCGAAGGAGCCTCAAGTGGACACACTTGGAGCTGGCTCACGGGACACTCGTGGAGAGGGGGCCAGTGATCTTCAGTGCAGTCGGTGCTGGAGGCGGGGGCTACTCGGAGCCCAGAGCACAACTTCGTGGGAGCCCAGGAAGAGGATGCATTTGCAAATGTGCTCGGTGTCCAGGGGTCATGGTTCCACATTACCCACGACAGCTACGGGCCTCCGCTTTGCTGGGGACTCAGGGCAGCCTCGGGAAGTCTGGAAATCCACCTCTGGTGATGCAAAGACTTCGGCGTCCGGCGGGAGCTTCGGCGATGCAGACCGGACAATTGCTTCTTTGGTGCCTGCCAAGCAGGGGAGTCACTCCTTGACCCCAAGGGAGATTCTTCAGTCCTCTAATCTTAAAGTAGAGCGTCGAAGGTCCAGGATTCTGTGTCAGAGTTTTGTCCAGGTAAATCTAAAGTCCTAAGGACTGGGGTCCCATACTTACACCAAGTTAGGGGGTTGGACATACTCTGGGGTCAGGGCAGAGGGGTGGTTACACCCCTTTCCCTTTGTCCAGTTTCACGCCAGAGCAGGGGCTGGAAGCCCCTGAGCCGGTTTGAACTGGGGTATGCACAGGGACACCAAATGTGCCCCCAGTGCAGGACTTCAAAGCACCAGAGAGTGCTCCCGCCCAGCCCCAATACACACTATCCTGTCTGGGGAGGTGGTTACACCTCTCTGGGACAGGAAACCTATTGTCCAGGCCTCCCCTGCCGGAGTTTCGGTCAGCAGCAGGAGGCCAGACTCGTGTCTGTGGCAGCGGCATCCATTTTGTGATGCCAGGGCTTGGAAAGAAGTTACCGGGCAGGCCGGTGTGTACATGTCTCTCCCTCTAGAAGGGTGGAATGCTACCCCCGCCGCCAGAACTGGTGGGGGAGTAGTATTCCAAGATGTTTGACACCAAACACAACATGTTTCCGTGCAGCCATCCCAAAGTTAACATTTAACGCGAGGTTATAATGCGCTTAAGAGTATATGGTCAGGCTGCACTACAAACAGCATCAGAGAAGGGTCTCCGAATGCTGCAGAGGGGCCCTGCTCATGCAGGGGCACCCTCTCACATAGGAACCACCCACTCTGCCTTCAGGATTGCTAAGGCCTGCCATAGGAGTGACTTATAGGTTTATATGTGTGTATGTATGTAGTGATATAGGTAGCCTATATCACAGTAAGGGGTGCATGCACCACCTTACCCAGGCTGCAGTAGCAGACCTGTGGTGTCCTTTTGGCTGGCCTTCCAGGGGTGGCATAATACATGCTTCAGCCCCTGGCAGGCCTCTGAGGTACCTATGCCCTGGGTACATAGTATACCATATACTAGGGACTTATAAGGGCACTCCAGATTCCAATTAGAGATGTGCTTAAGGCACATGGAAACCATTTTAGAGAGGAAGCAGCTAGGCTGGGGTTCTGATTAGCAGGGCCCCAGCCAGACTAAAGTCGAAAAACAGTGAAGCATCAGCAAAAAGTGGGGGTACCCATGTGAAGCAGATCCTACTCTCCTACAGCTCCCATATTTGAAAGGGGTATGAGAATGTAAAAATCCTAGTTTGCTTATACACACAGCATGAGCAAGTAAAATTAAGCTACATATCATCCCTTGCAGAATGGATTAGTGGTAACACAATATGTTGTCCTGTAACTTGCTTAACCCTGTTTCTTGAGGTGCCACTTTGATATATATGTACTGCTGTAGACATAAGGCTACAGAATCCCTCCTAACACATGTCCCTATTTTATGACTGGACTACATCACATATATGATGTATTGGCCAAATTTACTCAGACATTTATTGGGTTACCATGTCACTCAGAGGGCTGACACTGTCAGACACAACAGTGGATATGTGATTAGTGTGAAACATGCTGGAAAGTGATGCCTTATCAAATCCTCCTTAGGCAAAATCTACACATGCACACATACTGCTTGTTGTATGTGCTATGCCTGCCCATGAAGTACACAACAGTTACAGGGAAGATCCATGCTCAGCATTGTGGCCTCACATACATATGTATTGGAAACGGGCCTGCTCCACAGGTGATCCAGCTGTACAGCCCTATGGTTAAATGTGAGCTCATGATTATGCATATTGTAGGTGAGGGGGCAAGTTTTATTATTTTTCACCTGTGCTGGCATCACAAAGGTATTCGATGGACACAAGCAGGCATCCTTGAACCTTGGAGTAATGTTGTTTGAGTTGTTAGGGGAATGTTTATGCATTACAGAAGGACACCATCCTTCTCAAACAATGATACTAACAATTATTTCTACATTAGTATCTGTCATGTTTGCACTTGGCAACACTTGTAACCCAGGGACAGTCAGAGGATGTGGAGATTTAGCCTTCCTATGAGCCTGTACCTGGTCAGCTTTGTAATAGTACACATAGTCAATGTAACAACAACTAGATGTACTTGGGGGCTTATTTACAAGCCCCTTGCACCACCGGTACATCACTTTTTCCCATTTTGAAGGTGACACACCTGCTGAGCAAAGAGCCTTGTACATAACCCTCTTGTTTTTCTTTTAATTCCATGGGTCATGTTTGGAACACACTATGCAACACACGCAGACCACACCTTTGAGACAATGAGAGTCTTGTATAATGGACAATTGTAATTAGGCATGACAAAACAAACAGAGTTGATTTGCATTGCTTCACATGTCGTATTGATAGACATTGACAACAAAAATATGATGATATGTACGTTTCACACAGCTTAGGTCTGGGCTATGAGCTATACTGGGCCCATCAGTTCTCAGCATATTATATACAGCAGCCCAGCAAGCCGTCACACTGCACTGCCTTTGTGTTATTGTATACTTAGAAGGATGTGACATATATGGAAATATGGGACATTCCTGACCATTGACCCTGCAGCATGAAATAGGCAGCAGGCTTTGCACCAGTGGAGGCACCCGCATTCCATTTTGCAAGTGTGACTCAGTTGCAGGAGTGATTGGTGTTGTGCAAGGAGAGATACATTCCTGACAAATGCTAATGGCATTATGGCCTTTCTGTCTTGTGATATGTGTTGCAGATTGCGGCACACAGTGTGTGCTTCATTTATGAGGTGTTAGCCACTGGAAGCACCACAAGACATCTTCCAGCACTTGCCTGCATCCAAACAAAAGCTGATGAATGTGCCATTAAGTTAGTAAAACAGTACATTATTTTCCTTTTACACAACAACAGCACAGACTGGTTAGGCTTGTGGCAAGGTAGTCACCAGTGAACTATGGTGCAAATGTGCCTGCCTTGCAGAGCAGATTACTTTTGTGCTTGGAAGGAGACCTATATGTGCACTTAGAAGTGACATTGTGGATTAGTTTGGAATCCTCTTGCACCACTGGTGCATTACTTTGAAATTGTTAAGAAGTGAGGTACAGGCAGCACTGACTTGCAGGAAATGCCCCCTAAGGCATTTTCAATGGTCTCTATATGCATCAAAAGACATAGTTGATGTTACGGCAATGCGAACTATCAACATTTTTCCAAGGGGAGCAACACTATCGACACACCTGCATTGCCATTATGGAGGCACTATGAGGTGAAACTAGTTCTGTGCTGTGTCTTTCTTCCATGTTACATGTGTGCTGCATTCAGCAGTACACATCTGTCTAGTAATTTGCAATTTGCAAATGATTATGAGCAGTGAGGCTTCCATTCTGGCACTGACTTAATCACCCCCACTCCACAGGCACCCTTGCAACATAGTGCAAGGATGCGTACATTAGCACATGGCAGCACATTGTGTACCGCGCATGGCCAAAGGTAAAGAACGCACTGTAGCTAAGGGATTGAACACAATTCGCACCTTTTATTTTGACATAGGGCAGCGCAGCAAGACTCATGCAGGACTGCCTATCCCTGTGTGGCTCCAAGTGTGTGAAGTAGACATGGATGTTGTGTCGAAACACCAACATCAACACCCATGCTACAACACAGTCCCACATGGTACGGGCTGGAAGGGAAATATTATGGCAAGGACTCAGGAAGCCACACAGGGTGACTCTGCATGACCTTGAAATGGGTGCTGAAACATTGTGCAACCAGTACAACTCATGAAGGGACGCACAAGTGGTGATGTGTTATTCTTCATTAGACCCTATGGAGCTTTTATACCTGCACCTTGCACGTCTGCTGTTTCAAATTTAAAATGTATCAGAAGTGACACTCCAGTGGCGCAAGGGGATAATGTGTGAGGTCATATGCCTGTTGCAGGGTGTTGTTGGATTTGTACTACAAATAGGTTCTGTAGTGAATACGCCTACATGTAACACTTCACAGGGGTGGCAGTGGCCTGGTACTGCACTTCTGACATATATTGTGAGCTACATGATGGATCTAGAGTGAACTGGGCAACATGTAACTGACCAGTGTACAAGGCATTTATGTGACACTTAACTGTAATTGACACACATGACTTCCCTTTGCATTACGCAAGTCGCTAATGAGGACTGGTACCTACTAAAATGAACTGCACAACATTAGCTTGTTTGCCACATTGCCCCTTGTTATGACTTACCGTGTGGGTCTTGCAGTTTCTCATGCTCAGCACTGTCTTGTCCTGAAAGTCCTGCTCCAGGGCATCCAGCTCCTCCTGTTCTGCTGGGCTCCCTCCTCCTGTCTGCATTGCTGCCTTCAGGTTTTGGGCCATTTTCTGTTTGGTCCTGCGCTTAATGTCATGCCAGCGTTTCTTCAAATCTGGCACTCTCCTCTTCGCTTGAGCCACACAGTTGGCCTTAGCCAATATGGACTGCCAAATGGCATTTTTTCTGGATAACGGCAACTTAGAGGTGACAAACAGCTGATATTGGTGGTCTGTGACCTCATTGATTAGAATTTCATTCTCCTCCGCACTGAAGTTTACTTTCCTCTTCCTGTTCCGCTGGGTTTCAGACTGGACATCCTGGCTAGTATGTCGGAGGTCCTCTTGGCTGCTGGTGTCTCCTTCTTGCTCCATGGAACCTTTCTTTGCCTCCAAAAATGATTTTTGAGGTAGATGCATGTTTTTTTTGCCTATTTTTGAATCGTGACGAAATGAAAAAGTGGTGCAAGGCGAGTTTAGTCTTGCGTAGGAATATGTGATTCTGACTTATAACACTTTTTTAGCAGTTGCGTCCGTTTTTGTTACCTCAAGACGACCGCATCAACATCATTTTTTTTACTTTTCTCGTCACTTGTGACATGATGCGCCAAACCATAAATCTGACGCATCCATGCCACAAAAAAGTGACGCAGCGTATCGTAAGTAATTGTGATGCATCTCTGCGCCAGCACAGAGATACTCCACTTTTCATAACTAAGACCCCAAACGTTTGTGAAAACATAGATGATTTTGAATTTGGTTATGTGTATTTAAAGTTCACAAACATTACTCAAAATTGTTTCATACCATTCAATCATCAACTACTGTGTACATTCCATTGGAACTATACTTGTCTGTCAACAAGTGCACTAACATTACAATCCATACATTAAACTTATACTTAGTGCCACTTTGCCCATTTCCAGTTCATTATCTTGCCAACATGGAGGAAGGGGATATATCCAAAACAATCAGATTGTTAATCATGTCATCAGCTGGAGCCAGATCTCATGGCTCACATAAGGAATCCCACATCAATAACACCAATAACAAAAACATGGTAGTAATCATTTTGTAGTCCCAGGATCTTTTGAAACCACTGTTCCAGTATCTGGCGAAATGTCATAAGCAAGTTTAAGTGATGTGCTACAAGAAGTTTGTTCTACAATGGGGGGACATATCAACAGCTTCATACACTTTACACTAAATGAGAATTTAGCCAATGTGAAGGTAGATTAATATGTTCCTGCTCCCCTACCACATGTGATTGGAGCAATTGAAGGGACATATTGCTTTAGTGCCAATACACCACTGAGAACACCACAGAGAACACAGAGAATGTAATTTTCAAAACTTCCATTCAATCACAGTGCAAGTTGTCTTGGTACAAAATTTGTACATTCCAAGTCTGTGGGGCATATTCACAAGGACTTATCGCTGAGTTAACGCCACCTTAACGCATCAAAAGTGGAGATAGATTTAACGCCCCATTCACAAGTGGGTGCAAACTGCAGACATCGCCAGTATTCCCGCGATAACTGCCGCAAAATTTATCTCCACGGGTGACACCACCAACTAACCCTAATGAGATGCAGAGTAGGCGTTCCCGTGCAAAAACTCACGAAAACACCACAACACCACTTTCACAACGAACTGCCAGATCAGCGATGCGAACCAAAAGCAGGCGATAAGCCGCGGTAGCAGCAGGGAATTAACACCTGCCTTCTGCTGGTGTAAGCAGGACGACTACCTGCAGTACGAAAGGGAGCCCAGCCCAGAGCCACATCGGAAGACCCACAGATGCCATGGAGCCAATGATCATGCAGCTCGGAGACCCAAGAGGGCCACAACACCCACTGCCACCACTCCCAGGCCCCCCCCCGGATCCCCCAGGACAAACACATACCGTGCATGACACAAGAGCCACAAAAAGCGCATGATGTCGAACAATGACAAAAAGAAACACACATGTGTGGTCAGAAGAACGAGAAACAGTCACTCATCTTTGAAGTAACAACCAAAAACTTTATTGAAATACAACACAAAACACAAATGCGGAAGACTCCTGTCGGGTCCGTCCAGGACAATCTTGATGTCACAGCCTGGAAAATAAAGCACAAAATCAGAACGTGTGTCATGCGCACATCAAAGGAGCGAGACACAGAGAAACAGAGAATGAAAGAAAGGCAGAGAGAGAAAGAGAGAGAGAAAGAAAGGGAGAGAGAGAAGGAAAGGAAGGGAGAGAGAGAGAGAGAGAAGGAAAGGAAGAGAGAGAGAGAGAGAGAAGGAAAGGAAGGGAGAGAGAGAGAGAGAGAAGGAAAGGGAGAGAGAGAGAGAGAGAAGGAAAGGAAGAGAGAGAGAGATAGAGAAGGAAAGGAAGGGAGAAAGAGAGAGAGAGGGAGGGACACTGCCGCCCCGCGCACCCAGGCACCACTGCTCACCTGCTGCCACCGGTGTGTCTCCAACCATGAGCCGGTATACACTGCAAGCCACCAGGTCTGCAATCTGTAATCGAGGCCAGAGTCAATCATGGCAGAGTCCATCTCACTGCACATGGCAACAATGCCTGTCCGTCCCTGCGCACACATGCAGCTGCACCCTACCCCCTCCCGCCATCCAGCGCTGGTTGTCCGCCCTTGCGCACCCAGGCCCCACTGCTCACCTGCCACCAATGGTGTGTCCATCAGTGGGCACACCATGTGCCCGTGCAAGCTCCAGGCCCCGGTCCCGCCACCATGGCATGCTCCACATCATGCGGACCCGCACCGTGGCCCAGCAGGTCCCACACATGACACTGAGTCCTGAGGCATCAATGGCAGAGACCACATCAGTGCACACGTCATCATCGCAGGCTGCACACCCGCTCAGCAATTTCGGTGTCACTGACCCTGTGCAACCCCAGTCAGGGCCACGTGGTGGTAGGCCTGTGACGGCCGCAAGGCTTCGGGTGCCACTAACCCTGTGCAACCCCAGTCAGTGCCACGTGGTGGTAGGCCCGTGACAACCGCAAGGCTTCGGGTGCCACTAACCCTGTGCAACCCCAGTCAGCGCCACATGGTGGTAGGCCCGTGACGGCCGCATGGCTTCGGGTGCGACTAACCCTGTGCGCAACAACTCATGGTCCCTTTACGATTGAGAATCGTGGAACGTCCGTCATCCAGTCACCTCCGGCAGTGGGGAATGTGACGTTGTCGGCCCCTTATATTGGCGGGGTCACATGGCCTGTGACACCTGTGCCGGATGGGTGTGGTGTGTGTGCAAACCTGCCCTCAGGGAGTGGCCGTGACATGCTGACAACTAGACCAGTGACCTGCAGACCACTAGCATGTAAACCTGCGACATGTGCTATGTGGCCCCCCCTCAGAGCGTAAGCGGAGTGGTCTGGCCTGTCATACGCCGGACCATCGCAGGGCGTGCAACAATGACTCAGGGGCTCTGGCCGTGGTACAGTCCATGTCCGGACAAGGAAGTGACTAATGCGTGTGTCCCTGTTGTAGTGTCTACGGCACCCAGAACGCAATCGGCAATGTAGCACACTGTGACTGGAATCCCACTAGATGAGCATCATTGACGTTAGGGGGAGTCACTGACCCTACATTCATCCACACATTCATACTTGAATGATGAAAGACATGACACAGCAGTGCGTTTCTGAATGTTTAATGCACATCCAGTGGAGTTTTGCAGCTGGAGCAGTACAGGGCCATGCCAACCCCACTTCACAATATGGGCCCGTGGAGGGCCAGCCAGAGTCCATCGGGGAATGACAAGTACAGCGGAAGAGGAAGAGTACAGTCTGCAGTCTGTTCGCCGTGTCATTGGTCACCAAACAGGATATGGCAGTCCTTGTCGCGGTCCAAGGTGAGTGCAGCAGAGTGTATCGGGGGTCAGTGGAAGGTCATGGGGCCATGTGCGGCACCAAGCAGCAGCAGGCCAGGTAGCGGAAATGAATGCTAGTGACTCCTTCTGATCTCAATCCCATCCACGTCCTCGGATGTGTGCTCTGCCTCACCTGTGGGTGGTGCAGTTCCGGCTGCAGCACTGTGTGCCACTGACACATCAGGGGCCGGAGGTGGATTGTCGGCCGCACTGTGTGGCAGCGACACATCAGGTGCCGGAGTGGAAATGTCTGACGCACTGTGAGGCACTGACACACCAGGGGCCGGGGATGTGGATAGTGTAGGAGCAGCAGCATTCATCTGCACGAACGCCTTGTGGCAGCAATGCTATGATGAGGATATGCAGGGCATGGTAGATCCCAGCTACATTTTGCTGATGTGCAGCGGTGGCTGCCATCCTTTCCGACTCCATCCGCACCATATCCTCCATGAGCCTCCGCATGTGTGCCAGCTCACGGCTGAGATCGCTGGAGCCACTCTGAGCGGACAGGTGTTCTTGTCTCCAAGTCATGACTCCAGCGATGTCAGCCAGGGCTCGTTGGAGACCACGGAGCGGCCTGTGGGTGTCCGTTAGGGACTGGAGGTGGTCCCTGATGGGACTTAGACACCCATGGATGGCATCAAGTTTGGTAGCCATGAGGTCGAGCCCCACCCGCACCTGCTCAGCCATCTCCCTCTGCCCCTCCAACACACAGCATTTGGAAGGCCCTGTGTTGTTCGTGGGGGTCCTGGGTTGTGGGTGCCTCCTGCTGGGTGGTTTGTGGAGTGGGTGGGGTCTCCTCGATGCAGCTGGGCTGCCCTGATCCTGGAGGTGATTGGCGGATGAGTTCAATGATGTCTTGGAGGGCTTCGGTGTCGATGCTGGGGGTGTCCTCCTCGTCATCAGTGAAAAGTGGCTGGGACTGCTCTGCAGGAGGTGTTGACGGTGCCTCTGCAATGTGAAGGGGAGATGCTGTATTACAATGTGTCCACATGTATGTAGCCGCATGGTACATGTTCACATTGAGACATCATGGCAATGTACATTGTGACAGTCTGTAGATCAGGGCCATGATCCAGAGTCATTGTGGGTGTGCACTGTGCTCTGCTTGATTGTGCATGTGTGCCATTGTGGCCATCTCCCCGTCCCCCCAGTACCTGGTGGTTACTCACCCTGTTGCTGTTGTGTTGTGTCATGTCGAGCAGTGTCCGCTCCCCAGACTCCTTCCACGGTCTCCACACTGATGACTGTCGACACCAGCTCCTCCATGTCATGTTATGTTATGTTATTAACATTTATAAAGTGCAAACTGCTACCCGAAGGTGTCCTGGCGCTACCTGAAGTCATAGAGAGATCCAGAGTCAGGAGGAGGAAAAATAAAGACCTAAGACTGTGCGGTAAAGAGCCAAGTTTTCAGAGCCTTTCTAAAAGCCAACAGGTTTGGCTGAGATCTCAACTGCAGCGGAAGGCCATTCCATGCCTTGGCTGCACTAACCACAAAGCTTCTGTGGCGCTGGGCTCCCACCTCCAGTCTGCATTGCTGCCTTCTGGTTGCCTGCGAGTTTCTCCTTGGTTTTGCGCTTGATGTCAATCCATCGCCTCTTGACCTTGTCCATTGACCTCTTGTGCTCTCTGACGGCATTCACCTTGTCCACGATGGACCGCCATATTCCATTTTTGGTGCCCAATGACACGTTGGAGGTGACGAACAGTTCTTGATGGTGTTCCATCACCTCCATGACCAGGATCCTATTCTCCTGCGGACCGAACCGCCTCTTCCTCTTCTTCTTGTCCTTGCCCTTCCCTGTCCCCGAGGTCGCAGGCTGGTCGTCCGGGGTGCTTGTGGGGTTCCGCTCGTCCTCTGCGCCTGTTCCGGCTGCCGCCATGGTGCTTCGGTGTTGGTTATTTTGTGTTTGTGTGTTTTTCTACTTTTGTAGTGATTTTCCCGCCTGCCGTGTGTGTATTGCAGGCCTGGCGCTGCTTATCGCTGATTTCCTCATCGCGGTTTGGCCCATCGCACGTTTTTTTGCGTTGGGGTTTGTGTTTTTATCTCCGTCGCGGTGGTTGTATCGCGGACATTGGCCACGTTTTCGGTAAACTATCGCATGGTACCGCCGTGTTGTGAATTCCATGTTAACACGGGGTTATTTTCCCGCGATAGACTGCGATGTGTACAGTTGCGTTAACATTTTTTGGAGATGTTTAGCGCACGTTCTTGTGAATATACCCCTCTGTCTTTCTTTCCCAGGATCAACACAGGTTTCCTTTGTACTTAAAAACAGCACCATATACCAGCAAATGTCACAACTGTGAAATGTCCAAATGAACTTAACATGCTGCAGGAACCTAAAACAGATTTTTTTTAAAACATACATTACCTATCACACAGACCATGATGACCACATTACAAAGGCAACTTGTGGAGGATACAGTTTCACAAAACATGCAGAGGAAAACAATCTAACTGACCAAAGTAGTCAATGTGTCCACACTTTGATCAAAAAACACTTTTGGACTGTTTTCCCTGAACTTCCCAACAAAGTAGGGACAAAGTAGTAAAGAAGTTGTCAATGGCATTTCGGCTTAAGTCAACTCATTCCTCTTCACCAGTATGATCTTCATTTGGCATATCAGGATCCTCACTCGGTGGCTCTGGGTGGCCCCTTTAGCTGCCTTTATTGAGTCCTTTGGTTTTCACATTTTTTTCCTATTGGGATGACATGCAGCTGTTTTTCTCTCTCAACATATTACTGGCTAGTACTCGGGTTTCATTTATAGCCTGTCTGTCTAAGGTCCCTGATTTAATGCAAGTGAGTCACCTTCACCTCAAATGCAATTCAGAAAAACACAGTCATATTACTGTTTGGACATGCTAAGGTGAACTGGTTTGAGAATTGTGGGCCTGAAGATCTTTCACCTCCACCACAGCCTTACGTGATCACAAGGAATCTTGGGGTTAAGTTTGTCGACAAGTTGTCTTTTCATTTTGAAGTCCTTTCAGTGGTTGGCACATGCTTTGCACTGCTCTGTTTCCACCAAACAATTTTAGATTTCCTTCCAATGGTGACACAGAAAACCATGTCCATACCTTGATCATGTCTAGGTTAGACTACGCCAACATTCATGACCTCTGCTTATCTTATAAGCTGATTAGCCACCTGCAGACAGTTCTAAATGCCCCTGCTCAGCTTATATTGAAGATTTCCAGATATCTTGCATCACCTCAAATCTCTTCACTCGCTTCCACTACATTTTGAAAAAAACATTCTATTCAAGGTTCTTTTCTTGGACCGTCAGGTGCTCTACAACTCTGGGCCCAAATACCTGTCAGATCGTTTCTGTCATTATATGCCCGTCAGAACTTTGAGATCATCTGATGATCAGTTGGTCCAAATTCCTAGGTGTATGTACTCTAGGATGGGAGGTTGCTCCTTTTCTGTGTTGGTCACTAAGACCTAGAATCTCTTTCCCATGAGCCTGCATTACACCTGCAATGATGTGTGTTTTAGACAACTCTTAAAAACTAGTCTTTTTCCTCTGGGTTAGTTGTAGGGTGACTGCTGGATGTCTTAGGTCTTCTCTATAGTGGAAGCGCACCCTTTGGAGCAGCTATTTACTCTACTAGTCCAAAAGTTCTTTCATTGACTCATTCAAACTGAGGCCAAGATTTCCTGATGGAAACACAAAAATAGCGCTATCAGATGAAAAAAGGCTTTTTGCAACAAATGTTGATGCAAGCTTAGCAGAAAAACATACTGCGCCACATAGTATGATGAAATATAGGATAATGCATGAAGACTGGATGTTACATGATGGGAATCGTGCAAATTCTCTTCGCCATCAACGCTAGCCTATACCTAATAAAATGATGTGAAGTTGGAAAAATAGGCACCCAAGCTAATTGCTTTACATAACTGCTTGGAATGAAACCAAATGCAAACATTTTGTTCATTTATTGAAAACATTAAAAATATTTACTAAGCCCCCACCCCTAGAAAAGTCACAACAGAGATGGTAATGTAATGTGAGACACATCGATTATTGCAATTAGTCAGGAATGACACCAGGAGAAAGCTGTGCATGGTAAATCTACAAAGTATAAAGTGATCGCCACACTCTTTGCAAAGCCTAAGGAGATCAAAGGTAAGCTAAGCAGTGATATCTTACTGAGGATCCTCAAACCACTTGCACCCTCCCATGAGTCAACAATAGGTAGTTTGCAATAAATACCAGCTCACAATAAATAACTTGTGGTACTGCCTCTGCTGTCAACAGCCTCCATCCAGAGTACCTAGTGCACCCGAAAATGCTATATGTACTGAAGGAAATCCTGCCCCCACACCACTCTACTTCAAGTTTCCTAAATCATGCCCTATTCAGGATAAAGTGAAGAACTGCTTCAGTGCTATTGCTAACTTACCTCACATCCTGGGTTCTTTGCACATGTCAAGATGGTTCATGCTACTTATATGGCAAAAATGTAACATAGTCACAAACATAAACCCAATAAAATAAAGGCTTCTTCTAATGCAAATATTGTATCACACATGTTGTAGGGATGTATCCAGGCAGAACACATGACTCAAACATACTTAAGGACTATACCATAAGCTAATGCTTTGAAATTGGTGTGACCTGACATGGCATATTGTAGGTATGCATGACACGCATGGCCATGAAAATCCATAAGCAGCTGAAAGCTAAATCCAACATGTAATTGGTGCTGTATTCTCAAACTAAGTTGACCTGGCTTATAACTTTGAGATCATTATTGATGACACACACAGTAGACGAGAGGGGAAAAGCCATGATAAAACAGAGAAGTTCCCCAAAGGGCCGCAAAAGAGTTTGGAGAAAAAGGACTCCCATACTCCTTTAGAGCAAAGAAGGGAGGTTCTGATGGGCAGAACCTCAGGGGGCCCTTTCACCTGCCAAGGTTTTATGACCGTATTCAACAGGGCACAAGCTGGGGAACTCTGCCTGTCCCATGAAACCAAGCATAAATCAGTTATTGCATCTTTTGAGATGCCAGTAACTTATCAATGGTTTGTAACTGCATAAATGGATGAAAAACCTTGATAAATACCATAATGACTTTCAATTAGGAGGCAACCCCAACCCCTCATTACCCCTTTATTAGGAGGTGGATCAGCGCTCAGCCAAAGAATGGGAGGCTGGGCTGTAATGCTGCCTGCATGGAGAACATGCAAAGTGCAGAGGGCCGGCCAAACATTCATGTGTGCTTTAGGGAGTGCAAACCACTCCTCCCCTCCTCTGTCAGTAGAGAAGCCCCGCCCCACCCACAAAACTGCTTAGTAACACTGCTTAAAAGCAGTGGGGTGATGCTCCTCCGCCTTAGCAGAGGAGCTGCCACTGCCCTTACTTGTGTTTTGGAACAAACTGCAAAACCCATTTTGCAAATCAAAAGGCTTTTCCCACTCACAAAAGTGGTTTAATAGATTTAGTAGATTTCAAATTATACTTTTACATTCACAATCCCTTCAATTTGCAAATTTCAAGAATTCTGAATATAAAGGTTTTTGGCACATCAGGCCCAATCTGGCCTGTACTATATATTTAAATGATTTTGCAAGTTACCAAGGAGTTCGGTGGCTTTATAAAGTCTACATGGTCACAGAATTCCTGGTGAC